>OZ004678.1:12518831-12842060 GCA_963924505.1 Agonopterix alstromeriana
ACTAATTATTATAAGGACTAGCCTTGCGGTAGCATTTCCCCTCTGCCACGGTATAAGCACAATTGATCTTGTGCATTTACATTCAATTTTACACCTTATCACTAAACGAGACAGCCTATAATGGCGAAATTATAACTTCGAACTTAGAACGTTTGGGGTTCACACGAACATACTTTTCATGATTTTTAACATTCAAAATTAGAATCTAAAGTTATGGGGAATAAAATCCAAAGGTGTGGATTTCATGTTACCTCGCCCCCCGCAAAAAGTGGCAGAAATGTTTGTTAGTAGAATTACACGCGTAACCAGTCCACATATAAATAGTCAAAGACAGCGAAAAGCTAGCCACCTGACTGAAAACAGTACTTATAATGGGAAAATAATACACCGTGTTCCTGAGGATATTCATTAACTTTGGCATTTTATTCAGACCATTAATTTGATCAAATATGGGACCAACATTGACCAATTGAAATCACGAAAAAAAATCTTTCGGTTTTTAATTAAGTAGTAACATAACTTTAAGGGTGTATTCAGACAATAAAACTAAACAACTTTCCGTAAGGAAATTTGGCACACAGATAGAATATGATCTGGATTACACATAGGATACTTTTTAAGGTCTACGCAGACGGAGTCGCGGGCAACAGCTAGTCTGTCATATATCACAAGGTCTGAAAAGATCGGTCAGCAGATTCAGAAATGGTGAAACAGGCCCTAATAACAATAATAGTATTTTTAAAGCTGACATAAGAGGTACCGATAACTTTTACGGTTTAGATATGCTGATTGAAATGATATAACAACTGTTATAAGGAAATGAGATGATGCATCTTTATATAATTTGTAAGATTATGATAAAATCTAGAATTAATGTGATGCAAATCTACTGGAAATGTAATAAAAATATTATCATGGACTTTGTTATTCGAAATGTAATTTTACGACGTTAATATTAATAGCTTTGTTTAACTTTCCCTGTTCGAACTTGAAAATATAAACGACAAACAGAAAAGGAGGAAAATCGTCGAAATCATCCAATTTTATTTCTCAAACCTGTTTGCCGCCCCATTTGTGTTACCAATCAGTTGTTATAAGTACTTATGGCAAACAAATCACAACTTTGATGAGTTCTGTGCTCTATGTGAATGTTTTCCCTTTGAAAGAAAAATATTTTTTTTTCCTTTCAATTCTCTGTGAATGATGGATCTATTGTGTGCGATGTTTAGTTATACTTTAGTATTTTTTCGTCAAAGACGTAATGATAAAAGAAATTGTGTTCGAAAATATTCTTATAATGGATTTTTATTGGTTGGCATACTGACTGGGATCTTTGATAAATAAATATTCGGACATTTAGTATCTAAAGTTCCCCTTAAAAGTATATAACCCTTGGCGTACTCCATATAAACGAAGTCTGATTATATTATCAATATTAACCAATTAAAGTAAATGATTTTTTTCTGAAACAATCTATAAACTATGTTTGTATGTGATCTGATTTTCGCTAAAATTTATAATTTTAAAGTTACAGTTTCTTAAGTTAATCCTAGCATTTAATCTGTATATTTTAACGAAAATCTGACACAATACAAGCCTAGAGATTAGTTTCTAAATTGTTTCTGAAAAATCTCATTGACTTTAATTGGTTAGTATTTAAAATATAACCAGACTTCGATCGTATGGAGCGCGCATTAACGCGTTCGGAATAAACTTCTCTTAAGTTGTATACCCACCTACCAACCAACAGTGAAGAGTGAGCCAGGCCTAGTATCGATAAAAGATAACAAAAAAATAAGTGCAAACAGCAAATAAAAAAACAAACTTTTTAATTGAATTCGGATACTAGCCAGCTATATTATTATTGTTCATTCACAGAACAGACTCAAAAACTTGTTAGCCAAATGAATGTATTCGAATTTTTGTAACTTTACACATTGGCACACAACTGAGGTCATAATTCGTGCAGTTAAAATAACTTTTAACTAGGTCTGAAACTCACAATGAAATTGTACGATGGTATAGTTTGCAACTAGAACTGTAACTATGGAAACGTTCCCTGCATTTCGAACAAAATAAACAAGTACTATTTGATATTTTGAGTCGATTTAAGTTAGTTTTAAATGCAGAAATCGTCCGTGACTCGTTGTGGAGAGTTGGACTCTCAATCATTTTATTTAGTTAATTTGATTCACTTGCAGATATTACACTAATACAATCATTATGACTACTTCTTAAGCTAAATGCATAACTTCTTAAAAGTGAACACCACATTCATAATTTAACAGTTACAAAAGAAAACACTTTTCAGACAATGACAGAAAAACATTGACTTCAGATGACAAATTACTCAATAATAAATAATATAATAATAACTATCTAATAAATATAAAATAAATATCTTGGACATGTTCACACAAATTATCTAGCCACATTTAAAGTATCAGAATCTAGGCTGAACTTGTGTTATGATGACTAGACAACGATATAGAATACATGTATAGATACAAACAGCCATGACTCGGGTACAAATATTCATATTCATCATACAAATATTTGTCCCTTACGGGATTCGAACCCGCGACCCTCAGCCCAGCAGGCAGGATCACTACCGTCTGTGCTAACGGGCCGTCCAAAAATAATATTGTAGAGTCGCGCTTCAAGTCTGGCGGAGTACGGACGCGTGCGTATCGGCGCGTTGGGCTTGCACGTGGCTCCACCATTTTGTGAACTCTTTTGTGTTTTAACCTTAAAACAATCACTTGAGATTATAAACTACTTACATTGGCAAAACTGCCACGCTAGACTTAATTAATACTACTGATCATTGTCCTTCGTGTACCCTCCACATAACGAGACATTGGCTGAATTGTGATAACACATCGGATGCCACTAAACAAAAATTGAATTGAATTAATAATATTTTAGATTTTTTTTTAAATAACAATTGCAGTAACAATGTAGTGTAGAGAGACAATACAATGAGCAAACTTCCTTCTGTTTTCTTTGTTTTACATGGTGGTCAGGATTCTAAATTTCGAATCCGTACGGTCCACGGTCCTACTTGCCATGTACTAATTTGTTTTTCTAACTTATGTTCGTAATACCAACTGCTATCAAACGGTAAAGAAAAACATCGTGAGGGTGCGCATGCGCTAAAGAAGAAGATCTGATGCGTATGTGAAGTCTACCAATCTGCATTGGGCACGCGTGGAGGACTGACGCACATACTATTTTACATTTATTATTTTTAGTGTTTAGCTGTTCAATCTACTTAAAGTCTTTAAGAAAACTTCTCTATCAGTATGGGCCTAGTATGCGAACCCCGACAGAACGAGAAAAATCTATATGTGCCTATGTCTTTTTTACTTTACGCATGCCATAAACATATTGTAATAAAAACCAATAATGGTGAAGCTCGGCGGTTGCGGTAGGTCAATTGAGCGCGGTGTGTGGGGGCCGGGAGGAGCGCGTGCTGGCCCTCTCTGTCTGCGCGAGTACCCTTATAGCGAATTCAATTAGGGTACGCCTGTCCCCCACTGTACTCCCTTCACCGCGCGGGCATAGACGCGACCGCTGAGTTTCATCACTTTAAGGCTGCTTTTCCACAAGAGATGTGCGAGGAAACGAGGTGGTGAGCGAAGAATCAATCCGCCAATAGCCCGATTGCTCGATCACGTCAATGGGAAATTGAAGCACTCTCATTGGACGATATTTTCCTCGCTCACCGCCTCGCTACCTCGCACATCTCTGGTGGAAAAGCAGCCTAAATGAGCGCGCATCATGGCTTTCTCGTTTTGTCGCTTTGTCGTGCATGGCATGCTAGCCTTACAGGTTTATTATCAACTACAAAGCCGTCTAGGAAAATTGGTGTTTCAAAAAATGTACCCAAAGTAACAACTTCGTTGACCTAACCTGGATAAAGCGACTTTTGTTCAAAAGGTTAATTGAGCTCCATCGATTCAACCTTCGCCTGTAATGGGCCTGTCTTCACAATTTGTACTTTTACATTTACTTAAACTACTTTTTGTAACTATCCATTACAACTTGTTTGTTGGATTAGTAGATAATTTTGGGTCATTTCGTTATTGAAATGAGGAACTATACTTAATTAGAGACTTTTTTAAGTGCAGCTACTTATAAGAGCTACTTTTTCGATGTCAAATACAAATTGTATTATCAATATAATTGGATAAGTAGGTATCTTTAACGTCACTGATATAAATTTTTCGAATGAAAAGACAATGCGGGTTTTGTATGGATGGTTGGTGACTTATTTTTCGACGTTGTTTTTGGCGCGGCCATCAAACTAACATGAATATTTTAGTTCAGAATAAAGGAACAAACAAATATCCTCCTCTGACTAAAAAAAAACTTCAGTCTGAACGGAGCTATAAAAGCTTGAATTTGATAATATATTCATTACGTTTACGTCAAGCCTTTATATCTCCGTTCGGACTGAGTTTAGAAATATACTTGTCATAAAGTTTAGTTTGCAACTTTATTCTGAACTATAATATTTGATTTTGATTGATGGCTCTAAAAATAGAGGCGCAATGAAAAAGGCGCCATTTTAGTCATTGGCTTTTATTTGTAATAACAACATGAAAAAGAACAAGCTTAAAATTTGCAACACGTTTCGTCAAAATGGTAAAATGAATGAATTAATGATGAATGGTAATTAATTTTTAGTTTAATTAGTTTATTGTATTTCATTGTACCTACCTACTAGATCATAACAACTTGTGATGAATGAAATATACTCTAATTAATTTTTCAAATTAATAATTGATCACAAATTGTATTTTAAATAGGTAATTATTTTGGTTTAATATACGTAACTGAATAGACTTATGGATGTAGTTCAATTGTTTCAGCCCCAGTGGACATAAACGTGAGCGTATGTATGTAATACGTCCCGGGATAAAGATGAGGACTTACGTCATATGATCATAAAATATTGTCTCTCACTCTCTCTCTAGCCATTCCACAACAATAAAAACACAAAAGTGAAAGCAAAAACAAGATGATAACTTAAAGTTAATAAGATACCCATTTCCAAAGAAGCTAATTCTACAATAAATAATTGAATGATGGATCTATTGTGTGCGATGTTTAGTTATACTTTAGTATTTTTTCGTCAAAGACGTAATGATAAAAGAAATTGTGTTCGAAAATATTCTTATAATGGATTTTTATTGGTTGGCATACTGACTGGGATCTTTGATAAATAAATATTCGGACATTTAGTATCTAAAGTTCCCCTTAAAAGTATATAACCCTTGGCGTACTCCATATAAACGAAGTCTGATTATATTATCAATATTAACCAATTAAAGTAAATGATTTTTTTCTGAAACAATCTATAAACTATGTTTGTATGTGATCTGATTTTCGCTAAAATTTATAATTTTAAAGTTACAGTTTCTTAAGTTAATCCTAGCATTTAATCTGTATATTTTAACGAAAATCTGACACAATACAAGCCTAGAGATTAGTTTCTAAATTGTTTCTGAAAAATCTCATTGACTTTAATTGGTTAGTATTTAAAATATAACCAGACTTCGATCGTATGGAGCGCGCATTAACGCGTTCGGAATAAACTTCTCTTAAGTTGTATACCCACCTACCAACCAACAGTGAAGAGTGAGCCAGGCCTAGTATCGATAAAAGATAACAAAAAAATAAGTGCAAACAGCAAATAAAAAAACAAACTTTTTAATTGAATTCGGATACTAGCCAGCTATATTATTATTGTTCATTCACAGAACAGACTCAAAAACTTGTTAGCCAAATGAATGTATTCGAATTTTTGTAACTTTACACATTGGCACACAACTGAGGTCATAATTCGTGCAGTTAAAATAACTTTTAACTAGGTCTGAAACTCACAATGAAATTGTACGATGGTATAGTTTGCAACTAGAACTGTAACTATGGAAACGTTCCCTGCATTTCGAACAAAATAAACAAGTACTATTTGATATTTTGAGTCGATTTAAGTTAGTTTTAAATGCAGAAATCGTCCGTGACTCGTTGTGGAGAGTTGGACTCTCAATCATTTTATTTAGTTAATTTGATTCACTTGCAGATATTACACTAATACAATCATTATGACTACTTCTTAAGCTAAATGCATAACTTCTTAAAAGTGAACACCACATTCATAATTTAACAGTTACAAAAGAAAACACTTTTCAGACAATGACAGAAAAACATTGACTTCAGATGACAAATTACTCAATAATAAATAATATAATAATAACTATCTAATAAATATAAAATAAATATCTTGGACATGTTCACACAAATTATCTAGCCACATTTAAAGTATCAGAATCTAGGCTGAACTTGTGTTATGATGACTAGACAACGATATAGAATACATGTATAGATACAAACAGCCATGACTCGGGTACAAATATTCATATTCATCATACAAATATTTGTCCCTTACGGGATTCGAACCCGCGACCCTCAGCCCAGCAGGCAGGATCACTACCGTCTGTGCTAACGGGCCGTCCAAAAATAATATTGTAGAGTCGCGCTTCAAGTCTGGCGGAGTACGGACGCGTGCGTATCGGCGCGTTGGGCTTGCACGTGGCTCCACCATTTTGTGAACTCTTTTGTGTTTTAACCTTAAAACAATCACTTGAGATTATAAACTACTTACATTGGCAAAACTGCCACGCTAGACTTAATTAATACTACTGATCATTGTCCTTCGTGTACCCTCCACATAACGAGACATTGGCTGAATTGTGATAACACATCGGATGCCACTAAACAAAAATTGAATTGAATTAATAATATTTTAGATTTTTTTTTAAATAACAATTGCAGTAACAATGTAGTGTAGAGAGACAATACAATGAGCAAACTTCCTTCTGTTTTCTTTGTTTTACATGGTGGTCAGGATTCTAAATTTCGAATCCGTACGGTCCACGGTCCTACTTGCCATGTACTAATTTGTTTTTCTAACTTATGTTCGTAATACCAACTGCTATCAAACGGTAAAGAAAAACATCGTGAGGGTGCGCATGCGCTAAAGAAGAAGATCTGATGCGTATGTGAAGTCTACCAATCTGCATTGGGCACGCGTGGAGGACTGACGCACATACTATTTTACATTTATTATTTTTAGTGTTTAGCTGTTCAATCTACTTAAAGTCTTTAAGAAAACTTCTCTATCAGTATGGGCCTAGTATGCCAACCCCGACAGAACGAGAAAAATCTATATGTGCCTATGTCTTTTTTACTTTACCACTATGTGTGATAAAAACCAATAATGGTGAAGCTCGGCGGTTGCGGTAGGTCAATTGAGCGCGGTGTGTGGGGGCCGGGAGGAGCGCGTGCTGGCCCCCTCTGTCCGCGCGAGTACCCTTATAGCGAATTCAATTAGGGTACGCCTGTCCCCCACTGTACTCCGTTCACCGCGCGGGCATAGACGCGACCGCTGAGTTTCATCACTATAAGGCTGCTTTTCCACAAGAGATATGCGAGGAAACGAGGCGGTGAGCGAAGAATCAATCCGCCAATAGCGCGATTGCTCGATCACGTCATTGGGAAATTGAAGCACTCTCATTGGACGATATTTTCCTCGCTCACCGCCTCGCTACCTCGCACATCTCTGGTGGAAAAGCAGCCTAAATGAGCGCGCATTATGGCTTTCTCGCTTTGTCGTGCATGTCATGCTAGCCTTACAGGTTTATTATCAACTACAAAGCCGTCTAGGAAAATTAGTGTTTCAAAAAATGTACCCAAAGTAACAACTTCGTTGACCTAACCTGGATAAAGCGACTTTTGTTCAAAAGGTTAATTGAGCTCCATCGATTCAACCTTCGCCTGTAATGGGCCTGTCTTCACAATTTGTACTTTTACATTTACTTAAACTACTTTTGGTAACTATCCATTACAACTTGTTTGTTGGATTAGTAGATAATTTTGGGTCATTTCGTTAGTGAAATGAGGAAATATACTTAATTAGAGACTTTTTTAAGTGCAGCTACTTATAAGAGCTACTTTTTTCGATGTCACATACAAATTGTACTATCAATATAATTGGATAAGTAGGTATCTTTAATGTCAGTGATATAAACTTTTCGAATGAAAAGACAATGCGGGGTTTGTATGGATAGTTGGTGACTTTTTTTTCAACGTTGTTTTTGGCGCGGCCATCAAACAAACATGAATATTTTAGTTCAGAATAAAGTAACAAACAAATGTCCTCCTCTGACTAAACTAAAACTTCAGTCTGAACGGAGCTATAAAAGCTTGAATTTGATAATATATTCATTACGTTTACTTCAAGCCTTTATATCTCCGTTCGGACTGAGTTTAGAAATATACTTGTCATAAAGTTTGGTTTGTAACTTTATTCTGAACTATAATTTTTGATATTGATTGATGGCTCTAAAAATAGATGCGCAATGAAAAAGGCGCCATTTTAGTCATTGGCTTTTATTTGTAATAACAACATGAGAAAGAACAAGCTTAAAATTTGCAACACGTTTCGTCCAAATGTTAAATGAATGAATTAATGATGAATGGTAATTAATTTTTCAAATTAATAATTGATCACAAATTGTATTTTAAATAGGTAATTATTTTGGTTTAATATACGTAACTGAATAGACTTATGGATGTAGTTCAATTGTTTCAGCCCCAGTGGACATAAACGTGAGCGTATGTATGTAATACGTCCCGGGATAAAGATGAGGACTTACGTCATATGATCATAAAATATTGTCTCTCACTCTCTCTAGCTTTTCCACAACAATAAAAACACAAAAGTGAAAGCAAAAACAAGATGATAACTTAAAGTCAATAAGATACCCATTTCCAAAGAAGCTAATTATACAATAAATAATTCGCACCATGCTTTGTCAATAGAAAGTATAACCAAAAATCTGCAACATGATTTGTGAACACCATAATCACCCTAAACATCCCTTTCGTCACGAATCGTACCCAGCACAAGGGATCCCATCGCACGCTGGATGACCAAAGAAATCCTTTGAACTAGATACGACCCTCAACTATCCTCCTGCCGAGATACGGCTGTATCACGTCTTTTATCTCGTTCGTTCGCGCGCAAATAGAAAGAGAGCGAAAGTGTGATAGCGCTGTATCACGGTGCCATACTACCTATGCAGATCTCTCACAAACGCCTTAGCCCGCTCCACCCCTTCACCCCCTCAAGTTCCAGATATCACACAACATCAACAACAACAAGATTGAACATCTTAGTAGCCTCATACCCTGTTCTAATCCAGGACCACACAGAAACATTACAGCTACCGTCAATAACAAAACTCGACCAATAAATAGTATCATTAGGGACCCTCGACGCAAAATTCGGAATGCGTCAGAACGAACTTCGAACAACACTTGTTCACGAGTCAAGAAGTTGCCAAGTACTCCGTAATGTCAAACTTTCATGTCTCGTTGAGTGATGTCACAGACCTCTGTCGCTGTTTCTGACATCGGACACAAGTCAGAAGTAACTTTTAGTTAGTTTGAATATTGACGAAGCTCTCTAAATCCTTGAATAACTTAAACTGTCGGAATACATAGGTACGTAAACGTCCGTACTTGAACAATAAAAAATGTATCTCATGTACCATTTTATACAGTATTGGTACGTACCGTTTTTCTTAGATACGGTTATGGATACATACAGGGTGCAAATACACAGGGTGTTTCTTAATAAATGCTGACGGTTTTTTTAAGGGAATGATCATAACTGAACAACTTTCTACGTATTTACAACGTGTTAATCAATAAGCGCAAATCCTGATTCACCCCATATTTATTTATAACAAAATAATTAGAATGAAACAATAATATCACTATTTTGATAGTTAAAATTTAAAGTTATTTGCATTTTTAGTTTTGAAGTAAAAATGATTTTTTATCATTTCAGCAATTAATGAAAGCGCTAACGTGTTCATGGATACATTTCATGATTGATAGTAAGGGTGAGAGTGATCGAGTTCAGTAAATTTTAAATTTACAAACAAATTATTTAATATTTTGAAAAAAAAAAACCTATGAAATCATAATAATTCGATTCTGCTCTCGATTCTAAACAAACTACTTTCTAGTTTTGTGTTAATTCATTAACACGTTGTATAGGATCAACATAAAATAGTGAAAAAATAATCAGCTCTTTCACATTCACTGCAAATCTATCGACCCAAATGTATGGGACTTCAGATTTTTTTGCAGTTTGGATACTGGTCCAATAGAGAAAATTGTACAGGTTGATGTTCTGATCATCATTGTGACCCTGTAGTATGTGCCACAACACAAATAAATACATTTTGGAAACTTATTCAAAAACCATTGTAAGTCATATTGTAGATCAGCATTGTATTGAAAGCTTTTATAAGAACCACTTAATCGAATCAAAGAATCGATTATGACTGTTTAAACTAACACCGCACCGTCATTTAAAGTCAATCCTGATTCACGACTGCTATCCAAACTAGTTTCACCCACGATACACCCTAAACTATTGCAACACTAAACTCCTAAACAACCCTTAATTTCATTCATGAGGTTCTCGTGACACAGTTATATCCCATTACAGCTATAAAAGTAAATCTCCACCCATTTAATAGAGGTATAAAATAGAAAATCATTGAAATAAATTACAGGTTTTCACAAACCGCGAGCCGGGTTCCGCTTAAGTTGTAATTTATTGGTCGAATAGCCTATGATTTCAACGGCTCGTAGCTGTAAATCATAGCACTCATACACTCGATTTTAGCCACGTACTACTAAAGTTGGCAATAATTCGAGCTGAGTAAGGCTTTCAATAATTGTTGATTCAGATTTTGCCGGTTTCTAGATAACGGTGCTGTATGATTTATTTCAGGTACACGCAAATACATTGGTATGTAAATACGCGACTGTATTACCTTATTCAGATTTTATCGGAAACTTCGCTTCTACCTATGTTATTACCCATTAGTGGTAGTTCAATCGTTGGTTTCCATGTTACTGTCCTATTTCGTCCCATGCATTTATACTCCATTCAAAATAGCAACGAAATATTAAGGCTATTTTGCATTATAGAAACAGAGATTTGAAACACTTCCTCTCACTTATTCTTAGAACAGCTTTAGTAACGTCCAAGATATGTCGGATAGTATATGTATCCAATAAATTAATTAGATTTGGTAATCAGAATTAGCCAGAAAGCTAAATAGGAATCGGAAAATCTCGTCGTCCTTATTTGGAATGAAGTATAGGTATTGTAGTGCACTGAAATAGATATCATATACAGGGTGTATGGGACAGCCCTCCGCATACTGAAATGGTGAACTCAGACCATCAAACTGAACAACTTTTAATACCGAGCCTTCCTCACGACACGCGAAAAAAATCAGTTGTTTCTTACAAAACTGCTGTACCGAACTGACTCAAATGTATGAAACAGCTGAATTTTTTTGCGTTTCTTGAGGTAGATTTCATAGTGAAAGTTGTTCAGTTTGATGGTCCAACCCATAACTTTAAATATTACCAGGGTGTTTTGTTATACCCTGTATATGACCCCTATGTATACCATATCCAGGTACAAGATTGGTCGAATGATCAAAATGACGTAATCGCCAGGTCACGAGGATCGGTTGCATTAGGTAGCTCAAGTAAGAGTTTACCAGCGTATCTTTGTGTAATCAAATGCATTTAGTTGACCTTTACCACGTTAATTACGTACAAAACATTTTCAACAAGTTTTATGAACATGAAATCAGAAGAAGAAATGGAAACGTCTGGTGTTTGGGGGTTTGCTCCTGCACGAAAGCCTTGGCCTCACGCCAAGGCTTTCGTGCAGGAGCTGGACAGGCGACTTTTTAGAGCAGGAACGATCCCCGCTCGGGTTCTAATCTGGTCCAAAGGATTTCTCTAGCCATTCAACGCAGGAATGCTGCTAGTGTGATGAGTTCCTTTGAGCCGGGTGCGTTCCGTTGTGCGGAGGGCAATTTAAGTTGGTTTTTGTTTTATTACTGACGAAGCGTGCGGTGCATTTTAGTTTGGGAAGTTGACGAAGCATGTTGCGGATCTCTAACTGTTTATTTAAAAGTACGAGATTAAGAATTTGTATGAGGAAAAATTTTCTATGTCTGCCAACCCTGGAGACCAGGGTATGTGATATTTACTTATACATGAATACTCATTAAAAAATCAAGATTTTTAATTGAAATTTTCTTACATACTTATTGCGTTATAAGACGAAGTACCATACTTTTATATGCCTCTAATGTATTTCCTTTTTCCTTATTTATTCCTTTGACTTAGGGACAGTTTCCCCTCTTGACTGATTTTAGGGATAATATCAATTCGTATCACGTTTGGCTCTACCAGGGTTCCTCAAAGACTCTGTTCAAAGTAACATTAAGGGGATGTTAGGAATTTTCTCGCCCTAGATAAAAATCATTTACAGTACTTACACGTTTTATTGATATACGATGTAATTTGTTTTCTAGATTTAACTAGAAACTGTTGGAAAGACATACATTTCATGAATATGGCTTTTACAAAATCGTCTTCCACTCAAATACTTTTAAAGGGAAAGTCCGATTCTAATAAAACGTCGTACGAGATACAATAACAGGAACACAGAATGAAAATGGAAAAACGATGAAAAAATTATAGCTGTAATCACTGTTCCATACATATATTCGGATTTAGGTGGGATTAATACCCCCGATGGAATGCCACAATATTGTATGGCCCACCGTCGTCGGTCGCCATCAGTATATGTGTCTCAACCATAAAATTATTATACCTTACAGGAGTAGAGGAACTGACATAGTTGTCAAATGAAACTGTTTTTGGCGGTTTTCGGAAGATTATCGGCAGGGTAAAAATTCTAGTTCTGTGTATAATTCTGAATCTAATGTGAAATCGTGGATAATTTAATTTAATGGTGTTAGTATATTTCACAAAATTATCTACGATTTTACATTAGATTCCCAATTATTTACAGATTTAGTTTTTACCCTGCGATAAGATCCCCAAAAACGGTGCTATTACCTCGCGTCACGTATCTCTTTCTATTATACAGTGGTGCTGCTAGGTACATCTCGCTCTCTCAGATGTTAGTCACTCCATTACTAACTTTAAGGTCTCAACCCTTATGCAATCATAATTTTAAGAACATTTTAATTCTTTGCTATATAGGTGATAAGTAAAAGAAGTTAATCTTGATACAGACAGACTTTCTTGCTAACTGTATTTACAGTTTTTAGTTTCTAATACAAAATTTATTAAGCCCAACACGACCCATAATGAAATTTAATTACGCTGTTCCCTTTGCGCAGAAAACCTCACAGTGGGCGTAGATCGATCGACACACTTCGATGATCAAAGCGATTGCTATCTTTGTCATAGCCTGACAAAATAAATTGTTTGGCAATTTATTTTTAGATTAATAACGAAATTGTTGTGAACTTTATTAGCGGAGAATCTAAAAAATTAAAGTTTTGAACAAAGTTTAGAATAGGTATCGAGATATGTTTTGGCTTCTAGCCAGCTTAGAATGATTTTTATTTTTTCCCTTACTCTGTGGCTGATAGGTATTTGGCTTAGTTCAAAAACAATAAACATGGATATTATAATTATGCTCACGACCATGTTCCCCGAGGGGTAGTCAGAACATCACATTTCACTATTAGGTACCTACCGAAACTCTCTCCAGTGTGACGGGGAGTGATAGTGAACAATGGGCACAATAATGCCCTCGAAATTGAAACATGCAGGTTTCCTCACATGTTTTCTTTCACTGAAAAGCGTTACGAATCGTACATAAAGGCCTGGACGGGGATCGAACTATTGCCTCCAGCGCGGCAGGCAAGGTTACTCGCCACTAGACCACCACGGCTTTTTATTATGTTATATATAAAGCATACCTATTCAGGATACATATATAAACAGGCAGTACTGAAAGTCCAGTGTGGTAGGTATTGATCCCTTCACTATACTTTTTATTTGGCTTGTTTTATTTTAAGGATATACAAGGTTGACATGGAATTTGAGATATGAAAAGTAAGCGAAAATTTAAGGCTACATACATGGATTAATGTGTATTAATCTTTGACTATTTATTACGTGGACTGGTTACGCGTGTAATTCTACTAACAAACATTTCTGCCACTTTTTGCGGGGGGCGAGGTAACATGAAATCCGCAACTTTGGATTTTATTCCCCATAACTTTAGATTCTAATTTTGAATGTTAAAAATTATGAAAAGAAGTCTCGTGTGAACCCCAAACGTTCTAAGTTCGAAATTATTATTTCGCAATTATAGGCTGTCTCGTTTAGTGATAAGGCGTAAAATTGAATGTAAATGCACAAGATCAATTGTGCTTATACCGTGGCAGAGGGGAAATGCTACCGCAAGGCCAGATCTTATAATAATTAGTCAAAGGTATTAATGGATAGTTACATGCAAAGTGAAAGCTCCCAGTTTTTGCGTTCCCCTTATAGAATATAATTTCATAAGATTGTTCACTACATAGGCATAGGATTAATGTTTATCAGAATATCCAAATACTAGCTTTCTACAAACTTTGTCCAGTCTGACAGTGAGTCCGTAGCCATTTTAATTTTGATAGTTGAAATTGAAGCATATAGGTTTACCAGGTTTCACCGTAAAGTCTTCCTAGTTCTAAACACTACAGAAAGTCAGTAGAGTTACAAATCGTACATAAATTTCTAAAAACTCTTTGAGACGATTGTGATCTAAGCTCAAATCAGACTGCTGCTCTTTGTACTGAAGGCTATGCAGCTGACAGACCGAAGCAACTTTTAAATAAAACCGGTCAAGTGCGAGTCGGGCTACTCACGCACCGAGGGTTCCGTACCACAACACCACCCAGCATAATAATTAACTTACAAAAAAAGTTTTGTTTTCTCCGGGACCTTCAGCGCGAGAACGACTCACACTTGGCCGGTTTTTATTATTTCTTGTTATACTGTAGAGCTTACTCTATAATCACACCAAGTTTGTCGCCTGTATGTATGACCGTTTGTACGATAGAGCGAGACGAAAAAACGTTGATAAAACTAGTTTCTTGTATAAGGACCGCCCTTAGATTTTTTTTAATTGTTATTATTTGTTAATAAATCCGCCGTAATAACGCATATTCTGTGAAAATTTAAACTGTCTAGCTATTACGGTTCAAAAGTTACAGCCCTAAATAGGTAGGACGGATGGACGGACGGACAACGTAGGCTTAGTAATAGGGTCCCGTTTTACCCTTTGAATACGTGTGGAGGAACTACTGTGGAAGGTTCCTCCGGTGAAAAGAGAAGATCTTCCGCCAGGCTAGGTGTGAAGCCTGGGGACCGGCCGTGGTCCAACAGATCTTAGTTGGACCTTGTGTATATATCGAATCTCTGTGATTATTTCTCTTGCGCGATTCATGTCTTGTATACGATTGTGAACCTTGTGTGTAGCGGCTAACGGGTTACCAATGTGACGTCGCAAGTTGTCTTTTACGTACACATTTGCGAGTGCGACCGTAGCGCCATCTGTTAGCTTCGTTGCTATAACTTGTGGGTGTTGACATCTGTGGCAAGTCCCCACATACAGACCCCTAAAAACTATAGTTAATTTACTAATAAAAGTTGAGAAAATTTTTGTATAATATCATCATCATCATAGTTAGGCCTACAAGGCAAAATAGAGCATACACGCGTGCCTGAAGATGATTGGTAGACTTCACTTATGTACCCATCAGAGTTTGTTAGTCAGCGCTTTCCTCACAATGTTACATAAATGTTACACTTAGCAAAAACGTCCGCAACTCAATTACGGGACGACAACGTCAAGTCTAAATTATTCTAGACTTCTAGAAATACGTGGACAATGTCCCTCAGTCTGTTTCGACATTCGGAACGTTGTTTGTCCAAGCAAATTGCTTCTAAGCGCTGTTGCTATTACGTCGGACGTCACCGCAAATTACGCCACGATTCTGTTTCAAATACAAACTAAGACGAGCTTTGCTCTGTTATTAGAGAGATCAAATTCGACAGTTGTAAGATATTGTTTAACTGTATTGTGAAATGGAACTATCTATTAGACCTAAAGGTACAACACTGAAAATGGTAGGTAAAGTCTTAGTCGAAAGTGTTTTAACGACTATCCAGGCGCGCAGAAAACTAAAATACTCCAATACCGAGGCCTTGTCTTGAATAATTATGTCGCATATATCTGGCTTAATTAGCCAGTTGATTAAGCGGCTAGGTTGTTAGTTAAATGACGTAAATGAAGGTTAGCCATTTAGTTGAATAGCTACCCCAAATCAATGAAGGGTTATCGAAGGGTAGGCGAATGCTAATGAAGTTGTTAAAAAATATTTAGTTTATATGTCCCATTCTGGCAAAGAAGGCCATTCAAACTAATCTCTATTTTCTTCTAGAGTCTCGATTCTGCTTCGATAGGCCAGTTCTAGAAGCAGTCAATTTAGTCCCACCACTTTCGTCTTGGTCTGCCTCAAAGCCGATTTCGTTTCGTTGGGGGCCTGGGGCCTATTTCATAAACATGACTAGAGTAAATAACAATGAAAATTCAGAGTAGGTACGAGTACATTGCTAGTTACTTAAGGCGATAGGTAACATGTATCCTAACATTCTCAGTAATGTATCTCAAATTGTCATGTTTATGAAATAAACCCCAGTTGGTGGCGGTTTTTGCCCATACGTCATCTTAACTCATGAATTGCATTCTTATACAGGGTGAAATTGATATCATTAACCTCTTTTTAAACTAAGAATCTACCCATCAAACTGAACAACTCTTACTACAAAAGCAAACCGATCAAAGCAAAAAAAAACCTGCTGTTCCATACTAAACTGCAATGCCTACTCGACTGAAATGTATGCAACAATTGATTTTTTTTACTCCGATCGGTTTACTCCCATAGTAAAAGTTGTTCAGTTTGATGGGTAGACTCTTAGTTTAAAAGGATGCTAATGATATCAATTTCACCCTGTACATCTACTATTAACTTCACCAAAATGCGATTCCTTTTTGTCTTGGAAACGTCTTTAACGAACCAAATCTCAGATTTGAAATATAATTTTCGTTAATTTTGTGAGCACAGCAGTTTTGTTAAAAGGCAATTACGTGCAGGCCACTAAAATTAAGTGAAACGTTTACGGTTTTAATGAAGTCTGCGAAAATAAACTGAATTTATCGGAAATGAGTCGGCGGAATGAGGGTTTTTGTGGTAACATTAAACTTTTGGACGTTGAATTAACGTGCAATTTAACTTTTCTAACATTTGCTAAAGTTGTCATCAATCCTGTTTCATTCTTTTATTTCTTATTATTTTATGATTCTTGCTTTATTATTTGATGCGATACAGAAAATATATTACGTAGGTAGTACATGAGACTTGTAAAAGTGGCACCCTCAATCAACGAAACTGGAAGAATTCAAACGTATGAATGTATGAGCACAGTATAAATACTATCATTTGCATATGGCTTTTATTTCCTCCAATTGAAAAGAACAAACGCAAAATAAAGAATTTACACGAAGAATTAAATACGCTTTATATCTGCAACACGCATCGTTAAAATGGCAAAATGTCCGTATCTGCAGAATGCTTCGTCAAAATCTTAAACCTATAGCCACACTCAGTATAAGAAAGTATATATCTAGTACTACATAACTACACTCTAAATCTGCTACATGTACTGCGTACAATGTAATTACAAATTATACACCACTAGTTTTTAATTAACATAACTTAAAGGGTGTATTCAGACAATGAAACTAAACAACTTTCATGAAATAAACGAACATATGGGTCGAAAAAAGAGAATTTTTTTGGACCTGTCGTGCAAAAGTGCGGATCGGACGATCAATTTTTCTATGGCAGGTTATTATTTTTCGACCCATGTTCCTTAGATATTAAGATTCATGGTCTGAACACACCCTTAAAGTTATTATAGTAATTAAAAATTTGTGGTGTATTAAGTATTATCGTGGCGGTCGTTTCTGTACGGGGTCCTTCTTAATATACTGACACTTTTTCAAGGGGATGATCAGACCATCAAACTGAACAACTTTCTCTATGGGGCCAACATCGAAATGGCGAAAAAAAAAATCTGCTGTCCCATACATTTGGCTCGAGTAGGTTTGTACTTTTGTATAGAACATCCGTTTTTTTTTCGCGATTTCGATGTTGGTACTATAGAGAATGTTGTTCAGTTTGACGGTCTGATCATCCCCTTAAAAAAGTGTCAGCATATTAAGAAGGACCCTGTATATCTCCTAGACTCCCTCGAAACTTATTTTATGGCACTCCTCTACAAAGTGCCAGACAGTTACGGTGCTGCACAGTCCCCCCGACTATGGGGACATCCTGCTACCATATTTGTATATGTTGCTGTTGCACCGATATACCCCCAAAGCTTGCAGTGCTCTTTGAAATCTGGTAGCATTTCCGAAGACTCCGGTACGAGGTCGATAGGGGCGCATTCTTCCGCTTGCCAATAATAATATAAATACTAGAACGAAGTGAATAAAGTGTATCATTATAGCTGCAGCCGTACTCTCTGATATGTATGAGAATATCACAATTGTGGCAAAATACGGGTCTACCCATCCAACTGAACAACTTTTACTATGAAGGTAAGGGATCGGATAAAAAAAAATCAGCTTTTCCATACTAAACTGCAATGCCTACTCGACTCAAATGTATGCCACAGCAGTTTTTTTTTGCTACGATCGGTTTACCCCCATAGTAAAAGTTGCTCAGTTTAATGGGTAGACTATTGGTTGAAAAGGATGCTAATGATATCAATTTCACCCTATACAACGTGTTAATGAATAAGCGCAAAACCTCATACACCCTTACAGATTTATAACAAAATAATTAGTTTGAAACGATAATTTCATTATTTTGATAATTAAAATTTAAAGTTATTCATATTTTAAGTTTTGAGGCAAAAATTATTTGTTATCATTTCAGCAATTAATGAAAGCGCTAACCTGCTCATGTATACATTTTAAGAATCTTGTTTTGGTAGTAAGTAAGGTGAGAGTGCCCGAGCGATGGGTTGAGGTCAAGTTTAGTAAATTTCAAATTGTACAAAATAAATATTTAATATTTTGAAAAAAATTATATATGTTGAAAACATGATAATTCGATTCTGCTCTCGATTCTAAACAAACTACTTTCTAGTTTTGCGTTAATTCATTAACACGTTGTATATGGTCAGGGGGAATTCAGACCATAAAATTGAACAACATTTCACTATGGAGCCAATATGAAGAAACAAAAAAAATTTGCTGTTCCAAATAAAACTGCTGTACCTAACGGACCCAAATGTATGAAACAACCGATTTTTTTCGCCTAGGCTCTGCTGTGAATGTTGTTCAGTTTGATGTTCTGAATTCACCGTTTCAGTTTTTGCCTGTCTGTCCCTTACACCCTGAATTATTATTTGTGTTGTAATTATAAAAGGCCAAAACTTTGTGTAGTTCTTAATTAATTAATTAATGAATTAATTAATTAACATCACATTAACGTACCTAATTTCTAATGAGGTAATTGTACTAAAAGGAAAAAAAGAATATCTAGTTTCATTGGAAAATAGCTGTTCTAAATAATTAATATATTTTACAAATGGCTTCCGATTACGGGAAGAATAAATCTCGACTAGGGATGTGATCAATGTTTCGGATTCGGGTAAGGATACTAATTATAATTATTATTATTTCGGCATAGCATAGCATATGCTCACGACTATATTCCCCGAGGGGGTAGTCAGAGATATTCTGAAACCTCAGAACATCCACGTTTCACCAGTAGCACCGAAACTCTGTCCAGTGTGACGGGGGGTGAGCCCGTCGCCGTATTATTTCGGATTTGTGAAATATGGATGTAGATATTCATAAATATCCATCTTAGATGAATTATATACGGACCCGGCTCGCCTTAGCATTTCCCCTCTGCCACGTTACAAGATCAATTAATCATGTGCATTTAAATACAATTTTATACCTTATCACTAAACGAGACAGCCTATAATTGCGGAACAATAACTTCGAACTTATCACGTTTGGGGTTTACACGAGACTACTTTTCATGATTTTTAACAGTCAAAATTCGAATCTAAAGTTATGGGGAATAAAATCTAAAATTGCGGATTTCATGTTACCTCGCCTCCCGCTAAAAGTGGCAGAAAAGTTTGTTAGTAGAATTACACGCGTAACTTGTCCTCATATAAGTAGTCTAAGATATCAATTTATAATAAACAGGTAAATTAGTAATTGCATTTTGTTTTACATGAAATTGTGTAGATAAGAGTTAAAACGAGTTTGTGCAATTTTGTTTTGTAGTTGTAATGTAACATGTTACCTAACTATTGTAATTTAACCAAGTACACTGTAATTTTAACCTCGCACTGCCGTGGATATTCTTGATTTTGCACTAGTTATAATTTCATTGTTTATTTTCTCTTGTCTTTTCTTTCTGTTTCTGTGCAATAAATAAATAAATATATTACATTTTGTTATTATTCAATATAGACTAGTACTAAAAAGTATATTTTTGTTTGTTTGTAATAGTTATTTTAGAGAAGTTTATATCTTGCAGTGGAGTGGCCTCACGTCTCTGCACAGACGATGATGATGATGATGCTAATGACGATCGTCTAATGTATTTTTACGGATAAAGTAGCTCTTCTAGGATATAGTTAAATACATTAATATCTTAGACATTGTCACCAAAATTTCCTTTTTTTTGCGTAGCCTGTTCGGTGTCCCACTGCTGGGAAAAGGCACCTTTTACTTTCTAATCCTCTCTATTATGTGCTACTGACTTTCCAAGAAGGCATCCATGTCTTTTCACCTTTTTCTGGGTATAACTCGACGCCAGCGAACATTGTGGGGAACCCAGTCTGTGGTCTTTTTGGCCCGAATGCATGCGACAGACATGTCCAGCCCAGTTCTATTTCAGATGTGTGTTATCATTGAAGTACCAGAACCTAGCCTGGACTATTATAGACAACGATAGACTATGTATTATTGTATACATAACTTTAGCTTAAGAATTTATATTGTCATAGTTATTAAGTCGTGTTATGTTGTAGAGTTTCTGGCCGCATCTTCTCTACAGCGACAACACGTTCCGACGCGGTGGTAGCTTTAAAAAAGATTTGACGTTTGATAAGTGTGCTGCAAGCTCCTATATTGAATAAATTATGTTGACTTTGACTTTGACTTTGATATAAAATGAATATAAATATAGATACAAACATCGATAACTCGGATACATATATTCGTATTCATCATACAAATATTTGCCCCTTACGGGATTCGAACCCTCATAGCTGGCAGGTTCACTACCGACTAAGTTATCGGGCCGTCAACAGTTAAGTGTAGGGTCTTTTTTAATATGCTCATACTTTTTTAAGGGGATGATCAAACCGTCAAACTGACCGACTTTCTCTATGGCGCCAACATTGAAATCGCGAAAAAAAAAACCAGCCGTCGCATACAAAACTGCAAACCTATAGGACAGGACAGTTGTTTTTTTTTCGCGATTTCGTTGTTTGTCCCATAGAGAAAGTTGTTCAGTTTGATAGTCTGATCCCCTTAAAAATGTGTCAGCATATTTAGAAGGACCCTGTACAAGATTAGTCGCATTCGACGATAATACGCTATTGAACACCAAAGTGTTATAATATCCGAATATCCTGTTGGAGATTGGAGAAACATCCCTAGTCTATAACTCTCTGGAGGATCTCTCGAATACGTTCTCATCGAGGCGTTATAATACCTTGGAAGCCTCTTTGACTATAATACAAGTGATAAGACGCCACGTCTACTGTTTTAGGTAAGGTAATAACAGAAATAGGCATAGCTAGCTAGTTGTATAAATACTATACAACGCGTTAATGAATAAGCGCAAAACCTACACACACCCCAACTGATATATAAAAAAATAAATAGATTGAAATATGAATTTCATTATTTAAATTTTAAGTTATTCGCAGTTGAATTTTTCAGGCAAAAATGATTTGTTATCATTTCAGCGCTAGCGTGCTCGTGGATACATTTTAAGAATCTTGTTTTGGTATAAAAGTAAAAGAACTCCTTTCTAGTTTTGCGTTAATTCATTAACACGTTGTATAACTTAGCTTGAGTAAAATCATTTTTCAAATCTTTTTCAAAATAACCGACACCAGGGACAACCCTCGGCAGACTGAAATGGTGAACTCAGACCATCAAGTTAAACAACTTTCACTATGGAGCGTTTCTCAGGAAAGGCAAAAAAATCAGCTGTTTCGTACAAAACTGCTGTACCTACCCGACCCAAATGTACAGGACCATATAAGCGTTTCAGTCTGCGGAGGGCAGTCGCTTACACCCTTTAACATAAAAGTAAAAAATGCATGATAATAGAAAGAGGAAAATATTAAGCTGACGTCATAACTACTCGTTGTCTTAAAAATTACATTAAAAGATGTCGCGTCACGGGACGCCCGGCAAATGTGAAATAATGCAATTGATGGTTATTGATTGAATACAGCATGACGGCGGCATAAGAGAGCGTCATGCCATTTACGGTCACAGCTTACGAGCTTGGTCTTACCCCCAAGGCGCGCCATTGATGTTTCATCAAAAATCCATTTTGCAACAAGGACACTGGTTGGGCACTCTATAGAACGTTTTTGAACTTCGAAATGGCGTCTGAACATGCGCACTTTTTCCATGCCATTGCGTGTAGGGTTGAAAGCCGCTAACTTCAACTACATTTCGATACTTGTTATTGTTCGTTCTGTTATTAATAATAGTATTTGATCTATAGAATTACTGAAAATGTGAATTTAGAGTTAAATTTCCACGTTTTTATGCACTGAAAAGACACAATTTTATGTAGTCAAATCCAACGGGTGCGCGCGCCTGACTGCATTCCCTTGCTCGGCTCTCTTAAAGTGTCCCCAGAAAGTGTGAGGTGAGGTGGGGTATCTGAAGTCAGAGGGGGCGGGGGAGTGACCGTTCTGTATGTAGAACTATATTCTATTACCTATTCTGTTACGTATTATGTCAACTGTAGACACTGTAGTAGAGGCAAGTCACAATGAAATTAGTTTAAGAAACACTGCAAGTAAAATGTACAAATTATGAATATGGTAGGAATATTTAGATTACCTCAGATTACCCCATAGAGGAATACTCTCATGCTTTCATAATATCCCTTATTTCTAAACCGCAAAAGCTAAAAGCATGTTAGCTACCCCTTTGGGACTCGACTCTACATATCTAAGTAAACTCAATACCGATAAAGCAACAGTAATATTCTACGTGCTAGTTCACTCGTTCTTCTTAACTCGCCATATTTCCCATATGATTTCAGAGCAAAGATTACCAAGGAGCGTGAAAGATAGGCCCTTTAATATTTTATCAAGAAATATTGAGTCGGATGTACCGTGGTACATGTTATGATCGATTGATCTTTTGTTGAAATTGTGAAGACCATATGGGATAAATAGTGAAAAGATAAGAATACCTCAACCCTCCTTTGGTTAATAGTAGCATTTTATTTGTGTTTATCAGTCTTTATTCACTAACTGATCACTTATGGTTCATGCTACTTTAATGTTAAAGAGGGCTATGATTTTAGAATGTATACAGGGTGTAAGGAAAAGTATCGTTAACCTTTTAACCACATACTCTATCAATCAAACTGAACAACATTTACTATGGGAGCAGATCTATGAACTGTAAACTGCAATGCCTACTCGACTAACATGTATGGGACTGCAGATTTTTTTTGTTCTGACAGGTCTGCTCCCATAGTAAAAGTTGTTCAGTTTCATGGGTAGAGTATGCTGTTTAAAGGTGAATGATAATTATCCTTACACCCTGTATTTAAGAGCATTTGAACGCTCAATTTATCTGGTCGAACATTTTCATCTTGTTTCTAAGAAAAGGCATATAATTTTGTAACGCTGTTATAAACGTCCAGGAGCTTTATAACAGCGCTATAAAATTGTATGCTCTTTCTTATAAAGAAGATGAAAATGATCGGCCAGATAAATTGGGCGTTCGCTCATAAATAAACACCCGTTAGCACCTTTGCGTATATTGTTCGCTACAACTCTCGTTGTGTTACCTACTCAATTCACACCAATACGGCAGGGGCCGGCAGCGAAGTGGCGAGCAGTTTCAGTTGAGCAGTTTTAATGTATGTCCCCGAGGGGGTAGTCAGAGATGTTCTGAAACCTCAGAGCATCCACGTTTCACCAGTAGTACCGAAACTCTGTCCAGTGTGACGGGGGGTGAGCCCGTCGCCACTTATAATAGACAGTGGGTACAATACATGCCTCAAAATTGAAGCATGCAGGTTTCCTCACGATGTTTTCCTTCACCGAAAAGCCAGTGGTATTACATAAAGTCCGAAAAAATCATTGGTACGAGTCGGCCTGGACGGGGATCGAACCATCGCCTCCTGCACGGCAGGCAAGGTTACTCGCCACTGGACCACCACGGCTTTAATACATTGCTAAAATACATCGAATTATCAGGCTCGAAAAAGTCGAGCTCCGGCGTGCGGAAAAGCCATTAGTGCTGCCAGCTGCTGTTATATCGGTGTGAAGTAAAATAAGTCGTGGAACTAAGACTATTGAATTTATAAAGATATTTTCAAATATAGTATTACCATTATGATCTGAGCAGAAAGAAATAGGCGATGCCACGGACGAAAAGACAAGGCTATATTCAGAAGGCGCAATGTAAAGAGAGTCGCCTCGGAGAGCAGTCTCCTAATGATAGCCAACAAATCAAAAAGAAGAATGTAAAAGAAATCCTTAGCAAATACATCATTCAAAAGCTCACGCCATTGGCTCATGGGGGTAGACAGAGGCCTGGTTAATCTTTAGTTTTGCGAAATAACGATATTTCCGCAAGATCTGATATAAACAAGCTAATTCTATGGTATATCTATTAATACACAACATAATACATGAAAATAAGGAACCGAAACAAGCCAACATAAAAAAATGAAGAGCCCACTTTAATAACCTTTAGACCACGGCTGGTCACCAGACAGCCCACCTAGACTTTAATATCGCCCCTTTTCAATGGAGAAATATTTACCTCGTTCGTAGATAAAAATAGACTTATTGCGCTTCTAAATTATCACATTATATCTATAATGATCTTCTTATTCATCTATAATTTTATTTTATTTTTTTATTAACACCGGTTGTCTGAAAGAAATAGCTTTTTAGCGATAAGACAGCCTTATTTGTACCATAATCAGTTTTGTTTCCTATTGTGCATTGTATTTTGTTTGGTGTAAATAAAGTATATTTCATTCATTCATTCATTATACATTGAACCCAATCGATTCAAGAATAAAGTCCACTTTTAGGATAAAATCCTCTATCGCTCATAACTTGAACCTATCACCTCCTTATACTAACAGCTTCATATCCCCAGGCAATGTCCACTGATTGAACTTAATAAATGGATATCTGAGAGCAAATACCTATTGATGGGACCAATCTGTAATGGTAAATGAGATACAATAGAATACGTGTCTTATGCAAATGGGTTTAGAGAACAGATTTAGTATAATGGTAGTAAGAAATGGTTTCTTTAATTTGGGGGTTTGAGACCAATCACGCTAAATAAATCTCAACTGAATCATGATTGGACCGCGTGCGAATCACACATTCGGTATCACGCTAATCATTTGACAGCCGTTAGAGCCGTATTGACAGATCGCTCAGACGTTAAAGGCTGTCAATCACATAGTAAATAAGTTTAGCGCGATACGGAATTCAGCACAGTCGAATAGTAAATGACCTGCGATTTGATTACAACTGAAATAGAATAAGGGCTGAACTTCGATGTTTCAAATTAGCGCGATTGGGCGGGCCCGGGTGTAATTTTTTCTAAAAGCTTTAAGGCTTCCTGCACGTCTAGTATGATTTCTCTACACGCGTGCGACGCGCCTTCGCTGCATAGAAAATAACCTGTTCCCGCGCTTTTCGAAGAGCGAAAGCCGCGATTACCGCGACTTGTAGTATGGGAAAAAGCCGAGTCGCGCGCAAGTAGAAAAATCATGCTAGACGTACTGGTCACCAAAAAAATATCAAATCAGTTATTCCTAATTAGAGAGAGAATGAGAGGTCGGTAGAGTGAGACCTAGATAGAGTTATTTATCACGTGTTGTTTCAGGAAGTCAAAGAATTTCTAGAGAATACCATAAAGCTTTGACGAGTCGGCGAATGTTCTTTAGGGTTCCGCACCCAAAGGGTGCCAATGGGACCCTATTTATTTGCCTACGCTCTCCATCCGTGTCTGTTTGTCTTACCTATAAAGGGCTGTATCTTTTTGAATATAATAGCTAGACGATTTAACAATTAGTATAGATTTTTTTTTTGTTTTTTTTTTTACCGTTAATGAATTATTATAGCGGATTTTCTAACTAATAATAAATAAACAAAAAGTAAAAAGATTACGACAAATCAATTGACGTAAGAACAATTAAAAACGGCCCACGCGTTTGGTCTCTAGTGTGCCACAAAGGAACAAAATGATATAACACACATAGGCTGATAAACACATTACCCTTCCTTTTCGTCGCGCAGACGGGTAAAAATAAAGTGGAGGTTTCTTTCAATACAAGAAACGTGTTATCTTAAAAATGGTGACATATACAAGCGTCAAACTTGATATGACTGTAGTAAGGCAAAAAGGTAAAGGTTTTGTAGGACTATGATTAAAAATTGTATTTCCAAACTTATTATTAAATAAATTAAAAAAAAACAAGTACTAAAACCAGTTCAAGTGTGTATCGGGCTTGCACTAAGAGTCACGAAGAAATCACAATTTTTGGGAAATATTGTATTGTATGGTGGTACGGAACACCTCCGTGGGCGAGTCCGACTCTGACTTGGCCGGTTTTTATTTAAATTTCCTCCCGCCTTGTCGTTTTATAATATCAATGCAAAAGGAAGTTTGCTCATTGCTACATTATCAACGTAAACGGAAATAAAATGTACTTTTATTATTTTTTACTTTGTCCTCGAAATCAAAGTCAGATTTGAGCGGATTACCGTCTACTTTATTATATATCAAATTATCTACGTTCCATCACATTCTGGAATGAGGAAACATTTTCCGTTCCTTTGTGTTTCAGTGGAACGAGACAATCAATAGGTATTTTGATGTAATCTCATTTTGAAGTATGTGATTTATATATGAGGTCGTGTTAGGAAGATAAAAAGGAAATATTTTCCAGGCGGGATCAGCCAAGATAAAAGAGTTGCTAATAATAATAACATATTTATTTTTTTCTACATTATTAGTTCTTTAGATTGGTTTACTTCTGATGGCACCTCATTTACTTCCCAAACAGATCGGTGGAAAAAATTGTACCATAAATCATCATGGTAAAGCTACTTGCGGCAAGATTTTTCTAGGCAAACCGGCGGCGTTGTATGAACCTCTGTATAAAAATTCACTTAAGAGAAGTTTATTCCAAATGCGTAAATGCGTGCTGCATACAAACGTAGTCTGGTGATATTTTCAATACTAACCAATTAAACTCAATGAAATTTTGCAGAAACAATCTAGGAACAAATCTCTATGCTTGTATCGTGTCCGATTTTCGTTAAAATACACAGTTTCAATGCTAGAATTAATTTAAGATTTGTATGGAAATCTTTTAGGCACTGTAACTTTAAAACTGTACATTTTAAGGAAAATCTGACACGATACAAGCATAGAGATTTGTTTCTAGATTGTTTCCGCAAAATTTCATTGACTTTCGTTAGTATTGTAAATATCACCAGACTTCGTTTGTATGGAACGCGCCAACAGTAATATACCCTTAAATCACTTTTCGTTTACCAAACAAATAGGTGCATAATTTTACGGTCGGATCTCGTACCATAATATTAGTCAGCAGACTGTACAGTATAAATAAGAAAAGTTACCGGCAACCTTCAACTTTCAGTCATATTAAAAAAAAAAAGAAAACGAGAATAGATAAATGAAATCTCTAATAGTACTAATTTGTTATCAACGAACACAGTTTCGTCCCTCATACATCTATGTCACTGTTATTATTCAAATTTTTATTCAAGATTTGTCCAATCCGACCTAAGTAATGGCATGAACTCTAACACAAATCTCCCACCATTTATTAAGGAAATGAAAAGACAATAAAAGTCACGTCATTGATTCTAAAAAAAGAACCTTGGTGGAACACAGAGCACTGAAATAATTTGTAACCATATAATATAGATTCGCTTTGAGTACTTGCTTGTATCTACTTCGATTATTAGAGGACATACATACACTCAAAAAACATTACCTCCCGGCGCAGTCGGGTACAAAAACATAATGTTTTATTAAGGTAATTTAAATGGCGAAGTACTCATTGGATTCTTGTGCTAATGTAAATAATATAGTGATTAAGATTTTATAGCTAAACAAATATAACACTCTCAAATGTAAGTTAAATATGGCATTCTTTAAACGACTGTCAGGTTTTGCTTTCGTTGATTTAAGCTTATGCTGCTGACATGCAACTAGATTGAGACGTGTGAGGTTTGGGATACTTTAAGTCATTAAAAATTGGAGATCCGGATTGGCTCACTTTTAGCATTTTAAGGATTCTAGTATGGAACTACGAGTACGTGTCAAGTACTTAGCAATGATTGAAAACTAGCAGTTCGTGCACAAAACCACAGCAAAGGAAA
This sequence comes from Agonopterix alstromeriana, assembly GCA_963924505.1. Taxonomy (NCBI): domain Eukaryota; kingdom Metazoa; phylum Arthropoda; class Insecta; order Lepidoptera; family Depressariidae; genus Agonopterix; species Agonopterix alstromeriana. The sequence goes on from OZ004678.1 coordinate 12,547,584, forward strand.
CCTTAATATCCTAACTAGCCTTAGTTTACGATTTTTATTATGACTAGGTATGTAGGGGCCGTGCTTGGGATTCCTTACTCTGTGGTATCAAAGGTATTAACAGTTATAACGTTGCCCTACAAAATTAATGGACCATTAATATTACCTACTTTTGGTGTCGCAGCTCATTTGGAAAAATAAGTCATTTAGCCGTGGCCGGCTTTCCATCAACTATTTCTCTCTTAAGCTTCGCCCCACGGTTATTGATGCGGAGTGGCATTAACCAGGTCACTAACTCTTAACGTAGTGTTGCCGAAATATCGATGTTTTCATCCAAAAATAGCCACACTATCGATAGCTCGGATCGTGACAATACTATCACGGAGTGAAATACTATTGATAGTATCGATACTATCAAATATCTGAAGAACAATAATATCCAAACTATCGATACTATAGACTATTTTGAACTATCGATAGTCCAAAAAAATCGTATAATATAGATTTTTCTTATTTCTAATTAATGGAATCTTGCTTGTGCGTTAACACTGCATTTCCGCCAGTGTCAAGTAGTTTGTGGGAGTATCTATCCCAATCTCAGGGATTGTTTTTGGTCAAAAACAAGAAGAGATTGAGGATTACTGAGCCTCGTGGCAGGCAGAAACGCGATGCGCGAAAACCACGCGAGACAAGTTCTCGGGTCAGAACCTGCAACGGGACTCTGTAGGCCTCGCATGCCACCCCCGAGAAAACGATAAAAATCGAGACGTGCCTCCGTCTTTATTATTCGATAATATTATACCAGCACGGCTAGCATGCCACCCACGACAAAGCGTTTATACGAGAAAAACGTCATGCGCGCTCTTTCTGGCATACGTGACCCCGAGAAAACGATAGAAATCGAGACGTGCCTCCATCTTTATTATTCGATAATATTATACCAGCACGGCTAGTATGCCACCCACGACAAAGCGTTTAAACGAGAAAAACGTCATGCGCGCTCTTTCTGGCATACGTGACCCCGAGAAAACGATAGAAATCGAGACGTGCCTCCATCTTTATTATTCGATAATATTATACCAGCACGGCTAGCATGCCACCCACGACAAAGCGTTTAAACGAGAAAAACGTCATGCGCGCTCTTTCTGGCATACGTATATTATAATATTATCGATCGGCAACACTATTCTTACGTGTGACGTCAACTGTTGGCTGACTGTTGAACGCTTATTTCAGTTTTATGTTTAAAAAATAATGACTCGATTGATTGCTTTATCAATTGCTCAATTTATGAAAAAGGAAGCATTAAAAATGCAAAAGTGACTTTGTTTAGTGTAGACACCTGCTGAACGTTCGGTTGAATATGCGTGCAATGCTTTTCCCTATTGGCTATGTGCACCACTATGCAAGGCCGGTTTAAAACCAATTTAACCAATCCGTTTAAAACGAAAAAAACGGTTTAAAACCGAAATAAACCATTTTTTTCGGTTTTAAACCGTTGGTGTTGATGACTCTGTTTTTCTTAATTATAACTTGATTTTAACATTTGCTTGATTTTACCGATGAGATAAGATATAGATGTGAAACAACCGATTTAAAACTTTTAAATAAAATGTTGCAGTTTTAAACTCCAAATAAATACGTAATTTAAACGGTTTAAAACCAAATTCAAACTTTCGCACTCTCGTTGATTAATCGACGCAACGTTGCCAGCTCGCCTACCCTACACACACATGCACATACATAAACTGCCACGTGTAATAAATTTTCGTGTAGTAGGTAATGTAGGTAGGTACTTTCTATAAACTAATTTAAACGAAAAATGACGTCAGGTGACCAAAAATCGCCTAAAAAGAAGTGTAAAACACAGATCTTTTATTTATGTAGGCGAGTATTAAACCGGTTTAAAACCGTTTGTTTGGGGTTTAAAACGGAAACATTTGGTTTAATACGTTTTAAACCGTTTTTTTTACGTCTATATGCACCGCCCCTAGCGGTGTGGGACCGCCGTGAATTATTTCAAGTAACATGTTAGTTAAAAGTTTGTTATTTTTCTAATAAAATAATATAAAAACTAAAGAAATTAAGCAACATTATCGAAATTAAAATTATTAAATAACTATTTGCTAGAATCCACGATATTTGCAGTGCCAATTTCTGTACAAACTTTTATCCCGGTTTTCACACCTATGGAGATAAAATAAAAAAAAAACCTTTTTAATGAGCACCTATTATAAATGCCAAAAGACACTTCCATGCCAAATTTTAAGTTTGTAGTCTTTACTACACGTTAGTGTGGATTTGCATAGATTCAAGCATATTTTACATAGCTTGACCAACAAAAGTACACATTTCTGCCACACTGCGATCGATTTGTCAGTTCCCATCACCACTTCGCACATAGCTAATACCGGCGCGACACATAGACCGATAGCGCTAGGTTTTGAGGTTTCAAAAACTCTAAAGTTTTTTGTTTTTTGCATATAGGTTCCGGACCATTTGCAAAACCTAATACATAAGTTTGTGTCATTTTAGGTACTTGCATAGGTAGAAATTTAGGTATTTGTATTTTCGATCAGTATTGGACGAAAAGAAAATCATAGATGAAAATTTTACTTTCAGGATAATAACGAAGTAGTAACTGATGTACATAGGCATTTTGTGTCACCTCTGTCCACGGAAATCCAAATATTTAACCAGTACCTAACATGTCGCCCAACTAGCTCAAAAAAATATTACAATAGGTTAAATAGGTGTTACGCGTTTTAGAGTACTGATATCTGTTGTTTAAAATATTTTGTGTCGAATTCATCCACGAAGTTTACAGATATTTTATTTTTTTATCTCAACACCCTGTAAAATCTACAAAAGAAAATGCAAGTTCTTCGAGTTTACGTGTTTTGATTATTATAGTGTAACAAAACACTATTCATAATTTGTGCTGTTTTTATCCACGAAATCTTATTATTTGAACAAAATACCAGACTTCTTCGCACGAAGGGCGAACGCGGGGAGGAGCGCGGGCGCGGGCGGCGGGCGCCGGCCGGCGAGACGAGCGGCGCGGGAGAGGGTATTTGTTTACATTATTCGTATTCAGTGCAAGTTGCGACAAACAAGTGCGTTCGTTTTTCGACCCACGTTCCTTAGGGTTGTTTAGTTTTTTTTTTTCTCGTACACATAATTCATTAACAATTAACATTGTAGGTATTCGAAATTAAATAATTGTACATACATTGTCTGAATACATCCTTAAAAGAAAAGTCCCTCGTTCAGTGCCACCCAGTATACAGGGCGTTTAATAAGTAACAATTTAGAACTTCGACCGTCAAACTGAACAACTTTCACTATGGGACCAACATCGAAATCGCGAAAAAAAAAATGATATCCTATACATATTTTAGCTCCATACAAACGAAGTCTGGTGATATTTTCAATAGTAACCAATTAAAGTCAATGAAACTTTCAGAAAAAATCGAAAAACTAATCTCTATGCTTGTATGAAGTCAGATTTTCGTTAAAATGTATAATTTTAAAGTTACAATACCTCAAAGATTTCCATACAAATCTTAAATTAATTCTAGCATTAAAACTGTATATTTTTAACGAAAATCTGACTTCTAGATTGTTTCTGCAAATTTTTCATTTACTGATTGGTTAGTATTGAAAATATCACCAGACTTCGTTTGTATGCAGCGCGCATTTACGCATTCGGAATAAACTTCTCTTAAGTATATTTCTCACTCAAATATGTATAGCAGTTTTTTTGGACTTCATAGACCAAGAGCTAGCTGTTATTACCTTTAAGTCGTCGGTCACGTAATTCTTCAAATAATTATATTTATTTGCCATAATGGAATCTGGTTATAAACGTATTTATGAACCGTTGTCAGTATTTTTACAGAGTTGAAGGATTCTATTGCTCCGGAACATCTTGCCTGGTATGAGAGTTTGTAAACTCTGTGGCCCTTAATTGTATGGGTCGTCAGTATGGTGAGCCAGGCTGGAGGGCAGGGTAGGAAAGGCGAGTGGTCGCAGAGAGTTTCTTCTTCCAAGTTGTTTCTTTCTTGAGTGCTGGATCCGGAATGAATCTACGCCGATTTGGCGCCATTTTATATTATTTTCAAGCGACCACCCCTCCTTACCCCGCACTCTTGCCCTGAATACAAATCTCTTTATTTCTCATACAATCTTAATTTCTACGCTTACAAACCAATATAATTATATAGTTAAGATACTTATTTTCTTATTCTAAAAATAGCATGTGCATCATCCGCCGGTGCATAACAGAGTGCAGAACGAAAAGGAAAGGTACAATATTTATATTACCCCGGCCCCCGCTTCCTCATAACACAGGTTCCGGACGCCGGGGCCCCCCTCGCTCGCCTGTATGCGCTGACAGAGATGGAGCGTTCTGTCTCTTTCTAACACTTATTTATAATAGCATTCTACCCCTTCTAATGAGGTAGTGAAGGTTATTGGCGTAATTTCTAATTGGAAGTTATAAGTTCGAACTCGATTCTAATTGTTTTATTTACTTGTGCTATGCTTTAATTTTAATAGGGAAGTGTACCTAATCTAATCTGGGGTAGAAGTCACTAGAGAAATCAAATAAGAATCCTATTAGAACTATTTACATAACTTATGTGCTAAGCCCTAATTCTAATAAGACAAATTTATTTATTGAAATGAACACTTAACCTAAACTTATCCTACTAGTATAAAAGGGTATATAAAACGAAATAAACGAAGTAATGTAAAAAAATTATGTACAAAGGTAGTCAATTCAGGTTCTGTCGTGCACATTTCTCCTGCCGTCGCAGCTCTGCGATCCAACCTGTAGCACGACGATCCTCTTGGTCGGTCTCCGGATGACATGCCCGTTGCTGGTTACGACGTCCACGATCCTCACCTCGCCGTCTCGCCCTGGGTAGACCGCGACGATCCTTCCTGTCGGCCATGTGTTGTGGGGCAGGGTGGGGTCGCAGACGAGTACCAGGTCGCCGATAGCGTGCGCTGGTCGTGTGAGGCTCCCGCCGGTTTTGGTGTAGAGGCTGGTACTCTTTGACCTAGCGGCTCCAGAAGACGTCCGCCAGGCGTTGAGCGCGCTGCGCTTACGCGCGGTGAGGTCGTTTGGGTCCCAACAGGATGTGGTTGGGTGTAAGCGCCTCCGGTTCTTCTGGAGTCACCGCCACGTGTGTGAGTGGGTGGGAGTTGACGGTGTTCTCCGACTCGAAGAGCAGGGTGAGCAGTGTCTCGTCGCTAGGGTACTGCTCGTGGAGTTTGACGCGCAGTGCCTCCTTCACAGTGCGTACCATGCGCTCCCACACGCTGTCCATGAAGGGGGAGGCCGGGGGTACGTAGCGGCAGGTGATGCGCCGCGCCGTCGCCTCCTCGCTGACCGCCGCCAGCGCGGCCTTGGCGAGCTCCTTCTCCGCAGCCTTGAAGCACGTCGCGTTGTCACTCCATAGCTCCTTAGGCACTCCTCTTCGTGCCACGAACCTCCTCAGGTCGCCGGTTGCCGGAGAAGTAGGCTTCGCTCTTCGTATCTTGCATAGTTGATAGTGTTTGATGACGTTCACGCACCGTGGGTCGTATCTTTAGTACCCATAGTCGCTGCTGTAGCTCATTCACGACGGTTTCGATACCGCCATGTAGTCGCTCGTGTACGTGTTGTATGTACAGTCGCGTGAAGTAGTGTTTCCCGTCGAGTACGGTCGGGCTCGCAGTGTCTTCAACGATGTCAGGTGCTACGTGGATTCTTCCGTTGAGCCATCTTCGCCGACGACCACTGATAGCGCCGACAGCTTGTCTCCTGGCTGAGGCGCCGCGCCGCTCCTTACTCGACGTAAATCTTCGGAAAGACAATCTTCTTGTACAGGTTTCCACCATAGTTTCTCAGCGCGAATGAGTTAGTGCGCTTCGATACCGATGGTGTTGCTATCTCATTTCTTCACGTACGGTGTCTCGCTCTTGCGTGTTTTCTTATCAATCTTTCAATCAGAGTCGTTTTTATTGTTTTCTTTCGTTCGTTTGCGCTTCGTAGCCAATACTGTTTCATTTTTCTTCTTTCGACATAAATTGACAAACTGTAGCATGCGCACCGTAGCTCGTAGCAAAAGTGGGAACGACGAAAATCGCTCGATTCGAGGTAGATGAGCGTGGTCAGGTCGCTGGTGGGTGACGTGACAAGTCCCCTCTCTTCTCCTGTCTTCGGTGCTTCTGTCTTCGTCTCTTGTGGCCATTCTCGTTCGTGGTTTCGTAGGAAGCTCGGCCCGTTGTACCATCGGACCTCGCTCCCGCCGATAGAGACCGTGGCGCCGCCCGAGTTGGCGGAAAACTGCTGTACTACTGAATTTGTATTGGACACCCATCCGCATAGCTCGAAGCCGGCTTGCCGATGAATGTAGTCGACTGATTTCGATACTTCTTTGGCTTCTTTTTCGGTCGGAAAACTTGTTATGTAGTCGTCCATGTAGTGGTTCTTTTCAATGACTCGTGCGGCTGCAGGATACTTTTCTTTGAAGTCTGAATCATTTCTATTCTTCACGTATAGCGCGGTGCATGGTGATGACATCGCGCCGAAGATCACCGAAGTCATGCGGTACTCTCGCGGTCGCTGGTTCCCTCTCTCGTCGCCCCGCTATAGAAATCGTAGTGCCTCTCTGTCGTCCTCTTGAACTCATATTTGCATAAACATTAATTCCTTTATGTCAGCTGACACGGCGTGTTGGTGTTGACGAAATCGCATTACAACTCCCGGCAGAGATTGCACCAAGTCAGGACCGCAGAGTAGCATATCGTTCAGGCTGCGTCCGGCTGTCTTCGCTGTGGCGTTGTGTACTACTCTTATCTTCGGTTTCGCGGGGTTAATGACCGCGAAGTGGGGTAGGTACCATGTTTTATTTGGCACCGGCGGTGTGGTAGCTTCCTCGGCGTAGCCCAAAGTGAAGAGGGTTTGCATTCTTTCTTCATATTTCTTTTTCAGGTCTTCATCTCGGTCTAGTTTCTTCTCTAGGTTGTGCAGCCATTTGAGTGAGTTTTTGTAGTTGTTCGGAATCTTCATGTCGTCTTCTTTCCATATATGTATTGTTTTGAAGCGTCTGTCGGGCAGGCGGTGACTGGTTTCATTCAATATCTTCAATGCGCGCTGCTCAGGGTCACCATTCTGTACTCGTTTTTCTATCCCGATTGATTCAAACTCGAAATAATTCTTCATCATCTTCTTTCGTGTATAGTTATTGAAATTATATATTTTCATTAATAACGCCAAATAATGTTATACAGGATGTAAGGAAAAGTATCATTTTACTATGGGAGCAAACCGTTATGGGAGTTACAACTCTTTGCGTTCTACCTATCTATCTCAAGAACGGTTAACTATATTAAATATTATAAATGACCAAATTTGAAGAAAATTTAAAGTTCTACAATTTTTTTTAAAACTTTATAGGTCATTTAGAGCATAGAAAAGAAGATATTTCCTAAAGACCTGTTTTTTGACATTTTACCTTGAATCTTTTGACCTGCATAAACGAGATTTTATGTGACATTTGACCTAACGTATAGGATGTCATAACGATGATTTAAAGAAGTTTGTAGCTTATTATCTCTCATTCCGAGGTTGACCCTTTTTTTCACCTAATTTTCCTGGGGTACTCGGAGAAACAGTGATAATGAAAAACAAAACGGAACAAAACATTAAATTTGAAACGTAGGCAGGAACATACCAGAAGTATGAGAGAAAATAAAAGGTAATAAGTTGTAAATAATTTTCCAGCACTCTGTAACTTAAACCTGCATATACGTTTAAGACGCTGTGCAATAATGAACTACTTAAGTCACACTTATCGTAATGTACTAATGTAAATAAATGTTGATTTTAGGTCGTAAGATAAATATTATTAGTGATTTTGTAAATAAATGTTGATAAAATTCATTCATACCTGTTATAATATCATGCTATGCCATGCATTTGAGGGATGCGAGGTATTTTAGAATTACCTATGGATTTTCAAAATAGGTTTATGAGTGTTATACAACTTCTCAACCTGAAAGTTCTTGTGGTATCGAGAATAACTGAGATTATTGCAGTATTACGAAACTTATTTTTTCACGTTCTTCTTACATTTTTGTTGACGGCGTAAAATAACTTCCAGGTTTCATCTAGATAGTCGGTATGTTTTGACCATAGAATGTTTTGACTTGTATTATATCAATTACAAGTACAAAATAAGAAGTTGAATTGATTTGATTACGGGACCTAATGACGTAAAGTTACCAACAGGTAGCTCTCGTACTATAAAGTAAAACAAAATCCTGTAATGATAGTTTTTTTCCTTCTAGATAGGTACAGTGATTTTCGGTATGATATTAATGAGTTTTAAGTTTTTTAAGTGAAATCAATTAAAGAGTATCGTTAGTTAGGTATTGTTTCTATCTATAAATTGGTTGTCCGTAATTGATCCTGTAATAAATTAATAATTGATCAAGGAGGATAAATAGAACGATACTTAATTATGATATATTGTGTTTTTTCATACGACAAAAGGTACTAATAATATCTTAACAGCGAAGCGTCTTCTATGCATTTTGAGTGATTTGATTTTCGCGGGCTAGTGCGCGACGATGTTCGGTAGCGGGGCGCGGGGCGGTTGCTGCGACTAAGCCACGCCCATTTCGCTTCAATTATTTTTCGACATAGGCCCTTAACGAAAAAGCGGTAGGTAGTTATGCCGTTATATTAGTTCAGAAGCACGTTACACGGCTTTATCACGCCTTTTATCTCGTTCGTTCATGTGAAAATAGAAAGAGAGCGAAGGTGTGTTAACGCTATAATATCACGGTGCCATGCTACCCAATAAATCCGAAGCGAATCGAAGAACGCTAGAAATCGTAGGTACCGAACGAACGTGTGTGCCGTGCTGTGCGTGCGTATGCCCCCCGCCCACCGCGCTGCGCCGCGCCGCGCCGCCGCGCTTCGACCGCAACCATTGTTTTTGTATTTTTATATTCATATAAGTAAATATCGTGGATGAAAATGACACAAATTTACAATGTCGATTTTTCCTGCATTTATGATATTGAATATAAAACTCGAATAATTGTAATATTTTTTTGAAGCGATTACAGCTTGAAAACACAAAATAATTAAAAATCTTAAAATTGCGTGCCCTAATTTGGCACAAATTTGATAAATAGGCATATGTAAGTGATCTGAGAAAGGAAATAGCTATTTCACTAATTTGAAAATTTTTTTTGCTCTGTTTTTACATGATGACCCTATGTCAGTTTGCACTGGACGAAGATGACACAAACTGTGTTTTCACACTCCGCAGGTTACCCTAGATATGATAACATAATTATTTTAAACTTTAAATAAATTTTGCCAGTTTGGATTTGAATAAAAAGAATCAACCACAAATCATCAAATTACTGAAAATGCAAGTGACAGAAGTGACACAAAACTCGATAATAAGCTTCATATGTACAACTGTATCCACAGGCAAGAAATAAGCAACTTTAGAATTATTGAAACTTATGACATCAAAATAGGCCAGCGCTATCGGACTAACACCAGTACGCGCCATTACGCGGCTTTTTTAGGGTTCCGAAGTCAACAAGGAATCCTTATAGTTACGCCATATCCATCCGTCTGTCCGTCTGTCCGCGGCTTAGCTCAGAGACGCTTACCACTGGAAAGCTGTAATTTGACATGGGTATACATACTCGTATTTATAACGCCGACAAAGAGGAAAATAAAATCTAGAAAAATATTTTTTTTAGGGTACCTCCCCTACACGAAAAGTGGGGATGAAATTTTTTTTCTCGTCTATCCCATGAAGTGGGGTATCAAGGATAGGTTAACGAGTAATAGTCGACCAACTTGTAAAATGTACTTTTTAGACTTTATTAGCCGTTAAATCGTACTATTAAAAAAAAAACCCTTCTAAGTCCGTATATGGGCAACTACGGAACCCTATACTGCGCGTGGCCCGACAAGCACTTGGCCGGTTTTTTTCCTAGTAGACGCGTATTCAACCGAACGTTCGGCGCCGAATGTTAACCAGGTGTGTCCTTACACTAAAATTCTATATTTGTACTTTGTTCAATACACATTTCATCATATACGCAGTTTATCCATACGCATTTCATCAAACACGCATTCTGTCCAAAATAAATATTCGTATCGTCATCGATTCGAATGTTAACATTTTTATGACTGACATTTGCCTATGATTTCGTCTGCTTTTAGTTTAAAATAGTATCCTATGTGTTAATCCATGAATATACAGGGTGTAAGGAAAAGTATCATTAACCCATCAAACTGAACAACTTTTACTATAGGAGCAAACCTGTCGGAACAAAAAAAAATCAGCTGTCCCATACTGAACTGCAATACCTACTCGATTCAAACGTATGGGACAGCAGATTTTTTTTGTTCTGACTGGTTTGCTCCCATACTAAAAGTTGGTCAGTTTGATGGATAGAGTTTGTAATTTAAAGGTTAATGATACTTTTCGTTACACCCTGTATTATATGAAGATGTCAAAATTCATCCAAATCAAAGTCAAAGTCAAAGTCATAATTGTTTATTCAAAATAATATCACATAGATAACTTTTTGACGTCATGTTTTTGAATCTACCACCGCGTCGGAAGGTGTTCCGATGTAGAGCAGATGCGGCCAGAAACTCTATAACACACTTCTTTTAAACAAAACAAAATATACAAAGTACAATTACATAAATTCTGTCCAATTTATGCTTGATTGGGTAACAAACGTTCCCATTTTATAATATTAGTTGGACAGGATGTTTTGTCTGATCTTGGCTGGGATTGAACCGCCATACTTTTCACGAAAGGCTAACCATTAGACAAACTAGGCTCTTGGGGCATGACAAATGTACAGTCGTTTATTTCATGGGAAAACATCGCGTGAGACAACTAATAACGGGTATTATAGGGAGTTGAAACAAATGAATGTTTAAAAACCTATTGTTTTCCTTTTTAGGGTTCCGTACCCAAAGGGTGAAAACGGGACCCTATTACTAAGCCTACGTTGTCCGTCCGTCCGTCCGTCTGTCTTTCTGTCCTAACCTAATTAGGGCTGCTTTTGAACGGTAATAGACAGTTGAAATTTTCATATGTGTGTTATTATGGCGCATTTGCGCATAAAAATGTCAAAAAGTAAAAATTAAGGGGGGTCCACATTCAAGAAACTATTTTATCAACGTTTTTTCTTGTCGCTCTATCGTAAAAACGGACATACATACAAGCGTCAAACTTGGTGTGATCATAGAGCAAACTCTACAGTGTAACAACAAATGCATAATAAAAACTGGCCAAGTGTGAGTCTGTTTCCCGCTAAAGGTCCAGGAGAAAAACAAATGTTTTGTAAGTTAATATGTGTGGTGGTGTGGTACGGAACCCTCGGTGCGCGAGTAGCACGACTCGCACTTGACCGGTTTTATTTACCATTGTTTTTGATAACTTTATCTACTACCATCTATCGATGTAATGTCCCGGCTTTCCATATTATGTTGGTAAAGGTAAAAAGTAGTCCATATCGATTTTGAAAAGATAGTACCTAATACAATAAATCTACTCAGAAAACTGTATTTTATAAATTACGAGCTTTTGACCCGCGACTTTGTTCGCGTGGATTACACCTTTAAGGGTAGATTTTCAAAAAATCCTTTTCTAATGCTCCCCTACGTCCTTCCAAATTTCATGTTTCTGTCTTCAGCGGTTTAGGCTGTACGTTGTCTGTCAATCAGACAGTCACGGAACTCTTTAATAAGTATAGATAATTGATTTAGGGGTTCAAGATTTGAGGACGTTGTACCGCGATCCACTCAACCACCAGAATTTGATGAAATCTTCCACCACACCACACAAATCGCGATTGGGAGATTAAGTTTTGCGCATCAAAAACCGAAGTTATTTCGTGGAATACGACAGGATCGCAGCTGCAGAGCGGTGACAACATCTTGCCAGCTCATCTTCTCGTCCTCGAACCAGAGAAAGCGGAGAAGGGTAGTTTGAATAGTTTTGTACCAAATGCCCTTAGTTAGAAATCTCTCATCGAAATATGAAGCCTGGTCTGACCAGGTCTTAACAATTTTCCCGAACCTTTCTCAGATAGTCACTATGCCAGGACAAACAATGTTAGTTAAGAAAACTGCCCGGTCATATTTTGATGCCTCTTTGCACAAGGTTATCCAAATAAAAACACCAAAAACGTATCGCTATTGGTTCATAGACCACTTCCCATAGAAGAGGGTTAGGTTAGGTTAGGTTAGGTTTAGGTTAGATTTAAATAAAAAGTATAATTTTTCTAAAGATTGCCGGGTCAGATTTTGATGCGCCTTTGCACAAGTTGAGGTATCCCAACGCAAACACCGAAACCGTATTGCTATTGGTTCCTAGACCACTTTCACGTACACTTTTCCAACATTTACTCTCAAAATACTATATTGCAGCTACTTTAAATATTTGTCTAGAGTTTTGTGAAGAGAAAAGTAAAATGTTTGTGTTTGTGTACAATTTATTTTACATCGTACCTGACTCTGTCCAATCTTCAGCGCAAATCCCTGAAGTGTTGCACCATTTATAATCGGCCCTCACTTCGAGATCTAATATTTAGATAAACAATAGTTTACACGCAACTACAAAAAAATTTTGAACAATTTATTTAAATTTCAAATTGAAAATGTATTACCTTTTTTACCTACCAGGGACACATAGGGACTTCAAATCAATTTAGTTTATTTAATATTCAAAATAAATTATAGTTTGCTGTTGCCCGCGACTTTGTCTGCGTGGACCTTAAAAAGTATCCTATGTGTTAATCCAGAAAATATTCTATGTGCAAGCCGTTCATCTAAATCCGTTCAGCCGTCTATCCGTGATTGCGCCACAAACATACAAACTTACAAACATCGTACACAATTTTATATTTATAATATAAGTGAGATGAGATGAGATGAGATTTACGAGTAACATGGATTTTGGCGTCTTTTTTTCTGTAACCATTTCGAAGAGAAGAATGCGATTTTTGGGCGGGTACCTATTTATTTTTTATTAATTATATTAGTCTATAGTATCATCTCACTCTGGGCACAGGCCTCACCCAGGAAAATTTTACGACAACAAATCTTCTGCTAGTGTTTATAATCGTATCTTCAAATTTTTCATTTAACGACCCGGTTGGTGTAATGGTTACTACGCTGGACTGTCAAACCAGGATCCTGGGTTCGAATCCCGGTGAAGTCTAGTAGCTTACCTACTTGGTTATGGGATCATTACAAGGTGTGTGCCTGTAAGCGTTATATTATGTACATTTATTTATCGAAATGGATAAGAATGACAATTACTTACCAAAATCTGACGGCAAATAAGGAAATAAAATTTTAGAGTATGCAAAACTGGGGTATTAGAATTAGGGCCCTCTACACACTGACGCATGCATTCAGTCGCGATGCAGCATCGATGCAAACGCGATACAGCCATGATGCAAAACGTTCATTATATTTGGCCAGTCATTCGTCGACAGCCTTTGTCGCAATGCATACGCGCGTCTACATCGGTAACAAACGTGCGTGTGCATCGCTACAATCACGCTTTTGAATCGCCTGTTAATTGCTAGTGTAGAAATATAGTCACGAAATTGACAAACGCGCGTTTTTATGGCTCCAAAAAGTCGCAGTTTGTAAAGGGCCTACTTTGACTAGACAGATGACAGTTTGACACTATCATGTAAAAATCTATATTTATTAACTTTTTTTTATGCCATGAGATTCTGGTATAAAAAAAACCTATAGCAGGCCTCACAGTTCAGGTACGCTTAACGGCGATCTCCACCAAGTGGTGAATGGCAATAGGTTAGGTATACCGTGTAAACTTGTTGGTCAAATCTCATTAGATTTGCCGCCATTTTGTGAGTAGTCAATGCGAGACTTCAAACCCTAGCGATGTCACGCCTCCAGCATGTGAAAGAATGAAAGAGGGAGACTATGTAAAGGAAGCTTTTATGTCTAGTGGCTCGGTTCATTTTTGTTTGCACGCGCGCCGTTGTGACGGTTGTTAGGTTTTTCGCGAATACGATAGGACGGGTGCAAATAACTTTGAACCTTATTGCTGAGCAGAGAGAGTCGCTATTTATTTCAATCTGTTTTCGAAGTGATTCTTCTGTACCGGTTTATTCTGCGCCTATAGCTACTACTAAGCTTATTTTGTTACGTAGCTAGAATAATAATAATTTCTTTGTTTTATACTATTACTATTAACGATACTGAATTTCTCTTCAATAAATATATTCCCACCATTTCTTCACTAACGGCCAATTAGTTCGATGCAATTCAATAAGATGAAGACATCCTAGAAAACAGAGTGCCTCATAAACTATAAGTCTAGCTTGAAATATAGGTCATAGAGGACATTCTTGAGTTAAGTTCTAGTCGTTAACAAGAAAACTTGTGTAGACTGTTCGTTCTCTTAGTTATTTTGATAAAGCTTTACCTTGGCCTCTGTATCTGTATTATTGCAACAAAACCTAAAGTCGGGCCAATTTAAGAGGCTATGTGAAAAAAATAGGATTCTTCAAAGCATCATATCTCATGAAGCACTAACAGTAGGAGTATGATTTGCGGATATGTGTAAATTGATCATATAATTGAAGTTTTGATTAGAGCTAAAACACGTTTAAGACACATTTTCTCGATAGAAAAACAAGCCAAAGTAGCCTCCGTCTTTATCGATAAACGCTTGGAAGTGCTAAACGGTGAATATTAGAAAAAAGAGGCTTGCTTTAAAAAAAAAGAAATCAATCTCTTTTCTTTATAAATTTTGATTAGAGCAGAATTGAACTTACATAAATAATACAATTACAATTAAATAAAGTTTTTCATTCTTTGCTTCCTTTCAGGCGCGCGCGCCGTCCTGTCTCTTTCTCTCGCATCAGGCAGTAATATAAGCTATCACACGCCCATTTCGCTTCAATTATTTTTCGACATAGGCCCTTAATAGGTCACATTTGACATCTATTGATACTTCATCAAACGTAACCTTGCATAGAATAATATTTATTTTTTCGAAGTTAGAACTGCACAAATGCTTTACTCTTTTAATTACGATTACATATTTACTGCAATAATGACCAAAGAAGGTAATTTTACGATTTACTTTCACTAATAAACCATTCTAAGCATAATGAACAATTTCTGTTCTAAAGAACTGAACGTCGTTGCAATGTTGCGTCAGTGAACCCTTTTTCTTTTTTAACACTAGGGATGTACCCCAAAAAAATAGTTCCAACAAACCGCGATATTCACATATAATTCGATTCACGTATGTTTGAAATCCGTATCGATTCATTCCCTTTAACCGATGTTTTTAAGCAGGTCACCTCACTACGAAGCTAAAACTGACAGATGTCAAATGTGACATTGGCCCGACTTTAATCAATAACAGGCTATGCGAAAAGATGTGATTATGTTGTTAGATCGTTTAGCAAATAGGTATCAAAGTAAAACATTATTTGACTAATTATTATAAGGACTAGCCTTGCGATAGCATTTCCCCTCTGCCACGGTATAAGCGCAATTGATCTTGTGCATTTACATTCAATTTTACACCTTATCACTAAACGAGACAGCCTATAATTGCGAAATAATAACTTCGAACTTAGAACGTTTGGGGTTCACACGAGACTACTTTTCATGATTTTTAACATTCAAAATTAGAATCTAAAGCTATGGGGAAAAAAATCCAAAGTTGCGGATTTCATGTTACCTCGCCCCCCGCAAAAAGTGGCAGAAATGTTTGTTAGTAGAATTACATGCGTAACCAGTCCACGTATAAATAGTCAAAGAAAAAATTAGATACTGAACGCAGTAAAAAGGTTCTTACTGCGTTCAGTCTCTAATAATTTTTAGTACCTACCTATTTCAACAGGTTGTTGAAATAGGTAGGTACTAAAAATGTTTTTTTTTTAAAGAATATTATGTACTAAACTATAAACCTACTCGAAGAAATTATAGGACAGCAGACTTTTTCGGATTTCCATGAGCATGCAATCGAGAAAGTTGTTCAGTTTGATGATCTAATCATCCACTTAAAAAACCGTCAGCATATTAAGAAGGACCTTGTATATTTTTTTCATAGTTTAAATTTTTACGTGACTAGCGATAACGTGGGATTAATTCATAAATCCGGGCCCTAGAGCACATGAATAAATACCATACAGAGACAAAACTTCGTACAATCGCGCTATGATAAGTATACTACTACAAGGCGTGAAGGTGTGTGCGTGTCCATTCACCGACGATTTCCACTTCACGCCGCCTGAAAACTGGCTCAGCCAATAATCGGGGAATCTATGAGTGAGCGCGTAACGTGATCATTTTGTGCGCCAATTTAATTTTTCTCTGTGGGCTTTTTACTCATGTGCTAGATTCCTGCTATCGA
Source organism: Agonopterix alstromeriana (assembly GCA_963924505.1). Lineage (NCBI taxonomy): Eukaryota > Metazoa > Arthropoda > Insecta > Lepidoptera > Depressariidae > Agonopterix > Agonopterix alstromeriana. The sequence continues at coordinate 12,564,029 of OZ004678.1, forward strand.
CAAAGAGTGCAGTCAACCATAAATTCGATTGATGATGGATATTTCGGAACCGTTCGTAGCTCGTCCGAAAAGTATTTCAGGCTTTTATAAACACGTTTAAATATGAAGCTATGGGAAAAAGGCGTGAGTTTATGTATGTATGTATTACTGTTAGCAGTATGAATATGAGTAGGGTTACCAGGCGTCCGGCTTTGGCCGTATTATTTGACTTTTTACTCTGGCTCTTTTTAGTCTGGCTTTGTATAATTGAAACTGCAGGAAATATGCAATTCAGTTTGCACGCAGTCACGCAGCGAGAGCAAGGTAGACAAGATCAAATGTCGAAAATCGCGCAGCGCGGTTTTTATGAAATTTATAACGTACCTATGGAAGGATTTTACTTCTGATGGAATATTCGCCAGACCGCACGTATGTACGATTATGGTTCGCCATCTGTCCGACCCTTAGGCTTATAGGTAGTGTAAGAAAAACTACTAGTGTTATAGCTCAGCGGTCGCGACAGGTCAATCGAGCGCGGTGTGCGGGGGCCGGGAGGAGTGCGGTGTGCGGGGGCCGGGAGGAGCGCGTCCCGGTACCGACTTGCCAATTTGCTTGCGCACGGTACCGAATGTACGAATTCAATGCCGTTGCCCCATCCCCCGTACACCGCGCGAGCATAGACCCGCCGCCGCGACCGCTGAGTCTTACCAATAGTAGTTTTTATTACACTATACCTTGGAACTCAAATGTCCGGATTTTTCAATGACTTTGTCCGTCCTATCACCTGGCAACCCTATACATGAGTTTGAGCTTTCCCCTAGGCTGGTGTCATTTTTCTGTGGGTAAGGCCCGATAAGAAACGCGAGCACAGAATAAATAATAGTAGTAACGGGAGCAAATTTTATTCTTAGATTAAGTCCGTCCTTGTCGATTTTAAAACCACAAGTGACGTATAAACCCAAAAAATTAAAAATGTATAACTTCACATTACAATAAGTACGGATACAACGACCACTTTCTTTAGGTACTATTCATTTACTCTTGGATAAATCAAAGCTTGGTGGAACCCGGCCTAAGAGAGACAGAACGTCACTAAATGCGGTCGTTGTGGGTGTTTAACTTTTTAAAGAATAATTATTAAACTCAAATTGTTCATATCTGCTGTAAATCACCTTCGTAGCTTATTGTACCAATCTCTGAGAGCAGGCTTATTTCAAGGATGGCCTGTTAAGCCTTTTTAAAATCCAGATTATCCTACTAATAATTATGGACCTTTAGCTTAATCTGGGTTGAGGGTGATGTTACCTATTTCGTAATTTGTTCGCGTTTTAGCAAATTTTCCTGTTTTTTGGAGAGGAAAGATTGTGTCTCGATTAGATTAATTGAAAATGTCTTTGTATTTTATTAACTGCCTTCGTGGTCTAATGGTTAAGAGCATTGGGCTCTTGACATGGAGGTCGTGGGTTCGATTCCCACGGGGGACACCTAGTGATATGTCACTTTGTGCGTCTTTCCCCAGTTGGTTAGGTCATTGCAGGCTGAATCACCTGATTGTCTGAAAAGAAAGATGATTCCGTGCTTTGGATAGCACGTTAAGCCGTTGGTCCCGACTACTATCTCTCATGGTAGTAGTCGTTACATAAAAACCACGTCAGAGGCCGTAAGGCGGTCTGATAAAACTCTTACACCAGGGCTTGCCCACACGATAGAAAGATTTTATTAAGGGCTGGTTTCACCACTTCCGAATAAGTTCTTGTTAGCTTATCTCATTAGACATATTCTTCGCAATAACACATATTCTGTGTTGATTTTAACTGTCTAGCTATTACCGTTCAAAAGTTACATCCCTAAATAGGTAGGACGGACGGACGGACGGATGGACAAGGTAGGCTTAGGAATAGGGTCCTATTTTCATTCTTTGGGTACGGAACCCTAAAAATGTAGTACGGCATGGCGTTAAAAATTAATGTTGGATTAGTATTTCTTATTTATTTATTACTTCGACCCAGACCTGGACCTAAGTTGAGTTAGACCATTATTCATCGAACCCACAGAATTATTACAACAATTTATGCTATAGTTCTGACCATCCTGGAAGGGATCACGGTTAAGTTAAGTTATATATTTTTACAAATTGTCCCAAATCGCTCGCTCCCAAAGCCTGTCTAAAGATAGCGTTATTTTTAATAATCCCCGGCTTTATAAGGCTCAACTTTTCACTGCCGGATGATTGATGGTAGGTACTAAAAGTTAGATTACAAAAATGTCATATTCATTCGTGTGATAGTATCTTTTGATAGCCGGCTGGGTTCCGTAGATATCGTTCCCTAACGTTTTCGAAATCTACACGAGGGTTGATTTGGCTTGAAATCGAAAAAGTTTTCGGTAAAACAGATAATGGCATGGAGATATTAATATCCGGCTTTAATTTGTTTCTCCTTTTGGTATTGACACAGAAAGTGTGTATTGATAATGAAACAGACATTTTATCACTTTTTACACGGAAAAAAAATTCTGTAACGACTCTCTTATTTTGTTGACTTTAATTTAAAAAAAATTGTAATAACTTTAATTCTTGTAGATATAAATAAAATATAGTTACAAAAACAAATTTTCTAGTAAAGTCTACTAAAAAAAAAGAGAATTTTTTGAAGTGTGATTGTGGCTTTAATTATTTACAAACTACACTCCCAAATAGTGCTGCACAACAATAGTGAAAATATCGATACTTTAATGATACTACCATGATCTCGAAAGTGCTATCCAAAGTATCCTTAGTTTTTGCTATAAGACAACTTGATAGAATCTATAGTTTCAATTGTTTTAAAGCAATAATATCGATACTATCGATTAATGTTACTATTTTTCAAGGTCTACTATGGATAGTTAGGCATGACTACTCATAGCACTAGACAATGACGTTCAGCGAGACAGGGGGAAGACTCTAGAATGGGATTTTGATCAAGGAAGACAGGACGAATAGAAAAAATGAATATCTGACTTTTTCTCCATGACAAACAGGACAGCAATAGGAAAAACATGGTAATTAGTAAGCCAACTCTAGAGATGAATAATGACAGAGTTAAGACCGTAACGCTTTCTGATAAAATGTCTGTTTTGTGTAATTATTAAAAACAAAATTTATCTGCGATACTCTTGAAATTTATTTATTACTACTGAAATTCACTTATACATTCACATATAGCCGTGGTGATCCAGTGGCGAGTAGCCTTGCCTGCCGTGCAGAAGGCGATGGTTCGATGCCCGTCCAGACCGACTCGTACCAATGAGTTTTTCGAAATGTTTGTACGATTTGTAATACCACTGGCTTTTCGGTTAAGGAAAACATCGTGAGAAACCTGCTTGTTTCAAATTCGAGGCATTGTATTGTACCCACTGTCCATTACAAGTGGCGACGAGCTCACTCCCCGTCACACTGGACAGAAGTTTCGGTACTGCTAGTGAAACGAGGATGTTAGGAATTTTCAGAATATTTCTGACTACCCCCTCGGTGAATAAAGTCGTGAGCATATGCTATGCTAATTCACATATAATTATGTTTATAGCACAGTGTGACCTAAACCCGCACTTTACGCACGCTTTTCTGGGACCTAAGTTGTCTATTTCTGCACGGTGCGTAAATGAATCGACCACCTTCACATATGTAAAAAAAATTAAACAAAACCCTTTGAAATGTCGTTTGAAGCTTGGAAATGCACAGGAAACAATTGTTGGGGGGGCTGCGGCTGCCTCCCCCCCCCCCCCCCCCGAACCCCCCTGCTGCCCCCCCCCTGCAATCCGTCCGGGGCGGGTTTAGGTCACTTGTGCCATAAAATAGTATACGATACTCGCGACCAAACTTGCCTATTAATGCACGCCGGTCAACTTAGGTCACTCATATCGTAATGTACTATTTAAAACCATCTCAACTATCAGCGCTCCATCACTCAGATTTCGTATAAAATATTAAAATGAATTGATTTGATGGAAAGTGCTTCCATAAATTTAATAAATGATATTAACATCTGTTCAAATAAGTAACACTTGGAGCGAAGCCAGAATAAAAGATTATGACACGATTAGGTAATAAAATATCTTACAGATCAGGAAAATGCTTTAATAACCTTTTTCTCTAAGTACTTTTTTAGGACATCAGGATTATATGAAAGGTACTTACTAAATGTGAACAAGAATACAATTGGTACATTGACATAAAAGTTGTTTCAAATTAGTGCCAGGGATAAAAAAATCTCCTACTAGACAGCTCAGTATAGGCAAAAAAGTACTAACCGTAGTACAGTACAGTTAAAGGGCGCTAACATTGAACGAGCAACAAGTTTTTAAAGAGAGCAATGAAAACTAAAAATGGTAGCGTATTTAAATAAAAAGTATGTAATGAACTATTTAATACTTCACTTACATTAATAACATTTCTTAATTTCCATTTGTGTTACATAATTAAAATACACAAATAAAAATGCGTCAATTCTATCGCAGAACAAAAATTGAAAATAGCCATTCTAAGTTTCAGAGACATTAAAGTATGTTGATGACCCGGATTCATTGCTCTTGAGTGTATTTTGTGTTCATTTATTGTCAATCTTTTTAGTAGCCATTGAAGCATTTCTTTGGAGGAATACTGGTGACATCAAAATATTATAAGTTATCTTAAAAAAAACATGTACCTACTGTGCTGTTAAAAGGATCTTCATACCACCATTTTGTAAATATTTAGTCTTATAATCGCGTATAACTAACAATTTTCTCGTATTGTATACAGGGTCCTTCTTAATATGCTGATATTTTTTAAAGGGGATGATCAGGCCATCAAACTGAACAACTTTCTCTATGGGACCAACATCGTAATCGCGAAAAAAAATCTGCTGTCCCATACATTTGGCTCAAGTAGGTTTGCAGTTTGATTTCGATGGTGGTGCCATAGAGAAAGTTGTTCAGATTTATAGTCTAATCATCCCCTTAAGAAAGTGTCAGCATATTAAGAAGGACCCTGTATTATACTTACTCGAATTTATCAAAAAAAAATTATGTCAGAATATTCTTCTAGTCTGGCAACCCTATTAGACTAATGTTAAACCTAAAGTTGTACTCACAGCAATTTTATCTAAAAGTAATCTAGGATCTAGTTAAAGACTTTTTCTGGATGAATGAACCTAAATGCTAAGCTTAGTTCAAGTCCAGATATTTCTGAATTTCTTAACAGATTGAAATTAAATTTAACGTAGCTTTTAAAGACTAGTCTGAGAGTAAAATAAAATAGCAATTCGCTTTTGATAGTATAAGAGTAACACGTAATTTTAAATAAAATAATGGTGAATCCTAATCCTAAATAATATTTATTAGGTACATATAGAAATTCACGACCGTAATCCTTTTCGGGGTGGTCACAAACATTGCTACTACTACCAACTTTCTGTTTAAGAATGTAATTGTATGTAGGAAAGCTCACATATAGCAATTTATGTTTCAGGATGATATGACGTGTAAAGTGGTGAGAGATGGCTAGCCTTTCGACCACATTAACCCTTAGTCGCCTCGTACGACACCAAGTGTAATATAATTATGCTCGACTAGACTCTGGCAGGAAAGCATTCTCTTTCTATCACGACACGATTCAAATCTTCCTTTTCACGTAGTCATATTTAGTCCTTTCCCTCTCTAATGTCGGTAATCTAGTCAAAAACCAAGAGTTTTTCTAGAACGCACATTTATTCCGATCCCTTAATTTCCCTTTTACTGCCAACCTACAGTAGATGTAGGTTTACGACATGGTCACAGTCCAACAGGTCAGTCGTTAAATACAGCTTCATGACGCTTTCAGTCCAAAGACCCTCAAATCAAGCCAATTTGGAACTTACGACGTGGATTACAGAGCTTTGTTCAAGGAATTCTCAATGCGAAATTAACTGCAATGTTTGTTCCAGTTCGAAATTCCGCAGTTTAAGCAATTTTGCAACTTAAGGTGTAGGTTTTTAGAGTCTTGTCAGGAGAGTTCTTAATGTGGAATGAATCGTAATGTCAGTGAGCTTTGCTGAATGTCAACGAATCCAGACAGTGCTATAAATCATGAAACTGGCATTTATTTGGCTACAAACATTTTGGATTCAGGCAACTAGAATATTAAGGAGGAGGTTTGGTTTGAGGTTCCCAAGTTGGTACTAAGAATTTTAGGATCCATAGAGCGATGAATAACGACTTGTAATCCAAGAATACTTACTAGTTTTAATATAGTATTGTTCTGAAATCTGAAAAGCAAGCTGCATATCTTCTTGAAAATTATCTATACTGAAAAATAAGTCTCAGTCAGTGGTTCGGTAATGACTACTGCGACAAACAAGTGTCAGCAGTCCAGTTGCATATTGGATGCATATTTATCCGCGATGAACGAGCTGAAGGAGGCGAAAGAATCGCATTTTATAATTCTTTGTATGAAATTCTATGACACCTCGCACACTTATCCGTGGTGAATCGGACGAATCGTCAGAAGAATTAAAAGTAAAGGGGTTTGTGTAACTTTATATGGACCAGTAGGTTAGGTACCTTAACCAGGAAAAGTTCTTAGAAGACTATCCTTAACTTTTTGCAACATTTATATAAGATAAGATAAGATAAATATTCTTTATTTGCACACCAAGAAATAGAAAAATACAATTTAAAACAAGAATAAGAAGGGTCACAAAGGGCGGTATATCTGAATTTAAAGATTTTTTAAAAATTTACTGTCAGCAAGAAAATGGACTGGAAATGGAAATGGATGGAATTATAAGATACAGGATCGAAGGGCATAAAAAATTTTTTTTGTGCCATTTTCTTGCTTACCGTTTTTCAAAATCTGTGAATGCAGGTTTAAATGTCTCAAAAGGTTATGGATAGTCTTCTAAAAACATTTTCCTACATCTACAACGGTTAAGGTACCTACCATACTGCCCTGTCTAAAATATTCTACCTCAGCCCCGTTATTACTTGATCCATAGTAAGTTTGTTTAGTTTAGTATCCTCTTCTTAATTTCAGTACTACCATCAGTGGCCGCGAATGTATGAAACGACGCCAACTCTACACAACCCCTTTTGTTTCGTTCGCCTCCTTCAGCTCCTTCGCCGCGGATAGATAGCGACATAGAGAGTTTCAATAGTTTGGTAACGAACTACTGAGACAAGACGTAACTGATTTATGTTTGATTTGTAATTTGACCACCACCATCGAAATCACAAAAAAAAAAGCTCTCCCATTCTTTTGGCTCAAGGAAGTACGCAGTAGGTGTGGTTGCTGATTTTTTTTCTCGATTTCGATGTTGGTGCCGTAGAGAAAGTTGTTCAGTTTGACGGTCTGCTCATGCCCTTGAAAAATTGTTGGTACATTGAACAGGACCCTGTATAACTAAGTATATTTTTCATCCATTTTTAGAATTATATTTGAATTTGAGTAAGTATTTCAAAATTTTTCACTGAACACTATTTAAAAGTTACAAATTTTATTGATTAAACATTAATACACATTAATGTGTTTTACATAAAACAAGGAAAAAATTACTGAGTGCTTATTAAAATTCCATTCTCAGCATTCCTTTGAGATTATTACAAAATTGGGGCACAAATTGGTGTTTACAAAGGGACGGGACGTTGTTAAAGGGAAATGAGAATGTACCTAACGGAAAATTTTCGATTAATTCTCATTCATTCATTCGTTAACTTCCTTTCAGATTTAAATCGAAGCTAGCTAATCATTTTCCTTCTAATATGTCGCTTTGATTGAGTTTAATCATTACTTTTGAAAATTTTCTGACCTGATCCTTCGAAACGTATTTTTAAAAAAGCATTGGGATTGTGAAAGAGCTATCTACCTATAATTATATAATTATTCAGGGTCCTCATAATTATGCTGACACTTTTTTAAGAGGATGGTCAGACCGTCAAACTGAACACCTTTCTCCATGGGAGCAACATCGAAATCGCGAAAAAATATCTGCTTTCCCATCTCGTACATTTGGATCGAGTAGGTTTGCAATTTTGTATGTATTTTGTTGTTTGCAAGTTTGTATATAAACTCAATGATTATTTGAATGACCAAAATGTCTGGTCTTGACAATGTTACACTATGTAATTTATGTAATTTACTTTGTATATTTTGTTTTGTTTAAAAGAAGTGTGTTGTAGAGTTTCTGGCCGCATCTTCTCTACAACAGAACACCTTCCGACGCGGTGGTAGATTCAAAAACATGACGTCAGAGAGTTATCTATGTGATATTATTTTCAATAAACAATTTTGAATTTTACTTTGACAGTTCAATCTACCAGAATCTTTGACTATTTATATGTGGACTGGTTATGCGTGTAATTCTACTAACAAACATTTCTGCCACTTTTTGCGGGGGCGAGGTAACATGAAATCCGCAACTTTTGATTTTATTCCTCATTACTTTAGATTCTAATTTTAAATGTTAAAAATCATGAAAAGTAGTCTCGTGTGAACCCCAAACGTTCTAAGTTCGAAGTTATTATTTCGCAATTATAGGCCGTCTCGTTTAGTGATAAGGTGTAAAATTGAATGTAAATGCACAAGATCAATTGTGCTTATACCGTGGCAGAGGGGAAATGCTACCGCAAGGCTAGTCCTTATAATAATTAGTCAAAGACCAGAATTAACAAGATTTATAACTACAAATTTTCAAGTTAAATCTGCAAATATTTTGAGAAATTCGTAACATTCGTAGGCAACGAACCGAGATTGAGACACTGAATAAGACATTATAGACAACATCTGTATATGGTCCGTCTTAATAAGCAGATGTCTTTTTAGGGTAGGATCAGACCATTATCAAATTGAACATCTTTCTCTATTGGACTAAAGTAGAAATTGCAAAAAAACTAAATCATCAGTCCCATACAAAACTGAACAGCTCCTCACACAACAGCTGATATTTTTTCCATGATTTGGACGTTGGTCCCATAGAAAGTTGTTCAGTTTGGTGGTGTGATCATCATCTCAAAAAACCATCAGCATATTAAAGAGGTCCATGTATAGGCCTTAAGTGTCCTGGGCCCCTAGAAACATCACTTTCGTTTAGCGTTAACGACAGTAGAAAACATAAAAATGTACGGACTTGACATATGGTGACGAAAGCAAACGTCAAAATGTTTCGATCGCTAATGTCAAATCCATACATTCTGTCATTTTCTGCTAGCGTCAACGCCTCAGAGGAAGGATCTCCATAGAGTCCGCATAAATTTACGATTGTAGTTAGTCTCTTTTGTTTTATGAAGTACCTTTAATAGTAGAAGGAGATGGAACTATAGATATTTGTTTATGCGGATGTCCACTTTTTTTTGAGCTAGTGTGTGTCAAAAGTGACCGTAAACATATGGCCATATGTCACTTGGTGCCTTTTGTCCATACTACTTGACACCACACACTCAAACCTAAACGTCAAAAAAAGTGGACACTTTACAATTGGTATGGCTCACTCTATTAGGTATAATCTCTTTGGTCAATGCCAATAGAATGTCACTTTGTCTAGGGGGGCTGGTATGTGTTAAAATAATCGAATATAAACTTACATAAATCAGCTAAAAAATGTAACATAAGAACATATAGCAGACTCTGCAATTTACGACAAAAATGTTTAGATATAAAAAAACATATTTGCGAAGAAATGGGCGCTCACAACGTAAGAAGTGGAAAAGATGACCGTCTTTATGGAGCACTTGACTTTTTAGGGTTCCGCAGACCCTCAATAATTCTCGTGGCCGTATCAGATCATCTTTACGAATTTTCATGTCAAAATCAGTAGTATTTTTGTCATTTTTGTGTTATACTCTTCTAAGTGTGCTATTTGTGTGATTCAACTAAAGTCCGGCCGCTGAAAGATTGCATTTGACAGTTACCATAAAATTGTAAAAAACTGAATGAAAACTTTAAATGCCGATCATTATTTAGTAGCTTTTTGAACTTAAAAGGGCAGCTAGTGCCCTGTGTACTAGAGTGAGCACAGGTAAACAATATTTTCATTCGATTTTTACAATTTTATGGTAACTGTCAAACGCAATCTTTCAGCGGCCGTAGTTTAAACGCGCTTAGGGCCTATATCCATAATTTTACTGTCATCTAAGGTTAAAATCTGTTTTAACTTAATATAAATGTTCACTACCTATGCTTAAAGTTTTGTTGAACATTTCAAATGCAATTTTCATACATTGACGTTTGTAACTTTTCCTGTCTGGTCTGCTAGAAGCTTCAAATGATAAGCTCACCGTTTTAACTTTTGTAGGTATCTTGTCGTATTTTTACCCGACTGCGCCAGAAGGAGGGTTATGTTTTTCGAGCATATGTATGTATGTTTGTATGTCTATTTCTTTGGCATGGCCTACAGCCCAAACGGCTTGATGGATTTTAACGTATGAGGTGTCATTGGATTTGTAAAAATCGTGAGAGTGACATAGGGTATATTATTTTAATATGGCGTCTACGAATCTAGGTATTGCAGGCGGGGACAAACCAATCAACAACCAACCAAAAATTTTCTTTGTCCCCGTTTGCGATACCTACCTAATAACAATCAAAATATATTTGCTCAAACAAAGTTGTTATAGCTGATTAGTGACGATAGAGCTTGTTTTTGTCTTTTCAGTTAAGACGTTTTTTTATTACTGTTGTTGTGTGATCTATACAAGTTGTTACAAAAACACAAATTAACATTAGGGGGTGGTTTAGACCATCAAACTGAACAACTTTCAGTATGGGACCAATATCGAAACCGCGAAAAAAAATTATTGTGTTCCATACTAAACTACAAATCTATTCAAGCTAAATGTATGGGACAGCTGACTTTTTTCGCTTTTTCGATGTTGGTCCCTTAGTGAATGTTGTTCAGTTTGATGGTCTAAACAACCCCCTTAAAAGTTTTAAATATTTATTTTTACTTTTGTAACACCTTGTATACAAACACTCAACAATTAAATAAATATGTCATGAGGTATGTAAAGTATTCTCCTTCTTGTCGTGTGGGCAGCAAGTCCTGGTGTCAGAGTTTTTTCAGACCGCCTGACGGCCTCTGACGTGGTTTTTATGTAACGACTACTACCACGAGAGATAGAAGCCGGGACCGACGGCTTGACGTGCAATCCGAAGCAAGTAATCATCTTTCTTTTCAGACAATCAGGTGATTCGGCCTCCAATGTCCTAACCAACGTAAACCTACTCGTAAACCTAAAGTATTATATTACCCTAAAAGGGAAATTAAGAGGAATTAATTAAGTGGGCTCACCCCGTCACACTGGACAGAGTTTCGGTACTACTGGTGAAACGTGGATGTTCTGAGGTTTCAGAATATCTCTGACTACCCTCGGGGAATATAGTCGTGAGCATATGCTATGCTAAAAGGGAAATTGGTCTTGACTTTTCTTTATATTTGTTCACCTCTGTGGGAAGTAACTATATTATTATAGGGTGATTGATGATGAAATAGTTTGTCAAGTCCTATTTCGGACACAGAAATTTATACAACGTGTTTTGTCATTTATTCAAAAAACTCTAGAAACTTTGTTACAACTACGAACCTTTTTGGACGCAATAGTAGCAAGGTTCACATTTAGCAAATTGGAATAAAAAATGAATGAATGTGTTAAATTTAAATTACCGTCCTCAAATCAACGCTCTAATCAACAAACGAACACAGAAATCTTCCTGTATCCGTCAACATTTCAAAAAAGACCAATAAAGAACTGCTGACTGGCATTATCAAAGAACTCAGCTTAGAATTAAGCCAACGACACGTTTTTTAGAAGCAACTTAAAACTGTCAGCTTTAGCTTTTAATGATCCTATTTGCAGCGAGTTTTGCTACCGAATGGTTAGTGGATGTGGCCACGAAGTAGACGTTCTTCTTATCGTGTGCAAGCCCTGGTGTCAGAGTTTTTTCAGTCCGCCTTATGGCCTCTACCACGACAACTACCACGAGAGATAGTGGCCGGGACCAACGGCTTAACGTGCCATACGAAGCACTGAATCATCTTTCTTTTCAGACAATCAGGTGACCTGCAATATCATAACCAACTGGGGACAAAGTAAACATATATCACTAGGTGTCCCCCGTGGGAATTGAACCCACGACCTCCATGTCAAGAGCCGAATGCTCTTAACCATTGGACATTGGAGGTTAGCAAGTAGGCGTTGACGTACAGAAACAAAATATATTTTTTTCTTCAGGAAGGCAAACCAAAGCCCATAAGCCAAATCGGAAGCTGTCGATGATCGACAGAGGTTTTTAATTTTGTCGTGCCAGTCCGTCCAGCTCTTAGTCCTAGCATGTCTTAGTCAAGTGAGTCAAGGCCAAGGACTTCAGGTAAATAATTGCATTTGCACTTTAAATAGATGCTTCTTAACAATGTGCTTCAGTGCTGTGGGAAATTTCTTCCCACAGTACTTTTGAAACATAATATTTAAAGCAATGTTCAAAGTATTTCATTACGAACACAATCATTTCATTTTATCAACCTCTTCTTTTATTCGCCTTAAAATCTCAAAAATGTTTAATAGCATTTTAATCGACTAGACACTATAGTGACACCGCTCCGACGTATTCGATTAAAATTATTCTACTCAACTATGTTGAAATACTTTGTACAATTTTGCGGCGATGGATTATTCTAATTATCCACCTATAAATCCTCCAGGGTAATTCGAATCAAAAAATAATTCATGGACTAAGTTCATGTTTGATTTTAATTTTACCACCAAATAGGTGCCTTGCACCTAACCCACCCAAGTATAGGTTTACAGATATTTCCGCGGATTTTCTAGCCCAACGAGGATTATTCGAAAGTCGACGTCTGGTCGTCTACAGAAAAATCGTTTATTGTTCCCTTCTTCCTTCTGAACTTAATCCTGATAATATAGCTCGAGAGAGGGGGCACCTTTTTTTAATGATTCGCAGTTACAATTAAGGTAATGCTATGGAACTGGGACCAAACTCATTTTCTTTGATAATGAAAGAATGTTAAATATAACGGTACTGAACTGAGCCATCAAGGAGACTATGACCTGCAGTGTACTTATATCATTGTAAATGTACCTATTGTTGTTGTTTAAGGGGATATAATTCGGAGCGCGCTCCATACAAACGTACTATGGTGATATTTTCAATACTAACCAATTAAACTCAATGAAATTTTGCTGAAAAATTCTTGAAACAAATATCTTTGCTTGTATGGAGTCCGATTTTTGTTAAATTATACAGCTTCAATGCTAGGATTACTTTAAGATTTGTATGGAAGTCTTTGAGGCACTGTAACTTTAAAACTAAACATTTTAACGAAAATCTGACTCTATACAAGCATAGAAATTTGTTTTTAGATTGATTCTGAAAAATTTCATTGAGTTTAATTGGTTAGTATTGAAAATATCACCATAGTACGTTTGTATGGAGCGCGCTTCGAATTATATCCTCTTAAAAAGTAAGTAAGATATACACCGGTAATTAAAATTAGTAACAAAATTATAAGGGTATATTCAGACAATGAAACTAAACAACTTTTCCTGAACAACATGAGTCGAAAAATTTAAAATTTTGTGTACCTCCCATACAAAATTGATAGGTAGATCCGCACTTTTGTATGAGAGGTCCAAAAACATTTGTCGCTGTTCGTCCCGAGTTCTTTAGAGAAAGTTGTTTAGTTTGATGGTCTGAAGCACCCCCTTAAGTAACTAACGCATTTCAGTTTATAGCATTTCTACAGAGTTCTAGAGTCTGAAATTATAACTTTTATAGCAATCTCACGTTCCAGTCACTAATAAGTTAACGCGACAAAATAGTCACCCTAATTGTTTTTATAGTCCTCTGGTGAGAAACAAAGAGGCAGTTTCATTTTAAGGAATAGAAGTCCCTCAAATTCATAAGAGTTACAACAAAAACTTTCCATAGCGAAGACATTGAATAAAACTCCTTTGTCTCAATTAAAGTAGAAGAAAATTTCTTAATATTCAAGTCTTTTGAGGTCGCCACCGTGGAACAAAGGACTAACAAAGGAAACTGGAATTTTTAAATTTATTACTTTGCTAACAAGGCCCCTAAGCTTTAAGTAATAACTCGGGTGGGCTTTCTTTATTTGTAACAACAAAACTTTTGTGTTCCAAACACTAACTTGGCTTGATACACCACGAAATCATTTATTCATAAGAACCTAAAGTAATGGAGAGCAGAATAATAGGCAACTTTTTTAGGACACGGCTTGCATGATATTGAACTTAAAAATGAGATTTCAGAAAATATTCATTACAGGAATCAAAATTACATAATATAAACCATTACAAAACAATTAATTATAAAATTGGCAACATGCTTCGTTCAAAAGGATTTACAGTCAAATATCCACGACAAGCTTCGTCACAAGAAGGCATACTTATAAATCTACAACACCTTTCGTCAGCAAAATAAAAAAATTACCCACATTATTCGGCCCTTTCCCCAATAATCGTACCCGGCACAAAGGATCCCATCACACCAGCTGTGTTCCCGCGCTGGATGGCCAATGAAATCCTCTGCACCAGATAGGACCCTGAGCGAACGTCGTGGCCATTTTACACCATCCTCCTGCCCAGATCTCTCACAAACGCCTTAGCCTCCATCGCCCATGTTCCAGACGTCTCCACTACCAGCGGCATAAAAATGTACTGGGACTCCAAAATCGCGTACCTCACATGCTTTTACGAAGGCTCCCACTCCGCCGCTGACCCAGCCGCACGCATAGCACCCCCAATGTGTGATGCCGCAAAAGTGCTTACGCACGTGGCATCCCACAAAAGACAGCGGCCTCTCCGCCACGGTACAAGGGTAAGACCATCAGGTCTTTTTCCGTCCGTGCGGCACAAACTAACTGGCTGGCCGACCGGCTGACTGGTAAATAAGATTTGAATCCCTTCAGATGAAACATTTTTCCGGCTGATATCGCGGCCGTAGCGGATGAATACTCATGCTTGCATGCATGCATGCATATGCTCACGACTCTATTACCCGAGTACGTAGTCAGAGATATTCTGAAAACGCAGAACATCCACGTTTCACTAGTAGTACTGAAACTGTCCAGTTTGACGAGGAGTGAGCCCGTCGCCACTTGTAATGGACAGTGGGTTACAATACATGCCTCAAAATTGAAGCATGCAGGTTTCCTCACGATGTTTTCCTATACCGAATAGCCAATGGTGTTACAAATCATACATATAAATGCCGAAAAAGCCTGGACTTGGACCGAACCATCGCATCGTCTCCTGCACGGCAGGCATGAACCACGACGGCGTATGAATACGAAGGTGGGTATTGTACTTAGTTTCTTTAATAAATGTCCATAACTATGATTTTTACTATAATTATTGTCGATTTAGACTTACAACGACGAATATAAATTTAAGTATATATAGTATGTATATTAACTAAAGGCAAACCTTTAAACCACGTACTTTACCCATCAATCTGAACAACTTTTATTAAGGTAGCAAAGCTGTTCCATAGTATACCTACAAGACTTAATCGTATGAAATAGCGTTTTTTTTTTGTTCTGACATGTTTGCTCCCATTGTAAAAGTTGTTCAGGTTGATGGGTAGAGTATAAATTACACAAATTCACTCTCTTAGGATATATTTTATGTTCAGTATACCAGTCTACAATGGGCACGTGTGGTGTTCAAACGCAAAGGGCGTTTCACATAATAAGCACAGTGCATATGGGCGGGCGCGGCCTGTGCGCGGCAGTGTAGTGGGGACGATGGACTGAGTACAATATTTTTTAATCCATATGACCTCAGCACTAAACAAGATACAATCGAGTTACATCAATTCAAATCCTACCTCTATTTCTCTTTCAAGACCCTAGTTCGTAAGCTATAATAAACTTACGTGTAACGTATAAACTCGAAAATAGTCGTAAGTATGTTGTAAATCCGAGGCCCCTCGTAAAGGAAAAATAAATGTGCACGACTGCGTAGATCGATTGCCTTTTAGTTTTTTTCCTCCTTAAGGTTGAATTACTGTAATTCTTTGTTTGTCTAGGCTTTCATTCCGTACGTCGTGTGTTACAGCATTTGCCATTTGATCCATTTGTATTTTATTTTTTGGTCAGTTGAAGTACTCTTTTCTTTATTAAACCAGCTGGTCTGTTGAAAGTAGGGTTGCCAGAAGGAAAGACTAAAATATCTGGGCAAAATTTCAAAAAAATCTGGATTTTGGGATTACTGTCGGGACAAATCAAAATGATACTTTTTATTAGGTACATAGAAATAATATGATGCAATATAATCCGTTAGGTAATAAAATAAGACTTTTTATTAAAATTAAAATAATGACAACAAAGAAACTTAACTTTTTTGGCACATTATTAAGAGAATCATGCATACCATTGGTAGTTATCTTATGTAACAATCTTATATACACTAATTTTTTACGTTTGCCGCATGTACTTGTCATTAGATTTCACTGAATCCACCAATTTTGATCCGTGAGAAGTACTCGTAACTACTCAAAAACGAAACAAGTTACATCAATGTTCAGTCTAATTATTAACTGGGCTTGAGTTAACTAATTTTAAAACCGCGCGGTTTGGTTGTTTGTCGGGACATTTTGTATTTATTCGGGAGTCTGGACATCATATGAAATGTCGGGACAATCCAGAAGAATTCTGAACATCTGGCTACCCTAATTGCAAGTTTTAAGTGATAATATTGTTTCATTATTAAATAAGTAGGTAATTTTATTTTGCAAATGGACTCCTAGGCCATAATTCGTCTTATAACTCGTCAAATCCTTCGTTAAGTTGCAATATTTTTGTCTCTGTGTCTCATACAAGCTTTTATTTCAATTTACACTTAAAAGTAGGTAGTCAGAGTACTGAAATGCGCGAAAAAAATGGTTGTTTCATAGAAAATTACAATGGCCACTACACCCTAATGTTTGGGACAGCTGATTTTTCGCATTTAAGCACCCATGAAAATTAAAAATTTTTAAAAAATATTACGTATGTAACGCATTTCAGTTTACACCCTGTATAAGCAATCATGCAACATACATAGGTACATACATAAAATTCACGCCTTTTTCCCAGAAGAGGGACAAAACAAACACCTATGAAATCAAGTACAATTTGACGGTCTGATCAATAATATTTATTTATTTATTTATAATAGGACACCAAATACTTTAAGAAAAAAAATTTCTTCCTTTTTAGTTTTTATGGCTTTTGATAAATTTTTTCCAAGAAATCTTGCCAGTTCACTATATTTTAATTAAGGGTATATTACTGTTGGCGCGCTCCATACAAACGAAGTCTGGTGATATTTGCAATACTAACCGATTAAACTCAATGAAATATTGCAGAAGCAATCTAGAAACTAATTTCTATGCTTGTATCGTGTCAGATTTTCTTTAAAATGTATAGTTTTAAAGATACAGTGCCTCAAAGATTTAAATACAAATCTTAAATTAATCCTAGCATTGAAACTGTATATTTTAACGAAAATCGGACACGATAGAAGCATAGATATTTGTTCCTAGATTGTTTCTGCAAAATTTCATTGAGTTTAATTACCATAGTACGTTTGTATGGAGCGCGCTCCGAATTATATCCCCTAAAGCATATGAAAGTAGAACCCTACCAAACATTCGCCCCAATTTGCCTCACATTTGTTTAAGATGCAGGGAATTGTACAATTCCTTAGTAGCTAAATCTACTGTGGTTGTCTACCTCTGCCAATGCATCTTGTAGAAAATTTATAGGAAGGACAGGAGCTTCTAACTGATTAGAGCTGCCTCAATTCCAGACAGAATGCAAGGCGAGGCGAGGCGAGGCGAGGTGAGGCATGCCTTATGTCTTTGCGAGACTGCAATGTCAGTGGTTAGCAAGCAACGGCAACGGTGGTTAGCTCGGTTTTCTTCAAATGAAGACTCAAGGAATGTGTTTAATAAATAAAATACCTACTTTGAATGCAGAATGATGTTAAAGCCCAGTTTTCTCTGAATATCTTTTGTTCAATTAGACATTTCATCATTTTGTCTCAATCGCACTTTAAGATGGAAGACATGCTTGGTGAACTATTCATAAATTATTATTATACAACGTGTTAATGAATAAGCGCAAAACCTCATACACCCCAACTGATTTATAACAAAATAATTAGATTGAAACAATAATTTCATTATTTTGTTACTTAAAATTTTAAGTTATTCGCATTTTAAGTTTTCAGGCAAAAATGATTTGTTATCATTTCAGCAATGAATGAGCGCTGGCGTGCTCGTGGATACATTTTAAGAATCTTGTATTGCTAGTAAGTAGGGTGAGTGTGCCCGTGCGGTGGTTTGAGATCGAGTTCAGTAAATTTTAAGTTTTACACACAAATTATTTAAAATTTTGAAAAAAATTACCTATGTTCAAAACATGATAATTCGATTCTTCTCTCGATTCTAAACAAACTACTTTCTAGTTTTGCGTTAATTCATTAACACGTTGTATAAGGTCTAACAAAATTAGCTGAAACTATTTTAAGGGGATGATCAGACCATCAAACTGAACAACTTTCTCTAAGAGACCAATATCGAATTCGCGAGAAAAAAACAGCTGTTCCATACAAACCTACTTGACCGAAATGTATGGGACAACCGATTTTTTTTTCGCGATTTCTATATTGGTCCAATACAGAAAGTTGTTCAGTTTGATGGTCTGATCATCCTCTTAAAATAGTTTCACTTAATTTTGTTAGACCTTATAGAGGGTAGACCTGTGTCCCGATAATACCAAAGGATAATCGATGATGATAATGATAATATCCTGTTACTCTAGGCCACCACGACGTGCTATAATGTTCTCATTAATTCCATATCTGACCACTTTCCCCTTCAAGGTATTAATCCATTTTCCGATAAATGTGCATTTTGCGAATCGTAAGTATGGTCAATACAAAATAGAGCAAGTAAACAATAAAATCCAGTTGTGAAACTGAATGAGAACCATAAATAAAGTTCGCAACAATCCAGAAATTATCGCGTAATTCCCGGACCAACCTCAAGTAAATAAGAACTTATTAGTTTTACCCAGATTCCACTTCGGAACAAATAGAGTTAAACCTGCATGTGGTACCACGTTCGGATCTCACGATATTCTCGTGTAAATACAGTATACAACGTGTTAATGAATTAACGAAAAGCTAGAAAATAGTTTGTTTAGAATCGAGAGCAGAATCGAATTATCGTGTTTTCAACATAGGTAATTTTTGTTATTTATTAATTAGATTGTAAAATTTAAAATTTTATAAACTCGATCTCAACCCACCGCACAGGCACACTAACCCTACTTATTACCAAAACAAGATTCTTAAAATGTATCCATGAGCACGTTAGCGCTTTCATTCATTGCTGAAATGATAACAAATCATTTTTGCCTCATAACTTAAAATGCGAATAACTTTAAATTTAAACCATCAAAATAATTAAATTATTGTTTTAATATAATTACTTAGTTATAAATCAGTTGAGGTGTATGAGGTTTTGCGCTTATTCATTAACACGTTGTATATATATTTTTTTAATTACATATGCAGTTTGCTCAGGGAGCAGTTACTGCTTGTTATTGCGGACTATGGGGGGACCACACCAGTGACGGCGAAGCGCCCTTTTAGGTCCGAACCAGTGTATTATCTTAAGCAACCTGCCCAAGGGGCACCCATAATGGGTAGCGGGGATCGGTGAGACGTTGCTGGGGCTACGCGACGACTAATACAGTACCACTATGCGGATGGTGGTGGTCACAATTGTCCTAAGCGCTGTATTCACAACATCGACACTAAAAGTGAAGTACTCAAAATTATTTGGATTTTACCAATTGTGACATTATTCTCATTTAAAACTATTGAGAAAGAAAATTGGCACATGTGTTTTTTTTACCCGACTACCCGAGAAGGAGGGTTGGGTGTTGGTATATTTAATAACACGTTTGAATTTAGTGTCAAACTAAACGGTCACTTTTACAGTAACAATTACAATACTTTTATTTGGCTCCTTGTTTGTGATTCGCCCATCATTAATTACTTTAGTACTTTTTTTCGTTTTTAGGGTTCCGCACCCAAAGGGTGAAACGGGACCCTATTACTAAGCCTACGTTGTCCGTCCGTCCGTCCTACCTATTTAGGGCTGTAACTTTTGAACCATAACAGCTAAACAGTTGAAATTTTCAAAGAATATGTGTTATTAGGGCGGATTTGTAAACAAATAAAAAAAATTACAAAAAGTTCAAATTTAAGGGGGGTCCTCGTACAAGAAACTGATTTGTATCAACATTTTTTCTTCTCACTCTATCGTCAAAACGGTAATACATACAAGTGTCAAACTTGGTGTGATTATAGAGCAAACTCTACAGTATAACAACAAATAATAAAAACCGGCCAAGTGTGAGTCGGTCTCGTGTTAAAGGTCCAGGATAAAACCATTTTTTTTAGTTATTATGTTGTGTGGTGGTGTGGTACGGAACTTTTTTATATGTGAGTGTGTTTTATACAGATCGTTGAACAAGAAACCAAAAAAAAAAACAACAAGTCAAAAAGAGTGAATCGAGTGAGTTATATTACGGATCTTAGTTCCACCACAAACATAATTTGAGCCCAGACGGATTGTTATTGGACTAATAATATCATACAACAGACAAAATGATATGGCCTAATAAAATGGAAATGAATATATGATGCGAATGAAATAGGTACTAAGAAAAAGGAAGATCTTATATATAGTCAGTTTACGTGCAATAGAGTTCTCGATTCAACGTTCATTTCTATTGAACATTGTAATACAGTTTTTTGAAGATGTTTCTGAAGTAAATTACACTGTAAGTACATTATATAAGGTCTAAAAAAATAGCTTAAATTATTTTAAGGGGATGATCAGACCATCAAACTGAACAACTTTCTCTATGGGACCAATATAGAAATCGCGAAAAAAAAAATCAACTGTCCCATAGGGACAGTCTGTCCAAAACTGCAAACATAACTCGACTCAAATGTGAAAAAAATCTTCTGTTCCATAACAGAAGATTTTTTTTCGCGATTTCCATAATGGTCCCATAGAGAAAATTGTTCAGTTTGATGGTCTGAGCATGCCCTTAAAATAGTTTAAGCGAGCGAAAGCTTATGATCGCTTCCTACTATTAGAAATGTATTGTTCTAGACGGCATACGACCACGGCTACCCTCTGAACATCACTATGAATATTTATGGACCGGGTGCCGAGGGTTTGAACGCTGTCATATTCAGGGCGTAAAGTGAATAGTTGAGGGGTTAGGGGGTCATGAGAGATTACCGAAAAAGTATCTGAGAAGTTTCAGATAGGTGCACAAGGGAGTATTGTCAGTTATATTTCATACTACTAAAATTTTCAAAACAAATAACTGATGTCCAGCGCCAGTGATTTTCGTGCCATCGTATGGGGTAATGACATTTAAATGCAAATTTGACCACCAAATTGACAAATTTTACTAATTCTGACGAGTGCGAAAATTAAGATTTTGACCAATTTTGTTGGTAAAATTTTCATTCAAATGTTATTACGCGTCAAGTCATACGTTGGCATGAAAATCGCTGACGCTGGACATCTGTTATTTGTTTTGAAAATTTTCGTGGCATGAAATTTATCTGAAGACGCCCCCCGTGCACTATCTGAAACTTCTCAGGTTTTCGGTAATCTCTCATGACCGCCTAGCCCCTCAGCTATTCAATTTACGCCCTGAATATGACAGCGTTCAAAGCTTCTGGGCACCCGGTTCATGATTAAATACCTCAGAGGAAGGATCTCCATAGAGTCCGCATAAATTTACGATTGTAGTTAGTCTCTTTTGTCTTATGACGTACCTTTAATAGTAGAAGGAGATGGAACTATAGATATTTGTTTATGCGGCTGTCCACTTTTTTTTGAGCTAGTGTGTGTGAAAAGTGACCGTAAACATAAGGCCATATGTCTCTTAGTGCCTTTTGTCCATACTACTTGACACCACACACTCAAACCTAAACGTCAAAAAAAGTGGACACTACAATTGGTATGGCTCACTCTATTAGGTATAATCTCTTTGTTAAATACAGTGAAATATCACATGTTACACATATATCACAAAGTTAAGTATAATAATTTTATGCGTATACCTTACTTACTTAAAGAAGATAAATATTGAATAGTTTGTATAACAATTTCAGATGATAATATTTTTAGGTTTTTAGAGCGTGATTTTTCAGTAGACGGGTTTTAGTTTTAGTAAAGCATATCAGCATATGCACACGACTATATTCCCCGAGGGGGTAGTCAGAGATATTCTGAAACCTCAGAACATCCACGTTTCACCAGTAGTACCGAAACTCTGTCCGGTGTGACGGGGGTTGAGCCCGTCGCCACATAATGGATAGTGGGTACAATACATGCCTCGAAATTGAAGCATGCAGGTTTCCTCACGATGTTTTCCTTCGCCGAAAAGCCAGTGGTATTAAAAATCGTACATAAATTCCGAAAAACTCATTTGTATGAGTCAGTCTGGACGGGGATCGAACCATCGCCTCCTGCACGGCAGGTAAGGTTACTCGCCACTGGACCTGGCTTTTAGTTTTAGTACTTACTTATTTTTTAAAGTTGTACCTATTCGTCTCGATTGAAATGGCTTGAGAAATATTATAATAAGCTAGTTGACATATAATCGGTGGGGGTACGACCAATGTGCACTGGGCCAATACTACTAGGCACACTTTGACTTTGACTTTGACTTTGGAGCTTGCAGTGGGTCATATAAGTGTTACATACTTCAAGGAAAAAATTAGCTTCTGCTTCCGACAATTTAACTTTCTCTATAGTATCAACGTTGGATTCGTAAAAAATCATACAGTTAGGCGATTATGGCACGGGGCCGCAGATTTTAACATTGTATGCAAGTATTTCAATTTATATAGAAAACACGCCTAGGACAACACACTGCCGACGCGTCAATGCGCGGGAAGGCGTCCCGCGCGCAGATTTTGCTAATCTGCGCGGGAGCGCGGGGCGTGCCGCGGGGTATAACACACTGGCTCCGTAGTCCCGCGCGTGATTCCGCAGTCTCTACGACGAACGAAAGCCAAGTGAACATTTGGGCGCGGGACCGTCGTACACTGCCACCCCGCGCGGAGAAGCAGATTACACCGCGCGGAGAGGCAGATCTGCGCCTCCGTCGCCGCGCGCGTGATCTGCCGCTCCGCGCACCGCGGCGGGACGCGTCGCTAGTGTGATAATCGCCTTATACCATGTAATAAAACAACCTATCGACCTGAGTATAACGATGTAGAATTTATTGTTTGTGGTTTTTTTCGTGTTTTTGATGTTGCTCGTGAAAATAGTTTAATCAATTTTACACTTACTTAGTATAGACTTGATAATAGAGGGAAATTAAAGATGAAGTAACCCAAGATTTATTAACAAGCTTAATGTTTTCCTACGGTTTTTGTTTTGAAAAAAAATTGTGTCGCCATCGTATCCAAGGCTATCTAGAAACCAAACATGACTATTAGTTTAAAGTTTGATACGTAAAAGTAACAAATAAACACATTCATTTTCACATTTTATAATATCTATAAAGTTGAGATGTAATTAATTGTTAGCAATTATAACTTCAAATGGAAAAATTAATTATTTCTGTAATTAATTTGGCATATAAATTAGTAACACTTCAAAACAACTTATTCTAGACACTGTTAATTATTCAAGTTGCTTGTATTCAAATGTTAATTAATTATGAAGAAATCTAATAGAATTTACGCTCAAATATTCAAAGTTAATCAACAAACAGTAAACACAAAATTGTATGTACAAATATCACATTTCTGAAGTTCAGTCTTCTATTGAACTGAACTTTATATGGAAAAGTTTGAAACAAATAAATATCTTGGATATTGTCACACAAGTCAGGTCTCATTTAAAGTACCAGAATCTAGTCTAGACTTGTATATTAGGATGACCAGACAATGACATAAAATCAATACAACACATAGATAAATACAAACATCATGACTTCGGTACAAATATTCGTATTCACCATACAAGTATTTACCCATAGCGGGATTCGAACCGCGATCTTTGGCCAAGCAAGCATATTCACTATAGACTGACCTTTTGGGCCGTCAACCCTTATATCAGGTTAATGTATGAAGGCGCTATAAAAGTGTGATCGTGACTCTTAGACTATATCCAAGTCTTTACGATGCTCATCGCAATATCATCACCCCACCTGGGTTAATAAACTTAACAATTGAAATTTACAGGGTACATTTTCTGAGGAAGTTTAGATATGTTACAAATTAACTAGGTACTGCATGTTTAGCGTCATTAGTTATCAGTAATGTACTCTGAATTGTCTTTGTAAATTACAATGTGCATTTTTCTTGACATTCACGGAAATGGGGGTTGGAAAAAGTTCGTTTTTTATAGAAACTAAATCGCTATAACGCTTCTGTCTCGAGATATCTGTGCTCAAAGTCAAAAAAATAAGGTGCTCCATAAGATTCAAATTGTAAGAAATGTATTTCAATGCGGATAAGACGCGGGTAAGAGGCACGTAGCGGGCGCGGGGCGAGCGAGGAAAGAGCGCGTGGCGGATACGAGACGGGTGCGGGGCGGGAGCGAGGCGGGCGCGGTTGCTCCCCCAAAATACAATACGAGATTTATTATCTTGTCATAAGACTCAAATTGCAAGCAATGCATTTCAAAGCGGGTAAGACGTGGGTATGATGCGCGTGGCGGACGCGGAGCGGGTGCGGGTCGTCTGAACGCGGCCTAACTTACTTTATGTGTGTTGTTATTCATTACCAGCGACCTCATAATTATTGCGCACAACAGTCACTTACAGAAATTAATTGAAATGTAAAGAGACGCTTTATTATCACTGATATAAGGTCTTTACTATGATGTTGTGCAAGAATAACGTTACTAAATGCGAAGTAAATTCAATAAAGGTGGAGAGGTGTCAATATATCGGAGACGATATCTAATCTAAGACGAAAACACGTGCCCCTATTTATACGGTGAAGTTATTTGGCGAAAATGCCGGTTTTATGATGGGAAAAGCGGCAGATTCCCCATTTTACTGTCGACACTTGCCGACTTTTACTTCTTTTTACGATCGAAAGTCTATTGCAATACGGATACTGAGGCGTTCTCTCTAGATTATGTAACTCTCTAATATTAGTTTATGGGAATCCATCTTCTATAGGCGTACTGATATAGCGCTTTGGATCATGAAATTCTGTCGTAATTTTAACAACCGGAAAAGAGGCCTATGTATCTCATATTGCATAATAAACTAACAGAGTTCAAGAAGGGGGCTTTGATGAGGTTTTGTACATAGATTAATTATATTTATTTTTGAATTTTTAAATATTATAAGCAAGTCGCCTTTGATTTATATATTTGAATTATATTCATATTCATTAATTTCATAAATATAATTAACTTAACGGAACCACATGTGGCTACAAATCCTGAAATAATATACTAAGATCCGACAGTAAAATTATACACTTGGTGAATGAAATGTGATTTAAGTGAAAGGTTACTTAGGTGTTCATACAACGCCGCCGCCGGGTTGCCTAGCAAAATCTTCTTCCTTTACCGCTACCATTATGATTTTTGGTTACATTTTTTCCAACAGTTGCACCTTTCTGTTTGGGAAGTAAATGAAGTGCCATCGGAAGGAGACCGATCTAAAGAACTGAAAAACTAGGGTTGCCACCTCTCAATCTGCCGCAACTCTAGGGCCAGGTTCAAAGAAGTAATTTTTTACCTTGCGGCAAGATTTTTCTTTCACGTAAATGTTATTTCGTTCACCAAACAAATAGGTGCATAATTTTACAATCGGATCTTAGTACCTACGTATATAAATTGAAAAAGAAAATCATCCGAGACGGGGAGCGAACCATGATCACTGGATTGTGAGTCGGTTCTCTTGACCATTTGGCCAGATCAGACCATCAAACTGACCAACTTTCTCTCAGGGTCTGATGTTGAAATCGTGAAAAAATATCAGATGTCCCATACATTTTGGTAGAGCAGGAATGCAGTTTTCTATGGAACAACAGATTTTTTGTGATTTCGAGGTTGGTTCCATAAAAAGAGTTCGGTTTGATGGTCTGATCATCCCCTTAGAAACCGAGAACGCTATATTATGTAAACATAAATGCGTGACATAGGTAGGTAGGTGACTTTAAATTAAATCGTGAAAAAAACAGTTTTTATATAGCTACATAACAACCAATCCTTTTTCGCGATTTCAATATTGTTCGCCACAGTAAAGGTTGTTCAGTTTGATGGTTCTAAGCCCCTTTCTTAAGCATGTAACGTATTAGGTTACACCCTGTATATTTACGAACAAAAGAGACACTGCGCTGCTGAAATGATCAAATGAGATTGGGTAATAGGTGATTTTCTACACCATTATCAGCATCTGTTGTTTATACATCCTTACTACAGTTATGAGGAGCAAGCCTATCCTCATATCACGCGAGTGTTACATTTCTTAATATTGTGTCATTTCCTTAACGCAAGTAGACCGTTATTTCGACCGTACTTAACCTAATTTAGACCTATGACAATTAATTTTCCAAAAAAACCTTTTTGTACCACAACAACCCTCCAATAATTTATGTAAGAAAATCAATACGTATACCTAAAGCATTTATCCGGGGCCCCAACGAGAAAATTATGCTAATAAAATAGGGCCCCGGAGCAAGGGTGTGCCTTTATTCATAGAGTAAGGTGGCAATTATCGGCGTTCGTTTACATTGTTAGTGTTTCATAAATAATTTACAGCTCCAAGGCGAGATGTCAGGGTTCTCTCCGTGTGTCGGTAAGATAATGGAAGACAAATTAACCGATAAACAATATTTGGCTATTTAAAATAATCACTTTTGGCTATTTAAATAAAACTTTATTAAATAGGGACGAATAGGGTTACAAGATATTATACTCAGTTATTAAATAAATTAAATTATGATCTAAACTAAATCTTTAAATACAGTTTATTAAATATAAAATGCAAAGGCTAGCAAAATATTGATAACAATATAAGTAATTAAAAAGTTCTCCCCAGTCAAGTTAAAATATTTTAATTATGATAATACTCGTAACAACATAAAATTGTTAGGTAACAGTATTCATTTTATTTTAATATTTTAAATCATTAATAAAACCAACCGCCTTAAAATAAAACAGAGTTGAACCATCAAAATATAGGTTTCCCTAGATTAACAAAACAGTTTAACAATATTAAAGGAACACAACGGTTTGATTAAACAATAAGTAATTGCAAAAAAATTACAATAACTTCTTAACTAAGATTTAAGTTAAGTTATAGCCTGTAGGATCCCACTGTTTGCCTTGCTGTGGCCTTTGACGAATATGGGTGAGAGGGAGTGGGCCACACCTACTCCACCACGCTGGCCCTGTGCGGATTGGCGTAGGCAAATCATCTTAACTAATTAACAAAATTGAATTATTGAAATTCAATTCAATTCTATCTATGTAAAATAATTTATTGTGTAAAATTTATGGTACATACATGTTAGTGCCAGCATTCAAAACCACTAATTTGATTAATTGTTTAAACCTAAATAATAATTTCAAATATTATTGATTATAAACATAACTAGCTGTTGCCCGCGACTCCGTCTGTGTAGACCTTAAAAAAGTATTACATGTGTTAATCCAGATCATATTCTATCTGTGTGCCAAATTTCATTAAAATCCATTCAGTAGTTTTTACGTGAAAGAGTAACAAACATCAATCCATACTTACAAACTTTCGCGTTTATAATATTAGTAGGATACAGCAATGTTGTGCTATTTCAAATAAAATTAAAGATTGAAAAATTAAGTCTCGGGCGGGACTTAAACCCGCACTCTTCCAAACCGGGGAATGTCCAGGGAACGTTCCTTAATGACGCAATAGATTGAAATTTCCACCGATTTTTCCGAGCCCACACTCAGTGCATGCCGATTCGGTTTGCGGTGACGGTTTGGAAGAGTGCGGTTTCAAGTCCCGCCCGAGACTTATTATTACAATCTTTAATCTGATCCAAGCAATAATTTAATTTGCTTATTATTATAAAGGAAGTTATTTGTTGTTCGTGTCTGCCTATAAATACGCGTACTTAATTGTATTCGATTCATTCTGTTGTAAGCTCTTGTACCGTGAACATTGAAATAAACGACGTTGTCATACCAACTGAGTTTAAATTATAGACCTGACCTGACCTGGAAGACCTGATGAATTGGAACACCATAGTATACTCACGCCAGACATGGACACCCTCGTTTCCTTACATACATATTATATACCTACGTAGTAATAACATGCATATATAAGGGGATGATCAGACCGTCAAACTGAATAACTTGCTCTATGGAACCAACCTTGAAATTGCGAAAAAGAATCTGCTGTCCCATACATTTGGCTCGAGTACCTACTTTTCAGTTTTGTATGATACAGCTGATTCTTTTTTCGCGATTTCGATGTTGGTGCCATAGAGAAAGTTGTTCAGTTTGATGGTCCTATCATCCCCTTAAAAAAGTTTCATCATATTAAGTTGGACCCTGTATAATGTAATAGTAATACCAAAGGACTAAACATATTCTCCTCAAGCTAAAGCTTTTGTTGTTTGTTCAACAAAACGGAAAACATAATTTTTTAGTTTTTCCAAGTTTACCAAAACGATTCCCCTAACATTTAATAGCACTTTCAATGCAATCTACTGCTGCGATCTAAATGATGCGCAAGCAATGTTCAATGTAGCTGAAAGTTTTGAACTCTAGTGTAATAAACACAAGGTACTGTGTTGAACAACTTTATTTACTTACCTACTGAATATTCAGGAAATAGTTAATCCGATGATTATCTTTTTGTCAACAAATATTTATCTTTTTATAGGTGTAAGACACTACGTCGCTTGCTTCGGTGTTGTAAATGTAAACGATAATCGAAGTGAAGTCAAGCTCGGTCATACCTTGGACACTTTATACAAACGAGCTCGCACTGACAAGAAGAGGCTAGCACATTGTATGCTGTGGGAGAGAAATACACCACTGCTTACTGTGAATCACGTCCCGTACCACCGAGAGCAAGGGGCAAGGACTGTCCATACTGCTTCTCTTTCTGCTAGTACCTACTCTTTTTTTTTTCTAGACATTGGCCCGGAGTGACTGTATTTGGACGGGTGACCGTTTTAGTGGTCATCTCAAGATGCTGTGTCAGAGTGGTGCTCGAGCTCCGTTCCGGATACAGTACTATCAAGCGACGATGTCAACGTCAAAGACAAAATAAGGCTTGAAAATACTAATCAAGTTGAACATTATAATATACACAATAGGTACATAAGGTCACTACCCCCAGAAACTTTGCTACAACGACCAATTTTAGGATTTCAATTGTAGCATGTTTCACTTTTATCATTTTGAAGGATGTAATGGACGAGTCAAGTTAACTGTATAAATAACCCTTAGTTGTCTCATTCCACTTCTAACTTGACCAAACCAATTCGCTCCAGGCCCGTGCGACGGAATAAGTCGTTGAAAAAGTTTACAGTTGCAAAAAACGACATTGACAATGTTACACTATGTAATTTAATATTGGATTTATGTAACTGTACTTTGTATATTTTGTTTTGATTAAAAGAAGTGTGTTGTAGAGTTTTGGCCGCATCTTCTCTACAACGGAACACCTTCCGACGCGGTGTTAGATTCAAAAACATGACGTTAAAAAGTTATCTATAGTTATTATTATTTTGAATAAACAATTTTGGCTTTGACTTTGATCGAAACACCTTTTCTTTAGAAACGCTAACTGAACAACGTTTGATACGTAACTTTGTGAAATTGGGAAAAAAAGACCGACTTTTCATTACAAATTGGCCGCGTCGGTTAAAAAGTTGAAAGAAAATTTCGGATCGTATGTTTCATTTTGTGACTGCAAAAGCGTGGAAGAGATTTGATTTCCTCTCCCCAGCTTATTTTTAGAGTTCCGTACCCAAAGGGTGCCAACGGAACCTTATTGCTAAAGCCTACGGCCGTCCGTACGTCTGTCTCTCTGTCCTATCTTTCAAGGGCTGCTGTATCTTTTGAAACGTAATAGGTAGGAAGCCGGTTGACATTTTCACATGGCGGATTTGTAGACAAATGTATAATAGGGTCTTTCTTAGTATTCATAATTCATATAACTACTGTTATACTTGTTGTTTAGTTTTTCTTTGCTGCAGTTAATGGGTATGAGTAAGATTGTATGGGGAAAAATTTACATCTTCGTTGTTAATCGGCCAGTAATAAAAGTTACAGAGTCATGTTGCAGGGTTTGCCCCGAACACTTGTCTTTCGCGTGGTGTTCGCGCGGTTCGCGTTTCAGCCTGCCACGAGGCTCCGGAATCCTTCTCAGTTGTGTTCTTACCCAAAAACAATGCTCGAGATTGGATAGATACTCCATCAAACAACTTGACACTGGCGGAAATGCGGTGCTAACGCACAAGCAAAAAGTCCATTAATTATTTTTTTAAAAAAGTTACATTGGTTTTTAGAGGATTTTTCAAAACACATAAAAAAAATCACAATCATTACTAGGCTGCATCGGAGCTGTGCTATTAAGGTACAAATAACTTCCAAGGATGTATGGGAGAAATCGATTTTTAGCGCTAAGACCGCCTTATTTTGTATCTTCTGTGTTTCTTTACGGTACATTTTGCTGAGTAGGCAATATGTTTCGATTGATTGAATGAAAATGAGTAGAACTTTGGCTACTTTTTTATGAACCTTTAGAGTCAAATATCTCAGCTCCTATACGAGCTAGTATATAAGTACTTAATACGATATGTTTATTTTTATAGTACTATAATTATAAAACACTTTGTATGGTGGCCGCGACTATTAAAAAAATTACAATACCTTTACTCATACCCATTTATGTCTTAATAACAGTATTGCCATTTTTATAACAGTCGCGGCCACCAATCAACGTATTGTATAATTATAGTACTATAAAAACAAACATGTCGTAATAAGCAAAATATACCGTAAAGAAATACAGAACATACAAAACAAGGCGATTTTAGAGAAAAAGCGATTTCTCCCATTCAAACTTAGAAGTTATTGTACCTTAATAGCACAGCTCCGATGCAGCCTAGCAATGAATGTGATGTTTTTTAATATATTTTGAAAGGTCCTCTAAAAACCTATGTAAGTTTTATTACTAACCAATCAAAAAAAAAAGTATAATTTTTCTCCATATTACCTTATTAATTCCCATTTTATTAATTCATTCGGATATGAATCCAATGCTTCATGTCCCTTCCCTATTAACTCATACGTATATAGGTCGCGGTTTGCATGATATATGTATAAGCCAGTACACTTTCACTGATATTTGTACTATCTGAGTACTGTATGAATTATTGAAATCTCAATTTGTAACGCCTATTGACTTTTGTTATGAATAATAGGTCTCGCCTCAACTGCAAAATCATAGTTTGAAATAGTAGTTTAATTTTGAACTATAATTATAGTTTCAGACACAATTTTAACTGTTAATGAATAAATAAAGTGAAATTAAATTGAATAAGCGAATACCTACTTTCAGGATAATTATAATATCCGAAACATTTTCGAATTTAAAGGCTTTCAATGCAATCAGGAATAATATCTGTACTTTCATTTACAAAACTGCAAATCTACTTGATTCAAATGTATAGGCTATTTTTTTTTCGCGCTTTTGAAGTTGGTCCCATAGAGAAACCTTCAGCAAATTAAGAAGGACCCTGTATAACTGAACAGAAAATTAGGTATATAAGTAGTTATACAGGGTTACAGGTTAAGTCGACCTAAATCCTTTAAGAGGTGATAGTTTCCATCATTCCTGACTGATTTGACTATGGAACCCCATACCCTAAACTTAACCGTTCTCAAGTTATGGGACTTTGAAGTTTTTTTTTAAAAAATCCAGATTTTTTTGTCTAATGTCCCCTTTTTTTGTGTTTTGTACATCTAATGTTTTTGTTTTTGTATTTTTTGTGTAGCAGATTAGCTGCTTCATTATTTTAAACACAAAAACTGCAAGTAACTGTACCAACTGAGTCGTATTAGACGATTGATAGTTAAAAAAAGAAATTAATTTGTGAAGAGTTTTTTTTTTCTTTCTTTTGTATTTAAAAAAAAATCTATGACAGTTGTGCTGCAGATGTGCTTAAAAATATCTACGGTTCTTCAGCTTTCCGATAAGGTATAATACAATAGGGTATTATTGGAATTTTATAACAAAAACATCGATGATATGCTACCAGGTAGTAGTAAAAAATAACGATATTTAAGCGTCAAATTTAACTTTACTCAGAAAACAAAATAAAACAATCCAAATAGGTAACGAATGAGGTTTATTAATCATTTTTACAATACATGTTCCACATGTCCGCCCCTATTTCGCACACATACACGCATTCTGTGCCTTAAGCCACTTTTCACTACCCCAGTTGTGAGTCCTCTTCTTATTTCGTTAGCAGCATCAATTATTTTCTGCCTCAAAACATCAACAGATGTTATTGGGTTAGGTTCATCGTAAACCAAACTTTTCATGTGCCCCCACACATAAAAATCCATTGGTGTCAAATCTGGACTTCTAGCTGGCCACGGTGTAGGCCCACCTCTCCCGATCCACTTATTTGGGTAATTAGTGTCTAGCCACTCTCTGACACTCCTTCTAAAGTGCGCGGGGCACCCGTCGTGCTGAAACCACATGTTTCGAATGAGGTTTAATGGTATGTCGTCGAGCAAATCGGGTAAATCTTGCCTTAAAAAATTTTCATAGGTCTCTCCATCCAAATTTGGAGGAAGAAAGTAAGGCCCAACCAGATGGTTTGAAATTATTCCCATCCATACGTTAAGGCTGAAACGTCTCTGTGACCCCTTTACCCTTTTCTTATTAGGATTTCTTCCTGCTTTCGGAGCCCAATGATGGGCGTTATGATAATTGGTTATCCCATCTTGATCAAATTTGGACTCGTCAGTCCACAAGATGCTTCGAAAAAACGAAGGATCTTCCAAATCTGCATTCAACATAAACCTGCAGAAATCCAGCCTCCTCACAGGATCTCCTTCTTCGATAACATGCACTGGCGTGTAGTGGTAGGGGTAGAGACCGGCAGTATGCACAGTAAACCACACTTTCCATTGTGAGATTCCAAGTTCTCGGGCAACAACGTTGGTTGACGTAGTCGGATCCAGTCGAAATCGTCGAACAATCTCATTATCTTCCTCTTCATCATCATCATTAATACGTGGTCTACCCAGGTCTGTTCGTCGCCTCGAAACAGAGCCAGTCTCTCTAATTCGTCGGTAAACTCCGTCGAAGACACTAATATCCGGAATTCGGCGGTCAGGAAAACGTGCTATGTATTCTTGACGAGCTTGTAAGGATACACAGTTGCAGTACCCATAACAAATCAAAATATCAGCATATTCTTCGTTCGTAAAGGTCGCCATCTTCAACAGTTCCAAATCAGAAGCACAAATCAAGGTCCAGTTAACAAGCACAGTCACGAATAGGAGGAAACAGTCCAGAAAAACAAGCTAAGTCGAGTAAAAAACGAAGAGCACCAAGTATCGCATCTACCACGGACGAATGGCGTAAGCAGACTAACCATAACCAAACACAATAACAACAAAATGGCGTTTGAAATAACTTGTCTCTCTTGCACCCGTTTACATTGTATGATATCCCGCTCGCACGTGACGCGCTACCCATTGTACCCATTGCAAGACAATGGGCGTTGCGAGCAACTTTACGAAATACCGTTATTTTTGTTATTACCTGGGAGTCTTTCATCGATGTTTTTTCCGAGAATCCTGATAACACCCTAGCAAATTATACCTTATCGGAAAGCTGAAGAACCGTAGATATTTTTAAACACATCTGCAGCACAACTGTCTTAGACTTTTTTTAAAATACAAAAGAAAGAAAAATAAACTTTTCACAAATTTATTTCTTTTTTTAACAATCAATCGTCTATTACGACTCAGTTGGTACAGTTACTTGCAGTTTTTGTGTTTAAAATAATGAAGCAGCTAATCTGCTACACAAAAAATACAAAAACAAAAACATTAGATGTACAAAACACAAAAAAAGGGGACATTAGACAAAAAAATCTGGATTTTTTTAAAAAAAACTTCAAAGTCCCATAACTTGAGAACGGTTAAGTTTAGGGTATGGGGTTCCATAGTCAAATCAGTCAGGAATGATGGAAACTATCACCTCTTAAAGGATTTAGGTCGACTTAACCTGTAACCCTGTATAAATAGTATATTCAGAATATTTGATAGTTGCGTATATTCTTATGTAAGTCTTGGCTAGTGAATGCGAATCGTTTATACAGTTTTTGAGAGTTACGCGGTTATTATTTAATCTGGAATTAAACATTTTAACGGGTTCTTATCGTTTTTAAGTATATTTG
The DNA here is from genome assembly GCA_963924505.1 of Agonopterix alstromeriana. Taxonomy (NCBI): domain Eukaryota; kingdom Metazoa; phylum Arthropoda; class Insecta; order Lepidoptera; family Depressariidae; genus Agonopterix; species Agonopterix alstromeriana. The sequence continues at coordinate 12,598,529 of OZ004678.1, forward strand.
AGTTCCCGGTACTCGAGTTCGAACAAAAATCGGAGTGACACAGTCAGTGTATTTTGTCGGGTTGGACCAAGTGACAATGACAATCGAGTGAGTTCCGATAGTAGTGGTCGGAGCAAACGACGAAGAGTGAGTGTAGACAGATTTGTCTGCTCTTAAAAAACTACCTGCAGTTCCTCAGTCATCCCGTGATCATGGCAGTTGTAACACTGCCGAAATATCGGGAACACAAATATACCTAAACGCAGTAAGAACCCGTTAAAATATTTAACTCTAGATCAAATCGTTTATGTATCGATTATTTGACGTATATCTCAGAGGAAGGATCTCCATAGAGTCCACATAAATTTACGATTGTTGTTAGTCTCTTTTGTCTTATGACGCACCTTTAATAGTAGAAGGAGATGGAACTATAGATATTTGTTTATGTTGAGCAATTTTGTGTGAAAAGTGACCGTAAACATAAGGCCATATGTCACTTGGTGCCTTTTGTCCATATTACTTGACACCACACACTCAAACGGAAACGTCAAAAAAAGTGGACACTTTACAATTGGTATGGGTCACTCTATTAGGTATAATCTCTTTGACGTATATAGATTTTTGGATATTCTGATAGATTCGGATATTTACATTGCGGATACTATGATTTACAATAATGCTGTACATATGCCCTTACTAGTGAATGAATTATTTAACTTCCAATTTGTAACATCTATTGACCTTTGTTAGGAACCGCAATAAACGTTGTATGAATTATTCAGCAGTGAATTAGGTCGATCTGTTAAATAAACAAAATCAATAATTTGGATTCGAGCAGAGTACATAAGACAATATTTATGAGTGTAATTTATTGTAGTTTTCCTAAGCCTGTGGTATGAAAGTGAGTGTTGATTGCCACACAAATTATCTGGTCTAATCATTGTCTTACCGCTACTGGACGGAGGGTCCGCGCTCAAAAGTGTCAAAATAAAAAGAGAACGTAAAAAAGAGAACGAATTACACAACAGTCTTCATTTGATCGACCGACTATGCGCACGCATGGGCGCGCGGCGCGTGCCGTGCCCCGCTGAGAGACTGGGACGGAAAAGAATTTCAGCATTTTCAATGTTTTTAGTTGGTTTATATTACTATACGTAGTTAGGTTTGTGTATTTTAGTCTCGGACACTTTCTTCGAGTACTAGACCCGGCGTCCATAGTATTCTACGTCAATGGGTCTAATTTTATCTTTTACCCTGGTACAAATAAACGTGGTATAAAATGTTATACCTAGAATAAACTAATAATAAGCAAAATGTCTACTAATAAACTCGGAATAACTTAAACCTAGTAAAACGTCAACCTAGTATCATAGACAAAACAGAATCCAGTGCACAAAACGAGAGAACATGGTTTGATTTACTTCCGGTTGGGTAACATTTTATGCAGCAAATTGAAATCTTAGGGAGGAATTCAGAAAATTTCTGAAAATACTTAGATTTGCCATTGAATCCGTAGGCCAGGCCAAAAATCCGTAGATCGACGGATAGTCTAGCAGCGCTGAATGGGTTCCCGCCTCCTTTATCAAGTTGTCGGTCCACCTTGTTGGGGGCCTACCCACGCTGCGCTTTCCAGACGCGATCGCTACTCGAGAACTCTTTAGTTCAGCCCTATCGGTCATCTATTCTGCGAGCAATGTACACTGCCCATTGCCACTTTAGCCTAGCAATTTGGTCTAAGCTACTAATGTATAAATATATATAATTTTTTAAGTTTACAAACTAAAAATGTTTTTTTGTCAGCTTTGTACAGCTGAGGTTGTAGTATTGTAGCCCCGGGAATTTTGAATTACCAAAAAGATTACCGATTGCCGTTTAGAAATTGTTGTATCGTACGAAATTACTAATATAAAAATCACAACACGCCGCAAAAAAATAAGTCTGAAATGTTTTACATTTCGAGGTTACCGTTTTTTTCTATACTGTCATGTTCTTCACCTTTGTTCAATACCCATAAGACAGTCTAAAGTTGCCATACAAAGCTATAAGACCAATTAAAATTGACTTTTTCATCTGGTCTTATAGCTTTGTATGGCAACTTTAGACTGTCTTATTATTACTTATGGGTATTGAGCTAAGGTGAAGAACATGACAGTATAGAAAAAAAACGGTAACCTCGAAATGAAAAAATTTCCGTCAATTTTTTATTTTTTTTCGTTACGGCGGGTTGTGATCTGTAAGACTTAGTTTTTTATTAGTAATTTCATACCTTAACACAATTTCAAATCTAAACGACAGTTGGTAATCTTTTCGGTAATTAAAAAGTCCCGGGGCTACAGTACTATTGGAGAAAGTCCACAAAAAAGTAACAAATCAACTTTGTACAACAAAACGACATAACATGTGATTTGGGGATACCAATACGGAACTGAAGGTCAAGTCAACTTTAAACACCTGGGTGATAATTTCGTCAGGTGATCATAGTACCTAAACATATGAGTTGCCTATGATCACCCGGGTGATATCACCACAGGCGATTAAAGTGGAATAAACCGTTGCCGATCGATATTCGACAGTCAATAGTATACCGATAATATCGATACTATAGTTTTTTTGGATTATCGATAGTTCAAAACAATCGATTGGATTTGAAATTCGATATCAATAGTATTGTTCTTCATAAATTAGATACTATCGATAGTATTACACTCCGTGACATTATTGTCACGATCAGAGTTATAGATATTATCCATAGTGTAGCGGTTTTTAGACGGAAACTATCGATTTTTAAATTATCGATAGTTCGGCAACACTAGTGCTAACAATGCCCACTACGATCCGTACAAAGACCGCAATAATCGATCTCTGCGGACTTTGCACAAACTGCCTGTATGTCCACAATGTAGGTACAAACATTGCTGACAATGCCGCTTTGTGGACTTCACATCCAGGCTTACCTGCAAATAAAAAACATAGAATTGTAAAAGTTTTCATTGAGAATGTATCTAATAAAAGTGATAGATACCTACCTACCTACTAAAGCACCCATCGATTTATCTAAGGATTCGTCCACATCTGGCGAATGTGCCGTGAATGCGCAGTTCGCGAGCGGCTCGCGAACGACGCGCGAGCTGCGCAGTAGCGACGCATGAGCATAAAATGCAACCGCGCAGATCACAAGCGGCTCGCATGCCTCTCGCGAGCGGCTCGCGTGCTGCGCGCGGGCTGCGCATTCGCTGCACGTTCGCCAGATGTAGACGCACCCTAAGAGAGCATCATTCATATACCGTGCGTGACTAACTGACTGACTGACAGTCAACGCACAGCCTAAAACCTTAAAGATAGAGGCATGCAATGAGGAATATACATATGCAACGTGTTAATGAATAAGCGCAAAACCTCATACACCCCGACTGATTTATAACAAAATAATTCGATTGAATCAATAATTTAATTATTTTGATCGTAAAAATTTACAGTTATTCGCACTTTAAGTTTTCAGAAAATCATTATAATTCGATTCTGCTCTCGATTCTAAACAAACTACTTTCTAGTTTTGCGTTAATTCATTAACACGTTGTATTGAGGGTGTAGGGGAGTACTAAGAAGGATTTTTTGAAAATCGACCCCATAGAGGCTTTCTGAACTCAACATGAACGAAGTCGTGGGCATACACTTCTTCCTGTTAAGTTATAATTTAATTGAGTAAGGGCTTGTTTCACCACTTTTGGATAAGTTCTTGTTAGCTTATCCGACAGCTCATTTAACACATTTTTTGTGAAGGATATGTCAACACCTCCTCCATCTCTGACTACCCCCTCGGGGAATATAGTCGTGAGCATATGCATGTATGCAATATGTCAAATGAGCTGTCGGATAAGTTAACAAGATCTTATTCGGAAGTGGTGAAACAGGCCCAAAATGTAACAAATCATTAGTATTCGATTCTAAAAAATTTATTGTTTTAATTTTTTGTTTATCTCTTAGATAGCGATGACAAGTTTAAGTTCGTCAAAAACTTTGTTTCGTCAAATCAAATTTTCGTCAAAAACCTTGTTTCGTCAAATCATATTTTTGTCAAAACCTTTAATTCGTAAAAATATCTCATTACCACAGATTACTGAAGTTACTAGATATACTGTAATTTAACTTTTTTTTACGGTCCTTTACGCATAAATTATACAACATGTTAATGAATAAGCGCAAAACCTCATACACCCCAACTGATTTATAACAAAATAATTAGATTGAAACAATAATTTCATTATTTTGATAGTTATAATTTAAAGTGATTCGCATTTTAAGTTCTCTGGCAAAAATGATTTGTTATCATTTCAGCAATGAATAAAAGCACTAGCGTGCTCATGGATACATTTTAAGACTCTTGTTTTTGTACTAAGTACGGTGACTGTGCCCGTGCGGTGGGTTTAGATCGAGTTCAGTCAATTTTAAATTTTACAAACAATTTATTTAAAATTTTGAAATATAATAAAATCCTATGTTGAAAACATGGTAATTCGATTCTGATCTCGATTCTAAACAAACTATTTTCTAGTTTTGCGTTAATTCATTAACACGTTGTATAAGCCAGTACCTATAATAAGGTACGAATTAACAAATAAGAAAAGTGGATAAATTACGAACCTATGTTGTAAAGCGTATCTCAATGTAGAATTCCTAAACTTAACAAAGCCCTGTGGTCTTCACAAAACGTGAAAGCATCGAAAAACTAGTTAGCGAAGCCAGAACTGACCACGCTGTATCTGGCGCATCTGTACTACTCAAACAGTCTCCTGTCAGTCTTTATTACGAACGCTATAAAGTCGAAAACGGCTTGGTTTACGGGACTTTTGTCAAGTCAACAACGAAATAAACTTTGCCAACTCCCAAACAAACAGTGGCAGTACTGACGTTCTAACTACTTTATCTGCCACTATCTATACAATGTGTTAACTGAAAACTTTTTCTTTAACATCGTGTTCACGGTTAGATACTTATTTATTGATTATTGTGTGATGATGATGATAATCGCGTTAATTTGCGAGATAAAAATTTACTAATCATACTAACTGGCAGGTTGTGTTGAATTGATAGTATTTGATCATTCCGAAAGGGTCCACTTTTTCAACTTAGTAAATTCAACATATCTTTCATGCAGCACTCTATACGCTATTATGAATAAGATACCTACCAGAGGATATCCTAAACTTGCCAGACAAAAGGTTTAAGTCACATATTAAGCAAGTCCTCTGTAAAAAAGGTTACTATAAACTCGATGATTATAAATGAATGACCAAAATGTCTGGTCTTGACAATGTTACACTATGAAATTCACTATTGTATTTGTAATTGTACTTTGTATATTTCATTTTTTTTAAAACTTGTGTGTTGTAGAGGTTCTGGTCGCATCTTTTCTACAACGGAACACCTTCCGACGCGGTGGTAGAGTCAAAAATGACGTGAGAAAACTATCCATGTGATATTTTTTAGAATACTAAATTTTGAGTTTGAGTTTGAGAGGATACTGTTGTGAAATTATAAACAAGGCGGAAAAGACATGGTTCAGCCGCCATAGCATAATGCGCGCTATACGGTTATATCGCGCCCTTTACCGCGTTCAATAGATAGAGAGCTAAGGCGCAATAGATCTATATCACGCTGCCAAGCTACATTCGCTAGTAAAAAGATACTAATTATAGAAAAGTTTAAATTTATACAGATATTTCAGATCAAATACAGTGAACTATAACAAGATTTTCACGACACATTATTCTGTTATCATTATAATAGGAACCTCGCATCACGTCGTTCCAGGCAGTGGATTCTTGTAGTTATGTGCGAGAATTTTTAACCTGCCTGTGACCTGGATATTCGAACAAGTAAACCACCATCCCAAAGCGTTATCTGACTTCGAAAGTATGCTTCCATACTCGAGATATAATAAAACACATAAAACGGTCACCCATCCTGTTCGATCTTTGCTTAACTTCAGTGATAGTTACCCAATACCTACCGAAGTTCAACTACGCCAATAAGCTCCGCCAGCTAATCGTATATTCTCCATACCTTCACGTTAATTGATTGTACATTCGAATTCAGCTCACCAACTTGATTGGGCCTCCAAGGTACTTGAAAATGTCTTTCATCTCCCTTTAAACACAATACGTAGCTGGGTTCTAGAAGTTTTGGTCATGAATTGAAAAGTCATTGAACACATAGGTACGCTTGATTTCTGACGTAGACTTACCTAACCTGTTGACTCTCAATGTGTACATAATAAATAATTCAGAAATAATCTAGGGGGGTTTTAATGTCCGCGTCATTTGGTTACAACCCAGAAGAATACGTTTTTAGAGGGAGTCACGTTGCAGGTTCTGACATGAGCACTTGTCTCACGTAGTGTTCGCACATCGCGTTTTTGCCTGACACGAGGCTCCGCAATCCTCAATCTCTCCTTGTTCTTGATCAAAAACAATCCCTGAAATTGGGATAGATACTCCATAAACTACTTGACATTCGCAGAAATGCAGTGCTAACGCAAAAGCAAGTGTCCATTAATTATACATAATAAAATAAGTATTTAGAGAGCAAAGTGCTTCATACTAAGAAAACAGCTTTTTGATTAGTCAGATTCATCCCACTGCTGGGCAAAGGCCTCCCCTTTAATCTTCCGACCATCTCAATCCTAGGTAAGCTTTGACCACTTGTCATCAATATTCATAGTCTATCCATTAATTGTACTTTCATCTAAGGATCCTAAAAAAATACCCAAAATGTATTACGTTTCTATACGGACCTCTGGGATTATTTCAATACGATTTTTGCTAGCTAATTATTGACAAATTTTTGTGCCTTGTTTTAGAAGTCTATAATGTTAAGTGTTCAGTAATGTCGACGCTAAGTGCCAATCGCTACGTAGTGGTTGCGTAATCAGTTATCTTTGTGGCTTTGATCCTCTATTTCCTGTTTGCCTCGTACGCTCCAATGGCGGAAATATCCAAAATATTAAATGGTAATGTTCATAACCAAGTTTCAAAGTTCAAACGGATAAATGACTAACGGACTGATGTTTGTGTTTCAAATTACACAGTTAAATACCTAGTACATCCTCTTAGATACACCGTGATTCTGACAGTGACTTTAGTGGTTTTAGGGATTTTAAAGTACTTTTTAAAGCTGTTTGAGCCATCTTTATTTTATAATAATACACTAAAAATATACAAGATTAATTAACATTCCACATAAACCTTAATGCCTTCTTACCTTTAATGGTACAACTCAAACATTTTCAAAAAGTAAAATAATCGCTCTAAAACGATCTGTCAAAATTACGGAGCTATCTTGGACGCAATATAATAAGGAATTTTGGTTCTACAGCCAGCATATATATTTAGTTGTTGAGCTTCATCATCATCGTCATGTCTGTCATCGTCCAGTTTTCAAACAAAAAAACCTCTTCCTAAAAATTAAGAACTTCCCCATACCTCCCCCCAATGTAAGAAAATACAGGGTACTTCATAATACCCTGACGGTTTTTAAGCGGATTATCAGACTATCAAACTAAACAAGTTAACCAAACAGCTGAAAAAATCTGCTGTGCCATAGATTTGAGTCGAGAAGCATTTTTTTTCGATTTTGGTTCTATAGAGAAAGTTGTTCAGTTGGATGATCATACCCTTACAAAACCTTCAGCTTATTAAGAAGGACCTTGGACACTGTCAGCTGATAGCTGCCATTTCATACAAATGGGAAAAATTGAAAAGAAGAGTTAAGCATGTGCGATACTGTTGCGTGCGAGTGAGACAGGAATACGCACGATTCAACCAGAGGGGGTGAAGTAAAAAGTCGGTGGGAGGCAGGGAGTGTCCGCACTGTATGTTGTACTAGAAACTCTTTCTTAGGCGTGAAACATACACAACAGTCACTTGGCGAGGGTACGGGAAGGGTACGGGACGGGCGCGGCGCGGGCATCGTGCCGCCTGGTGCCGCTTCAAAAGTTTTTCATACGAAATGTATGAAACCGGTGCGTCGTGAATTATACTGAAGCGGCGAGTAAAAAGTCGGTGGGAGGCAGGGAGTGTCCGCACTGTATGTTGTACTAGAAACTCTTTCTTAGGCGTGAAACATACACAACAGTCACTTGGCGAGGGTACGGGAAGGGTACGAGACGGGCGCGGCGCGGGCATCGTCCCGCCTGGTGAAGCTTCAAAAGTTTTTCAATCGAAATGTATGAAAGAGGTGTGTCGTGAATTATACTGTACGGGAGGGTACGGGAATGTACCCTTCCCGTACCCTCGGCCCGTGCCTCTTTAGTGTGTTTCACGCTTTATACTGTGCACGAAAACAGAAAATCTTGTTACCCACGTTTATAAATGTCAAAGTTTCAGCGAACATGATAAAACTTTAGACCTAGGATTCATAAATCATAGCTTTCTAGACTAGACCAACGAGTCTGAGTTAGGTTTAGGTACAAGAGAAAATACCAATGTTTTAAATACACCATTAATCATAGAGGGTAAGCTTAAATGTTCGTTGTACTGTTATAATTGTTGTAATAGAAATGTTTTCAGGTTAAGACCTTTTAGCTTGTGTACATTGTTAATGTTTTGTCATATTTCTACATTAGGTATAATAAATTTCTGAAGTATGTCAACCACTTTAGTAGGATGTTGTATCACCTTGATGCAGTATTGGCAGGAGATAATAAATTTAAGTTCTATACAAAACCCGCATTGTCTTTTACTATTAAGACGCTCCCCATAAGTAAACGCAGGGCCGGGCCATATTTTCGGTTTTTAGACGATATCTTCTCGTTATTTGAAAAACATACAAAATTAATCAAAAATATAGCAATGATCTTCAACATCTCGGCTTTATTTCTTATTTTTCTATAAAATCCGTATGAAACCTGTGTTCAAAAGAATATGGGAAAAAAAAATTATTTTGTACGAGTACTTTATTAAGTTGAAGTCACTTTTACTTGCGACACACACCATTGTGTAGACAATATTAAGATCTAAAAAAGCTCTAAAGATCTTTAAGACCAATATTTTATGAGTTAATTAGTTAATTGTAAAATTTGGTGCGTATTCTTATGATTTTCAAATTCGATTTCCTTGGATTAGAAGGCACCATAGTGACATAATGAAGTACAAGCCAGTCAAAAATAGATATACCTACTAAAATGACGTAGTTTAGTAGATGTGAGGCGGCTCTGAAAGGGTCAAGGTCGTTCGGTCAGGGAAACCTCTTAATATGAATAGGACTAAAGTAAAAGATACTGCTACCTATAATATAAATTTCCTTCCCCTACAGAGATAACCCTTTTTAATAACATTTTAACTGAAGCGTTAAACTTTATGAACAACAACAAAACTCAATTCATCCATAAACTTTTCTCTAGATGTCTATTAAAAATGTAACATAATTACTTAGACTGACTTAAAGAAAACCAAGTGTTAAATGTTTAACGAAACGATACAATTGTCCGGGAGGGTGATTCTTTACAGTCTTTTTGGGCACTTCCCCCTCTTTTATGGGCCTTTTGTGGGCAGCAACAGATGTGGTGTGAGTGATAAGAGACCTTGATAAAGCGGCGTAGCGTTTGTTTTAGAATAAAGATAAATTTTATTGCCGCATTAATTATTAAAAGTAAGTTAGGGGAGTTTTTGGTGCACTTTCTAAGAGTTTGTTTCTACATTTAAGAGGATATAATTCGGAGCGCGCTCCATACAAACGTACTATGGTGATATTTTCAATACTAACTAATTAAACTCAATGAAATTTTTCAGAATCAATCTGAAAACTAATTTCTATGCTTGTATAAAGTCAGATTTTCGTTAAAATGTATAGTTTTAAAGTTACAGTGCCTCAAAGATTTCTATACAAATCTAAAATTAATCCTAGCCTTGAAACTGTATATTTTAACGAAAATCTGACTCCATACAAGCATAGATATTTGTTTCAAGATTGTTTCAGCAAAATGTCACTGACTTTAATTGGTTAGTATTGAAAATATCACCATAGTACGTTTGTATGGAGCGCGCTCCGAATTATATCCCCTTAAGACTGTATACGAAAATTTAAGGGTATACAATTTTATTGATGGCTAGGTTCAGCTCAAGGACTTGACGAAAGGGGAGAGGGGAGAAATAGAGGCTGTGAAGAGATGCAATGCAGTTAAATATCTTTAATAAGCAAGGTTTTTATAATTACTTATCATTATACTGCTGTTGTTCCCAGCCTGCGATATCTACCTTATGGCATTCAAGTTATATTTGCTTCAGAAAATTTCTATAGAGTAAGATCTAGTTTTTCTCTTTTTAGAAATTAAAATATTTATTAATAACAAAAATCATATTCATATTACATAAAACTTAACCTAAAGAAAAATTAAAAGAAGAAAAAAACTTATACCTGCTATAAATAAAAAACATCCCTTTTAGTTAATTGTTTTTATTCAGTCGGGTTTAAATTTTCTTAATTCGTATTTTATGATTTGGATGAGAAAAATGTTTAGTTTGAATCCGAAATCGGCATGTAGACTGGCTAAAAACACCGGATCCAAGCAGGAAGATAAAAGTGTCATATCATGATGATGAATCTGAATGTTTAAAAATAAATAATTGGTATAACATAAATTATGATTTAAACAACGCTTCTGTTCTCAAAATTATTTAAAGGGTAAAATTAAAGCGCAGCGCAGGACCGGTCGTTGTCGCGATCCTAGGCTCCTCCTATGATCGCCACAATGACCGGTCCTATGTCCAGCAGTGGACGTCCATCGGCTGAGATGATGATGATTAATCAATTATTACATTGGATACTTCTCCGCTAAAAAAACACGCTCTCGATTTACTGAGGGCAGCTACCACCAGAGAAGAGTTTACTAAAGCTCGATAATCTTTTCTTGTACCAAACGCCATCTTCTAAAGAATTGTTGCGAATAATTATTCCCTTGCCTGTGCTATCGTATAAATCCACTGTTGTTCCTTAACTACACTGCGTAGATTTCCCCGATCCCCCCCTTAAGGCTAATTTACGCGCAACTAGGCACGATTTGGGCTTCACTTGGTGCATTGTAGCGAATTTATCTCTTTGTTTATATTTCTGGTAAGTTTCGTTGTTTCGAGCTTTAATCTGCTTATCACAGATTCTTAGGTTTCCTTGTTAATCTGAAGGATTTTTGTGCGGCATTAAAAATTTTGGGCATTCCCCATCCAGTCGCTCCCTGATTTCTCTACTTGTGCGCGACTCTGCTTTGTCAACATTTCGCGGCAAGTGCAGCTTTTGCTCTATGAAAAGCACGGGAAGAGGTCTTTTTGTATGCAGTGAAGACGCGTCGCGTGTGAACAGAGAAACCATACTAGAGGGAATGATAGAAACTGTCGCGCGCGTTTGAAGATGCCAATGTTCAACAGTGAACGATGGCAGGAAAATACTTGTTGGCTTCTTTTTTCGGATAACAAACTCATAATGTTGAGATCATTTTTAGTCAAAACCAAATAGACACGTATAGGTAAAATTTCCTCAACAAACAGAGAAAAATATCTATGAATATACAGGGTGTAAGTGGCAGCCTGGCCAATACTTAAACGGTGAATTCAAACCATCAAACTAAACAACTTTCACTAAGGAGCTACCGGAGAAAACGAGAAAAAAAATCTGTTGCTCCAAACACATAGCTGTACCTACTCGACTCTAATGTAAGAAACAACAGATTTTTTTCACGTTTCCTGTGGGTGGCTCCATAGTGAAAGTTGTTCAGTTTGAATTTACCGTTTCAGTATTTGCCAGGTTGTCACTTACACCCTGTATGTGACAAGTTATATTAGCAGACTTTATTTTAGTAAGATTTTATTTTTAGTAGAAAGAATTTATTTAAATCTATCAGAATTCGATTTATAAAAGGTACTATTCCAAAGCCAACTGCCAAATATGGGAATAGTAGTACCTTAACAACACATTTTCTAGTTAGTGTTATTTTCAATTAAAGTCTACTAAAATAAATGGGACGCCCTGGTGCCCACTGGACAGACGACCTAAAAAAAGTAGCGGGGAGCGATTGGATGAGGAAGGCCGACGACAGAGTTTTGTGGCGCGCCTTAGGAGAGGCCTATGTTCAGCAGTGGACGATGATGGGTTGCTGATGATGATGAAATTAAATATTTGTCATATTATACTACTAGATTTTCTCCGTGTAGATTTCACCTCTCAACGTTTAATTAACAGAATCTTGTTTTACTCGTAGTCTGGCAAATAGATATTTAAGTAAATTGATTTAAGAGTTAGGACCTAAAACAGAAGCCACTTTCTTTCATCTAAAACGAGAGATGTGGGCGAAATAAATTACATTCTGAGTGCAAAGCTTGTTTTATAAATATTTTGCCTCGCTACAGCAATTTAAACAAGAAAATTGAATTTACATCAACAACCTATGTGCCTCCGAAAAATCGATTACTTCATAAAGAAACAAGATATTAATACACTGAGAAAAAATTCTGCATACACGTAGCCCTTCACAGTTTACGTACCACGTAGCTTACGACGCGATACTGATTACGAGTGTATAAGTATTAAGCATCAGTATTTAAGTTGTCCGTTTATCAGTATTTAAGCTACGTGGTACGTAAGCTGCGACGGGCTACATATACGTAGCATTTTTTTCTCAGTGTAGGATAGTCTTTGCAGCGCACTCCATACAAAACACGCTTGATTTCATTTTCAATATTAACCTATTAAAGTAAATGAAATTTTTTAAGCACGATCTAGACATTTCTGTGCCTGTGGTTTGTCAGATTTCGTTAAAATTTATAGTTTCAAAGTTACAGTGGCTTAATTTCCATACAAATCTTAAATTAATCCTAGCCTTAAAACTGTATATATTTTAATGGAAATCTGACAAACCGCAGTGACTGAGATTGGTTTATAGACCGTGTTTAAAAATGTCATTGACTTTAATCGGTTAGTATTGAAAAATTATAATTCATTTGTATGGACCGCGCTTTAAGGCTACTATTCTATTTTCATTATAAAACTTACATAAAAGTAGTTCCGGCGATTTGCCGAAGCCAAATCGTAAATAATTTAATCCTTTTCCTACGCAGCGCTTTCAGCGTCGCGTTGGCAATGCAGCACATTGTCTTTCCATACTAGTTTGTAAAAAACAAGGGCCGTTCCTTAGGTAACGCTGAAAGCGCTGCGGGCTCCTCTAGCATCCATACAATTATTCTGCAAGTGCCCGGATTGTGCCAGGTGGTTAGAACTCTAAAGCTTATTCAAGCACCGTACGTCATTCAGCTTCTATAATAGCTGACGCCATACGCATACTTCTCCTTCTGCCAAAATACAAGCCCCGATGGACGTATGCCACAGATTAATAAAAAGTTACTACGTATTACTGCGCGAAACAAAACTGTTTCGTAGGATCCCTATGCATTCGTCAAGTGAATAGGGAGGTCATACGGATGTTTCCTCAATGCAGATCTTATCGATAAAATTGTACTTCTATTGTATTTGTATTATAAAAAAATGGTGATAAATTATTTAATCAATACATTTTTACCTATACAATCAAGTCGTGAGCATAATATGATATGCTATGCTTTTTTTCCCGTGAGTGTCGTATGAGGCGACCAAGGGATAAGGTTTATTATGCTGTGTTTTTTTTTTTTTTTTCTTAATTAATGGCCGGTTGTAAGCGTCTAGCGCAGCAATTCTGCCAATGTCAAGTAGTTTATAATCTCAAGTGATTGTTTTATGGTTAAAACACAAAAGAGCTTCACAAAATGGCGGAGCCACGTGCAAGCCTAAGAGAGGCCACCACGCACGCGTCCACCTTCCGTCAGACTTGCAGCGCGACTCCATGCTGTGTTTTGTAAGTGAAAGACACCTATCAGCGTTTGACAGGTCATGTCATTATGAAAGTTGAAGAATAATAAAGGTAAGCGCATATTAGCGCGGGCCTCAGCACAAAAATCCGACCAAATCGGGTCTCGATTGACAACCCCGAAATCCGGAGCGATATTTAGTTTATATAGGGTACCTATCTATACAAAAAATAATGTTTTGAACTTGACGTGGATGTAAAATGAAGGTATTTGCACAAATATGAATTGGGGGCGTTTAGAATACGTAATGAAATGCATTGAGATCATTTTTTAAAATCTTGTCTGTTTGTCTGTTTGTGCGCGCATCACTTAAAATGACTGAACTGATTTTAAAGGGGTTTTCACAAAAGCGTAGGGGCTTAGTTTGGATTAACATTTAGACTTTTTTCTTCGCTATCGGTTCATTTATTCAAAAGTTATGAATATTTAAAGTCCGCGCGTACGAAGTCGCTACGAGAATGTTACAGTAGTTTGTAAGTTTTTTGCTGCGCTGTTTTGATTTCAAATTCCACTGTTCAAACAATGTAACTTGTGAAATACCTATTTGCACTTCAGAAGCGAATCGTGCCGCTACTCAAAATGAAATGTTGTTTTAACAGAGACCAAACAAAGTAGAAATACGGGTACGGCTAGCTTAATTCAACATTTGGACTCCGACTGGAATCTTTGAATGTTGGACAATGTTTGTGATTATAAAATACTAGAGTTTACCCGCAACTTCGTCCGCACAAATTATACAGGGTCCTACTTAATATGCTGACACTTTTTAAGAGGATGATCAGACCATCAAACTGAACAACTTTCTCTATGGGATCAACATCGAAATCGCGAAAATAAATCTGCTGCCCCATACAAAACTGTGATCATACTCGAGCCAAATGTATGGGACAGCAGATTTTTATTTTGCGATTTCTATGTTGGTCCCATAGAGAAAGTTATTCACTTTGATGGTCTGATCATCCCCTTAAAAAAGTGTCAGCATATTAAGTTGGACTCTATATACTTACCTTTCAACTTTTAAGTCAAATCATAAGCTATCAAACAAAAAAAGTTTCATCAAAATCGGTTTGGTCGTTTTTGCGTGATGATGGAACAAACAGACAGACCACATCTTAACTATTATAAAACTGTAGCAGTAGTGTGTACATTGAAGATATTTTCATGAAAAAGATTACGATTTGGTTTTTAGGCATCCCGGACTCCAAAACAGCCTTTTTTAGAATTTTTGTCCATCTGTCTGCCTGTCTGCCTGTCTGTCTGTCAGTGTGTATTTTTATTTAAATCGAGTGAGGTGTCGTTGGATAGGTATTGTCTAGTGGAACAAAACTCCCATCGGAACCAAATCGATAAAATGCCTTTATCTCGTGATATCTGCGCTCAAAGTCAAAAATAACGGCGTAACATCCACGTTTCACGACGTTTCGTTTCAAGTTATATTTACTTGATCACAATTATATTAGAAGACTACTGTTATAGAGATTATTTTTCCCATTTCAGTTAATACATTTTTTTGATCATTTGATGCCAGTAGAATGTAGTTAAAACTGGATTCTCTGAGAGTTATAATAATCTGAAGGGCTGTTTTTGATCGGAAACTCAGCCGAGAGATTGCGGAGCATCGTGGCAAGCAAAACAGCGAACAATGCGAACACCACGTGAAAGATAACCGCTCGCGGCAAAACGTGCAACGTGACTCCCCAAAAATACTTTATAAAAAGTTTGTTTAACCATCTGTTTTGTTTGACATTAAAGTAACGAGTCCTTTCAACCTTTAACTAAGTTATAAAACGGGACAAAGTTAGAATAAAGTTAAATCAATATCGCAATCATTTACGGCCGACAAACCTAATTACAGTAATAGAAAATAGCTCGAGCCAACTCTTCATCGTAAACCGTGGCCCGTAAAAATGCACTAAACTTTTGTTTGTCAAAGAGGACTAATAAAAGAGACCGACTGTTAAACCGTTGTGTAATCATGCCATGTAATAATCGTAATTTTATCTTTGTTATTAGAAGAATCGATTTACTCATCTAAGTTTTCTTTGGTCCAGGGATTATCGATGATGTGGTCCAGGGAGTCCACCACTGAATTAGATTTTTGCTAAGTTCGGACAGTAACGGTCACAATCAAGATATCACGATAGTCACGATTCTTCTTAATATGCTGACACTTTTTTATGGGGATGATCAGACCGTCAAACTGAACAACTTTCTCTATAGTAACAACATCGAAATCGCGAAAAAAAATCAGCTCTTCCATACAAAACTGCAAACCTACTCGAGCCAAATGTATGGGGCAGTGGATAGTTTTTTCGCGATTTCAATTTTGGTCCCGTATAGAAAGTTTTTCAGTTTGATGGTCTAATTATCCCCTTAAAATAGTGTCAACATATTTAGAATGACCCTGTATGTTAGTAATAGTTAGTTATATTCTAATGTCAGTGAATAATATGTATATTCTTAATAGAGTTAACCCACGACTTCGTCCGCACAAATTATAATACCAGATTTTTAGTCAGATATATCTCTAGCTATCAAACAAAAAAGTTTCATCAAAATCGGTTCAAGAGTTTTTGCGTGATGCTGTTATAAACATACAAACAAACAAACAGACAGACAAAAATTCTAAAAAAGGTTAATTTGGAGTCCGGGATACCTAAAAACCATATCGTAATCTTTTTCATGTAAATATCTTCAATGTACAGACACGCTTCTGTTACAGTTTTATAATAGTTATTTTTATATAATAGTTAAGATAAAGATAAGATGAGAAATAAAGATCCTCAACTATTTAACATCGGCATGGGCGCCATGAGAGGAGTGCAGAGGGATTATTTCTTTGAAGAAAATACAAGAAAAAGTGAAAGACATATAAATTTTTGGGAGAGTATACAGAATTGCCAATTACTACATACAGAATGGCCAATCCCTGCCTCTCCCTAAAGCACTATACGAGTGTTTTAGTTTAAGATAGTCTTAAGACTTTCTTTTAGTTTTTTTAATGTTAAAAACTGTTTAGTTTATGTGTTAATTTTCATCATAATCAGCCTATCATCGTAATATAATCTTTCAAGGCTACGAAACTCTATCCTAGGCCTTCCTCATCCAATCGCTATCTCCGCTACCCTTTTCAAAGGTGGACTTCCGATGCCAGCGGCCGATGCGTCTGACGCGCGCGGCTTGCGGCCGACGGCCGATGCGACACTACTAGTTACTATGAAAACGTATGGCGCCGCTTCCGACGCCAGCGAAAGACGCGTGCATCAGCTGCGCGCGGCCGATGCAATAGACATATGGCATAAGACAGAACCACGCGTCAGACGCACGCGTCAGTCGCATCGGCCGCTGGCATCGGAAGTCCACCTCGTCGGTCCAGCGGGCCGCAGGGCGTCCCATACTATACCACATTTTGTTTCTGTGCAATTTTGTCTATGATCACAAGCTACAAAAGTTTTAAATGGAAAACTGTCATTAATTGGTATTGGGTACTGGTGCAACAAGTTGAAAAACAAAACTGATCGCTCTGATTGTTTAACATGTCTGTGTTTATTTATTTTGTTTGCTTTCAACAGACTTTATTTAGTTGGATATTTGTGTTTTCTATTTATCTTATGTACTTTGTTTAAAGAGGTAACGGAAATATCCTTCAGACTCACTTGGGCAAAGCCCTCCATTCGTTATCTCCAAGAGTCTTTGTGTTAGCCACGGTTTATACAGAAGAGACGTGTGGCGGTGGCGGGTAATCTAAGTAACACAATATATACCTTATAGTACGTAGCATAGCGTCGTTTTTGTCGTAAAGGAGAATCGCGCTCGCGCCTCCAGGTGACGTCGCCTGGAGGCGCGGGCGTAATTCTCCAAACGACGCTATGCTACGTACTATAAGGTTTATAATTGTGTTACTTTGACTATCCGCCACCGCCACACGTCTCTTCTTCATAAACCGTAAGGCTAGCATGCAACGCATGACAAAGTGACAAAATTAGAAAACCTTCACTCATGCTCGCTTTCACATACGCAAAGCACAGAGTACTATAATTACCGCAATGTAACAGAAACAAGTCTAGATTTTCGTCGTTTGCTCGGGGGTGGTATGCAATGCAAACCCACTGCACTTCGATAGGCCAGTTATTAGGAAACCATCAATTTCGCTCCACTATCTTCGAAAGGAAATCGAGTTGGTTCTGTGGTGGTTTACTACGACTGAAGATAAATAGGTACTGTATGGGAAAACCAAATTTCGGAATGAACTTTTCGCTCATGACTCAGTTCGTATGGAAATTGAGTTTTTTATCTACTATCAAATATATTTTAATCATCGAACATCTTCGTGAAATAGTAGATTGATCCCTAACAGTTCATAAAATGATTTTAATTTTATCCTGAAGTGCTATTTTTGAATCGAACACTTTCAAAATCATGATCGAATGAAGCAGAATTTCTATTAGTAATTTGGACATTTTCTACTGTTGATTTGAACATTTACAAAAATACCACTCCTGTGCTGCGCAAAGTTTACCGATTGAGCTAATTTTAAAACAAAGAACTCAATCCTTATTCAATTTCAGTTGTAATCAAATTGCAAGCTATAATATTCAACTGTGCTGAATTCCGTATCTCGACTTATTTACTACGTGATTGACAGTGGCAACGAGTCAGAGGCGATCGAGTTACGACTCAAATTGCTGTCAAATGATTAGCGCGATACCGTATAGGAAAAAAGTTGCGTTTCGGTAGCGGACTATATACTATTACCTATTGTGTGGTAGCGGTGTGATGCCGATTCAGTGGAAATTTATAATTCGAACGCCTACCAGTCTATTTATGTCATCGTCATTGGAACAGTATCGTTTCAGGAAGGTATTAGATTAGTATGAGCGAAGTTTACAGTGAATTGGCTGCGTTAAATCCGGGTCAAAATCGTTTCAAAGATTTGATACAGTAATCTAAGTGAGGGCGAACAAAAGCGATGAAAAATCTCATGTCCATAGCACTATCACTAAACTAAGTGCAGTTCGGTTTTATATCTATACTTTTCTACCTGAATAGTGATGTCGTAACGGTTATCTCATTCGGATATGGATATTTAAATTTTCTCATTTCGGTTACTAAAAAAGAGACTAGAGTAAATGGAGGAGATGTCATATTATATTGTGTTGGCTGCCTTATGAGAACGCTTAGCAACGAAATTTTAAGGCTATTTTGAATTACAAAAACAGGGATTTGAAACACTACCTCTCACGTATTCTTAGAACAGCTTTAGTAAAGTCCAAAATATGTCGGATAGTATATCTTTCTGATAAATAAATTATATTTGCAAATCAGAACTGGCCAGAAAGCAATATAAGAATTGGAAAATATTTTCGTCCTTATTTGAAATTAAATATAAGTGATGGAGGATGATGATGTAGATATACCAAACCAGGTGTAACAAAACACCCTCCTAATATTTAAAGGGGTAATTTAGGCCATCAAACTGAACAACTTTTACTGTAGAGACAAAGTCGAAAAAAGTAATCACCGGCTGTCCCATACCTACATTGTAGTACTTGTACTGCAGTTTTGTATAGAATAGCTGATTTTTTTCGCGATCTTGGTTCCTTGGTGAAAGCATGCATGCATATGCTCACGACTATATTCCCCGAGGGGGGTAGTCAGAGATATTCTGAAACCTCAGAACATCCACGTTTCACCAGTAGTAACGAAACTCTGTCCAGTGTGACGGAGGGGGAGGGGGGGGGGGGGGGTGAGCCCGTCGCCACTGCCATGCCTTGAAATTGAAGCATGCAGGTTTCCTCACGATGTTTTCCTTCACCGAAATGACAGTGGTGCTACAAATCGTACATAAATTCCGAAAAACTCATTGGTACGAGTCGGCCTGGACGGGGATCGAACCATCGCCTCCTGCACGGCAGGCAAGGTTACTCGCCACTGGACCACCACGGCTTGGTGAAAGCTGTTTAGTTTAAACCACCCCTTTCAATTTACAGAAAAATCTGATAATTATTAGCATTAGCGTATGATAATAATTATCATTGTCATCACATGATGATTTCCGAACGTCTATGGCTGTAAGCCAGCACAGTTAGTAAGTATCGGCTATGATGAATATGATGATGATATCGGATAAGTTTTTATCAGATATCCATTAGTTTCGGTTATGGATACGGATCTCCATGACACCCCCTACTAAGTAGGTACTTACCTTATTTTCCTCGAAAACGACAGAGTTATAGTTTTTATAACTTTTTTATGCGCCAATACCATTTAACGGTTCTGGATGTAGATAAAATTTTACGTCATTGATTTATAACTGGATGGGAAATGCGTCATAAGAGATAAGAATTGGCATTTCCGAATGTTACGATTAGTCCAGTTTAGGATTCATTATGTTTTTATCGTCGGACCGAAGATAGCTGTTGGTATTTTCTCTGAACCATCATCATCAGCTTTCTTCCACCCACTGCAGGGTTATAATACCCTTCAAACATTCTTAGAATATCTCACTAATATTATTAACGTCAAAGTTTTGATGTTTGTCACTCAATCACGCATAAACAGCTAAACAGATTTGAATTTGGCACGCAGATAGAATATGATATTTGTGTTTAAAATTTAAAATCAACGGAACTCAATCTCAACCCACCGCTCTCACTCTTCTTACTACCAAAACAAGATTCTTAAAATATATCCATGTATACATTTCATTCATTGCTGAAATGTTAACAAATCATTTTTGCCTGAAAGCTTAAAAAGCGAATAAATTTAAATTTTAATGATAAAAATAATGAAATTATTGTTTCAATCCAATTATTTTGTTATATAAATCAATTGGCGTCAAGCCGTTGGTCCCGGCTACTATATCTGGTGGTAGTAGTCGTTACATAAAAACCACGTCAGAGGCCGTAAGGCGGTCTGAAAAAACTCTGACACCAGGGCTTGCTGCCCACACGATAAGAAGAAGAAGTTGGGGTGTATGCGGTTTTGAGCTTATTCATTAACACGTTGTATATGTAAAGGCCCGCCACATATTCACACCACCGTAACTCTTGTGTCATGATTTTACGTTTAATTGAAAGAATAATCCAGGTTTTTCTACCATTTTATTAGTTTAATAAAATGGCAACACGGATAACGTGCTGTTTTCTCCGATAACGTGTTTTCCCCCACCAACGCGACTGCCAAGCTGTAGTTTGATTTTTGCTTGGCAGGAGAGGTGATTCTAAAACCAGCCTTCGAGGTGTTCACTTGCTAGGGCTAAGCTATGCCCATTTGTAAAAGTTAATTTGAAAAGTGTTAATTGATTTATGTAAAAAGTGTTTGGAACAATATAGTGATAATTCGACAAAGGAGCTGTAGTTTTATTACACTTCAGAAGAGGGACAAACCAAAAAGGTACAAAGCTTTTATTTTATTTTTCAAATTTTTTGTTTGATTTGTTTGCTGTCCGTTGACGCCCACTTATTTGAATTTTTATTTCTAATTCTTTGTTGAATTCATTTTCTTAAAGACATCTAAGCATAAGGTGCAATATGGGCACATATATTTCATGATTATTGTAAAACTATATGTATCTTATTTTGGGATACTCCCTGCGGCTACATAGTTAAGCATAATGTGGGTCCGCGGGATGCTTGGTCGGGGCTACTCCCCGGCAGTGTCCTGCGTATCCGCTAGGCGTACTGCGTGCTTGATCGGGGCCACTCCCCGGTAGCATGTGGTGCGTTGAGCTTTGATATGTATATGTACATGTTTTAACACGGATACATAGTTTTGCATAATGTGGATGCGCGGGATGCTTGGTCGGGGCTACTCCCCGGCAGTGTCCTGCATATCCGCTAGGCGTACTGCGTGCTTGATCGGGGCCACTCTCCGGTAGCATGTAGTGCGTTGAGCTTTGATATGTATGTGTACATGTTTTAAGACGGATACATAGTTTTACATAATGTGGATGCGCGGGATGCTTGGTCGGGGCTACTCCCCGGCAGTGTCCTGCGTATCCGCTAGGCGTACTGCGTGCTTGATCGGGGCCACTCTCCGGTAGCATGTAGTGCGTTGAGCTTTGATATGTATGTGTACATGTTTCAACACGGATACATAGTTTTACATAATGTGGATGCGCGGGATGCTTGGTCGGGGCTACTCCCCGGCAGTGTCCTGCATATCCGCTAGGCGTACTACGTACTTGATCGGGGCCACTCTCCGGTAGCATGTGGTGCGTTGAGCTTCGTTGTGTCCGTGTTGTTGTGTTTACCTATATCCTTTTCGATTGTCGATCTCTTACACTGACTACGATGATATTCAAGATAATGTTTCATTTTCATGATATACTAAATATTTCATACAGAATTAATACAATGTATAATTCAATTTGACCGGAATGTCATTAACAGTCCCAATGTATGCGAAGAAACAGTGTGCTAGCATGCTTGCTATGCTGGGTATGCTTTTCGCTCGTCGAAGCGTGAGCCACAAGGTTTTTGAGTTAATGAGTGGGTTATGTATGCTCACTGGATTGAGTAAGCTATGCTTACTGGACTGAGTGGACTAGATATGTTCACTGGATTGAGTGGACTATGTTTGTTCACTGGTTTGAGGTGACTTGAGGTGAATGGACTATGTCGGGAAATATTATGCTATGTTTCAGTCCGAACGAGCGATGTCTGATAGCGGTGATGGGACACCACCCGGGACGCCTCCTAGACGCCGCCGGTCTAAGAAAACTAAAAAGGCTAAGCGCAGAAGATCGCCTTCCTCATCAACCTCCTCTAGCGATGACCGTGTACCTCGAAAGGCACGTAAGGTATCGAGCAGACTTTCTGCACACGAGGTATTGACTTTGCTGCAGAACTGGAAGGGAGAAGCTAAAAAGAACTCTTTCATTAGTAATAATAACCTTAACAATGTTATTCCTGAATTCGACCCGTCCAATAGGACTCAAACCGTTGAATGCTGGCTGCGTAAGGTTAATGAATGTGCCCTTATTTATGGATGGGATGAAAAACAAACAGTCCATTTTTCATTACAAAAATTGGTAGGGTTAGCAAAGAGATGGTTTGAGGCCTTGCCTACGGTCGTTTTTAGTTGGAGTGAATGGCAGGCGAAACTTCAAAAGGCGTTTCCCAGTGAGGAAAATTATGGACGCCTTTTAGAAGAGATGTTGTGCCGCACTGCCCGAAATGATGAAAGCCTCCGTGAATACTTTTACGACAAGTTAAGTTTTTTAAATAGATGTGAAATCACTGGGAAAAAGGCTGTAGATTGTATTATATATGGCATTAGCGACAGATCGATCAGGAATGGAGCCCAGGCTTTGAATAGTACAGAGCCCGAAGATTTACTCAACTTTTTGTCTTCCCAAAAATCACAGCCATTCATGGCCAGTAAATTACGGGAGCGTCCTGTTCAAAAGCCTGGCAACCCCAGTACTAGCTCCAACAACGGCACAAATATGAATTCTATTGTTTGCTATAACTGTAATTCCAAAGGTCACCCTTTTTATAAGTGCTCTAAACCTATACTGAAATGTAAACGTTGTAACAGGATAGGACATGATAACGATGGCTGCAAGCTAGAACCATTCAAACCATTTACTCCTAATACTAAAAATAATAATAGTGGCCCCGAAAAGAAAGTTCTGAAAATTAATACCATTAATAACACTAACGACAAGTATTTTAAATCTGTCACGGTCAACGATCACTCATTTCAAGCGTACGTAGACTTTGGGAGTGAATGTACTCTCTTACGTAAATCAGACGCAGAGTTGTTAAAACTAACAAAAATTACTGACGATGTTCCGATTGTGAAAGGCTTTGGTCAATCATCAGTTGTTCCTTTGTATAAATCATACGTTTGTGTGAAAGTTGACGAAGTTGAATCGACCATAGAGGTACTAATTGTTGATGACCTTTACATGCAAACATCTTTGATTATTGGCCAAAATTTCACTGAACTGCCTTTCGTCACTGTTCTAAAAAACAGTCTCACGTTAACGTTCTACAAAACTCCGAACCAGAATCCTTTTGGTGAACAGGAAAGTGTGATTAAACTGTACGTGACTAACTCCACGCAGGTGTCTAAAACTAGTGTAGTTCCCGTGCACTTGAGTCTTAATTTTACTGGAGATATATTTATAGAGGGCTATAATACTATTGAACCAGGAAAAGAGTACTGTTTGTTTCAAGGCGCCTACCACATTTCTGAAGGAAAAGGTGAAGTGGTCGTATCCAATTTATCTGCTGGAGCCATTACATTTGAAAAGGATGCTTTAATCGCCAGAGCCATACCCTTCACTGAACGAGAGACCTGTCAGGTAAATAGAATTGCAATAGACCCCTCTACTTTAGATCCCCTCGACAGGGCGGAAATTAAAACTGGACCAGAACTTGACAGCGCTCAATTTGAAAGACTACATTCTTTGCTCCAAAGATATCGCGATTGCTTTGCTATGAACCTAGGTGAGGTTGGTTGTGCGGTGGATGTAGAGATGAAAATTGAACTTATGGATGACAAGCCAATTATATATCGTCCTTACCGTTTGTCTCACTACGAACGAGAACAAGTTCGTGAAACGATCGGTGAGCTATTGAAAAATGACATTATTCAGGAATCAAGGTCAGACTACGCTAGCCCAATTTTGATGGTTAAAAAGAAAACTGGGGACCAAAGACTATGCGTTGACTTTCGCGCTTTGAACAATAAAACTGTCAAAGACCGTTTTCCGCTTCCACTTATTGAGGATCAGATTAGCAATCTTAGCGGGAATAGTTTCTTTACGACCCTCGATCTCGCATCCGGTTACTACCAAATCCCAATGGCCAATGAAAGCCAGCATCTTACAGGATTTGTCACGCCTGATGGGCACTATGAGTTCAAAAGGATGCCCTTCGGCTTGGCGAATGCACCGGCCGTATTCCAACGAATAATAAATAAAATTCTTGGAAATAGACGATTTGAATACGCCCTGGCTTATCTGGATGACGTGCTCATACCTTCGAAGAGTGCGGATGAGATGTTTGAACGTTTAGAGGATTTGTTGAAGCTTTTTAGGCGGTGTGGTCTGACATTGAAGCTTGCAAAATGTCGGTTCTTTGACTCTAACGTAAGCTATTTAGGTTACGACATTTCTGCGGAAGGCATTCGGCCCGGTGAGGCTAAGATCCTTGCAGTTAAGGAATTTCCTTCACCTCGCAACATCCACGAGGTTCGACAGTTCCTGGGATTAACTGGCTATTTCCGAAAATTTATAAAAGGATACGGGGAAATAGCTCGACCGTTAACTTCTTTATTAAAGAAAGATGTTGTATGGCAGTGGTCTGATTCCCAAGTACGGGCTTTTAATATCTTAAAAGAAAATCTTGTCAATCGACCCGTCCTGGCTCTTTACGATTCCACTCTCGAGACCGAATTGCATACTGATGCTAGTTCTCTGGGCGTAGGAGGCATACTTATGCAATGGCAAAAAGATACAAGGGTTCTTAAGCCTGTCGCTTATTTTAGCCGACAGACCACGCCAGAGGAAAAACATTTGCACTCCTACGAATTGGAGACACTGGCTGTCGTGTGTTCGCTAAAAAAGTTTCGTGTGTATCTTTTAGGTATTCACTTTAAAGTTTATACTGATTGTAGTGCTCTTCGGACTACACTAACAAAAAGAGATTTGATTCCACGGATAGCAAGGTGGTGGCTTCAAATCAGTGAGTATACTTTTGACATTGAGTACAGACCAGGCATCCAAATGTCGCACGTGGACGCTCTCAGCCGAAATACCAAGTTAACCGTGGAGTCTGAGGAGAACCTATCGGTGAATGTGTATAGCATAGAGAAGGAAAACTGGCTTTTGTCATTGCAGATAGCAGACCCTGACGTTTCTCGTATTCTTAAAATCTTAAAGCCCGAGGACGATCATGAGTGCAGGGATGTACGTAAACACTTTGTTGTTAAAAATCATACTGTGTACAGAAAGGTAGAAGATAGGTTGTGCCTGGTGGTTCCACGTAGTGCACGTTGGCAGATATGTCGAGCTAACCACGACGATATAGGACACCTGGGGTATGCAAAAACACTTGAAAGAATACAACATCAATATTGGTTCGCCAAACAACGAAAGTTCGTAAAGAAATACGTTGCGGCATGCTTAGAATGCGCCTATAATAAAGACAATGTTTCAAAACAAAAGTCAGGCTTTTTGTATCCCATCGAAAAGGTAAAAATACCTTTTCATACCATTCATATGGACCACTTGGGACCTTTTGTTAGAAGTAAAGATTGCAATACTCATGTCCTCACAGTAGTCGATGCCTTTACTAAATATGTGTTCATAAGGGCAGTCAAAGATCTCAAAACAAAAAGCACCATTAAGGCACTAGAAAAGATTTTCTATGATTTTGGTGTTCCATCTAGGATAGTCTCCGATCGTGGTACCAGCTTTACATCAACAGCATTTAAAACTTTCTGTGATGCTCACGGAATTAAACATGTTTTGAACGCAGTGGCTTGTCCCAGGGCAAACGGCCAGGCCGAGAGGTTCAATCAGACTATTTTGAATTCACTATCCTCTCAAAATTCATTTGGCCATGAGCGTGACTGGGACAAGTGTCTGGGTAAAGTGCAATGGGGCATAAATAACACTGTTAATGCTTCTACACAGAAATCTGCGACTGAAGCTATGTTCGGATTTAAAATGCAGGATGTCTTGTCCAATAAGCTCGGCGCCAGTGTTGACGAATCTATCACCAATCTAAATGTGAAAGAGCTCAGGGATAATATAGGCAGTAATATAGAAAAAGAGCAGGCTAAACAAAAACAAAAATATGACTTAAATCGGGTTCCAGCCGTCAAGTACGAAATTGGTGATTTGGTTAAAATTTCCCGAAATAATTTTTATAATGATGGAAAAAGCACTAAACTCTTGACTAAATTTGTTGGTCCTTATAACGTTATAGAGGTTTTAGGACATGACCGTTATAGAATATCTGAAGTCCCCGGCTTTAAAGCAAAAGGAAATCCTTATAAGACTGTCATTGCTGCCGACCGTATCAGACCCTGGATTCATATAAAAGCTCTAGAATTGCATGGCACTGATAAGAGTAGCTCTAGTGAACGAGCTAGTGATAGTGAATGAATGGTTATATTTTGTATGTTAAGATAATAGATAACACTACAAATTATTGTAATTTTATTAATTGTGTCTTTTACACGTTATATTGTATAGTCGAAAATCTTTAAGAAAGAAAATTAAGATTTTGTATTGTACCTAAACGAATGATACTTATTTTAGATGTCAAATTGAATTAAAGGATAAATTATTTAATCTCTAAGTATATATTCATGAAATCAACTTATTAATAAAATTACTATTAAAACTATTTCTTTAACTTTGTGTTATGTGGCATTAATTGGGTACAAAATTTGTTCCTTTAAATAAATTATTGATTACCGGTTGTAGAGTAATTGAATGACATTATTTTGTGACCAACTAGTGCCAAATGTCATGATTTGAACTAGAATCACTTGTGTTAAAATTTTAGTTCTCATATGTTGATCGGCTAGGTACAAGATTTTGTTTTTAATTGTGTTAATCTGTTAATCGAGTATTGTTAACTAATAACGTTCACCTATTCGTGCGCCGGAGTCAGCACGTTGTCGGATGGCCGAATGTCATGATTTTACGTTTAATTGAAAGAATAATCCAGGTTTTTCTACCATTTTATTAGTTTAATAAAATGGCAACACGGATAACGTGCTGTTTTCTCCGATAACGTGTTTTCCCCCACCAACGCGACTGCCAAGCTGTAGTTTGATTTTTGCTTGGCAGGAGAGGTGATTCTAAAACCAGCCTTCGAGGTGTTCACTTGCTAGGGCTAAGCTATGCCCATTTGTAAAAGTTAATTTGAAAAGTGTTAATTGATTTATGTAAAAAGTGTTTGGAACAATATAGTGATAATTCGACAAAGGAGCTGTAGTTTTATTACACTTGTAAACCCCGATCACTCACACAAATACACAATGAAGTACAGGGAGCCCGGGGATGACATTAATCTGTATAATGTACTATTATAATATACTAGCTGACCCGGCAGACGTTGTTCTGCCATTTTCCCTACCCTACACCTACCCTACAACTACCCTACACCTACCCTACACCTACCCTACACCTACCCTACACCTACCCTACACCTACCCTACACCTACCCTACACCTACCCTACACCTACCCTACACCTACCCTACACCTACCCTACACCTACCCTACACCTACCCTACACCTACCCTACACCTACCCTACACCTACAACTACCCTACACCTACCCTACACCTAACCTACACCTACAACTACCCTACACCTACCCTACACCTACCCTTCACCTACAACTACCCTACACCTACCCTACAACTACCCTACACCTACTCTACACCTACAACTACCCTACACCTACCCTACACCTACCCTACACACACTTGGCCGTTTTTTTTGTTTATAAACCTTCCCTGGCATATGCACAACAACCCACCAAAGTTTCATCGCAATCGGTCCAGCCGTTCAGGCGTGATGCCGTGACCAAGGGAAATAGGGATTCATTTTTATATATATAGATGAAAATCTTGACAATGACTTGAATTGAATTGCAATAAACGTTTGATAACTACAGCAACAGAAAGAAGAAGCTATCACTACTCGATACTGTGTATGGGAGGATTCATTCGGAAACATAAAAGATAACAATATCCTGTTTTCAGAGCAAAAACTTCCATCGAATCGTCATTCTATAGATAATTTAAATAACAAGTAGGTACTTAGATAACTACCGGGATTCAAATCCAACCCGGATTTGAATAGTGAGAATAGAAGCCTTTGTCCAGCAGTGGGACAGAAATGGCAACACCAAAAAATGCCCTTGATAGATCAGCGGTTGGTGTCCCTACCGAACATAGAATCAAAATCAATATAAGGAAAAGTTCTTTATCTGTATTCAAATGTGAAAGTCAAAGTCAATATAATTTATTCAATATAGGAGCTTACAGCACACTTATCAAACGTCAAATCTTTTTTAAAGCTACCACCGCGTCGGAACGTGTTGTCGCTGTAGAGAAGATGCGGCCAGAAACTCTACAACATAACACGACTTAATAACTATTACAATATAAATTCTTAAGCTTAAGTTATGTATACAATAATACATAGTCTATTTAATAAAATAATTGATACTATACAGTAAAGTAAATAAACTATAAGCTAGTGACTATAAGCTAGTGAATGTATGTTCTGTTTTGGTGTGCAATAAAGTATAATTGAGTTGAGTTGAAAAGTATCATCAACCTTTTAACCACATACTCTACCCAACAAACTGAATAACTTTTACTTTGGGAGCAAACCAGTCAGAACAAAAAAAAATCACCTGTCCCATACGTTTGAATCGAGTAAATATTGTAGAGGTATTGTAGTTTAGTATTAGACAACTGATTTTTTTTTTGTTCTGACGTGTTTGCTCCTGTAGTAAAAGTTGTTCAGTTTGATGGGTAAAGTATGTGGTTTAAAGGTTAATGATATTTTTCCTTACACCCAGTATAATTTTGTTGTGAGAAGCGCGCCTCTTTCCTATGTCACGTGTTATTAGTTTCAATAATAGGGGATCGGACAACTAGTCAACTTAATCGAATGTCAAAACGTGCACTTTGTATGAAAAATTGTACAAGATACCCACAACTGACGTCATCAACATTTCATTACTTTTTATACTTCCTCCTATTATTAAAAATTGTATTCGAGCTAAGGAATTATAGAAAATGAGAGTTTTGCGTTATTTTCAAACGTGTTTTTACTAAGAAGATAAAACTAAAACAAATTTTATGCAGTCCGCTCTCCTATTATTTATCGCAATGCGTTTCGAAGTTATAGTGCTTGTAACGGAACGTCTGTTTCTTTTTATTTACTTCCATACAAACAGAATTGGACTACACGTGTAAAAAAGTGAGGATAAAAAAGTTGTAGTACTTAGTACCTTTATTTAAGTTTTACAAAAGAAAAAAAGTTTAAAAGCTAATAGAAACAGTTAAGAAGCTACCGAGCGGCCTCAAACTTGCGCTATTGGTATCTCTGATCACAACTTCATACATATATGGGACGCTGGTGCATAGCATTGAGGAAGTATGGATTTTATAAAGTTAATTGTCAAAATTTCTTCTTTGAGGGACCATAATTTTTCAGCCGTGGTGGTCCAGTGGCGAGTAATCTTGCCTGCCGTGCAGTAGGCGATGGTTCGATCCCCGTCCAGACCGACTCGTACCAATGAGTTTTTCAGAATTTATGTACGATTTGTAACACCACTGGCTTTTCGGTGAAGGAAAACATCGTGAGGAAACCTGCATGCTTCATTTTCGAGGCATGTATTGTACCCATGTCCATTATAAGTGGCGACGGGCTCACCCCCCGTCATACTGGACAGAGTTTCGGTACTACTGGTGAAACGTGGATGTTCTGAGGTTTGAGAATATCTCTGACTACCCCCTCGGGGAAAATAGTCGTGAGCATATGCTTATGCATGCTTATGCTTATAATTTTTCAAATCCAGTGAATAAACCCCCTTTTTAATTGACTTCAAAAAAGAAGGTTTTTAATCTTCCGATCCCAACGAACACCTTACGACGACGCTGTAGAGTTAAAAAATTACTTCAAGAAACTATAACTATGTGTGTATTTTTGAATTTATTTTGAATTCATTTGATAAATGATTAATAAATGAAATAATCGTCTCCACTACATTCCCTGTCCAACTCTGTATTTAGCAGAACAAAGGCGACTTTAACATCTAATTATCAACAAATGGATAGTGGTCCTCTGAACCCTGCAGTGGACTGATCATTCATAGCTATGAGCTTTGTTATTTTAACGGTTTCATAACATATTAATTGACAGTGTGCGGAATATTTTTTGAAAAATAAATTATGTGATTGAACAAGAGGACATACAGGAGTGTAATATACAATGGAGATTAAGATAATCCTATGTAAGTCGTTTTTTTTCTTTTCTACACTGGTACATTTTTTTTAAGTTTTTTGTCAGTTCTTTATTTCTTGTTTTATTTTTATTGGTATTGATACAGGGTGCAAGCTTGAATGTGGAACACACTTAAGTTCAGACCATTAAACTGAAAAACCAACATTGAAATCGAAAAAAAGTCTGCTGTTCTGTATAAAACGTCAATCATTGGTCGACCCAAATGTATGTGATAGCAGATTTTTTTTTTACGATATCTATGTTGTTCCCATAGTGAGAGTTGTTCAGTTGGATGGTCTAAAGCATCCTGTTTAATTATGTAACGCGTTTAATTTTACACCCTGAAAAAAACATATTTTTACCTAGTTATGGATGTTTTCCTAATCCTAATGTATAGAATAGCTGTATTTTTGTTCGAGATTTAAAATGTTGTGTTGGTACTATAATAAAAGATGTTCAGTTTGATATGTAACGCATTTAATGTTACACCCTGTATGTTTATTCTATATCGTTGTCTAGTCATCTTAACATAAGTCCGGGCTAGATTATGGTACTTTAAATGGGACTATTCTCTAACAACGAAATTTTAAGGATATTTTGAATTACAGAAACATGCATAAATTTTTTGGACTTTCTGTAGAAAATCGATCGGCTGATCTTCACTTTTGTATGAACGTTCCAAAAATTTACTCTTTTTTCGATCCATGTTCATCAGGGAGAAATTTTTTAGTTTCATTATTCGAATAGACCCTTTAAAATTTACTGACTTATTAAAATTGTGGTGTTTATGTTGGAATAGGTTAAGTAACATTGCTTATCCTATTTAGTCTTTGACTATTTATATGTGGACTGGTTACGCGTGTAATTCTACTAACAAACATTTCTGCCACTTTTTGCGGGGGGCGAGGTAACATGAAATCCACAACTTTGGATTTTTATTCACCATAACTTTAGATTCTAATTTTGAATGTCAAAAATAATGAAAAGTAGTCTCGTGTGAACCCCAAACGTTCTAAGTTCGAAGTTATTATTTCGCAATTATAGGCTGTCTCGTTTAGTAATAAGGTGTCAAATTGAATGTAAATGCACTAGATCAATTGTGTTTATACCGAGGCAGAGGGGAAATGCTACCGCAAGGCTAGTCCTTATAATAATTAGTCAAAGTATTTAGTCAAATTAACAAGCTTCTAGAAAAAAAATACATCTGTTTTTATTTTTACAAATAGAAACAATAATTTGTACGTTATTTTTTCAGATTTCTCTATCATCGCTGCACTTATCATCAGTTCAAAGACCATGAACACTTGCAGTATCCACGATGTCAACGACTGCAACTATACAGTGATCTGCGAATACCACGCCGGCAGTGCAAGGCTACCTGAGTGCTATTCTGACCCTTACGTCATATTCAACGTTTCCAACACCTATTCCGACATCATAGCGGCAGGCTTCTTCGGGTCCACCAACTTCGATAGTCGAGTTCGGGAATTCAACGCCGTCAACAGCGCTTGGCCTGTCGTAGATTCAGCCGCATTCAGATTCTATTCAAAAACACGATTCATGGATTTGTCGAAAACTCTTATTGCACACATCAAAAGCGAAGCGTTTTTAAATTTACACAAACTTGAAAAGTTAAATTTGTCTGGCAACAGCATTGAAACGATTAAGTCCAGGGCGTTTGCAGTTTCTACATATAACGCAACCACGAGTTTCCTTATACTAGATTTATCTAACAATAAGTTGATTCATCTGTCTGAAGATTTTTCGACATACCTTTCGAAATTAAACGAACTGTATTTGCATCATAATCAACTACCTTCTCTCAATTCAACACTTGATAACTTGAAATCATTGAAGGTACTTGATGTTTCATATAATTATCTTACGAAAATAATTGGATCTGAAATTAATCGATTGACAGCTCTTGAACATATTAATATGTCGCATAATGCTATTGAAACAGTAGAGTCAAATTGTTTCAATCAAGCTTTCAATCTTCTAACTGTAGACTTGAGATCAAATAAAATAAAATCACCTATAGAAGTTGTCATGTTCATAAATAACAATAAACTAACATACTTGAACCTATATGAAAACACCATAACCAATATACAAGACAACGCTTTCATTCACAATAATCTAACATTTTTGAATTTGGGGAAAAACAAGTTGTCTATGGACATAACAGAAAAGAAGTTTAGTGGATTACATAATCAAACTGTCTTTGATTTATCGAATCAAAACATAACAGGAATAAGAAATGATTCCTTCAAGTTTGTCGGTTTGGTTAACTTAAACCTGAGCAGAAATTATATAAGTGTAATAGAAAATGGAAGTTTCTCCGAAGCATATGCTTCTTTGAGCATTTTAGATCTTTCACATAACATAAATATTTCAAATATTAACTTTTTAAACAACTGTTTGTTGAACCTAACCGAATTGTATTTAAATAATAATTCTCTTACTATCATACCAAAATCTGTTTTTGATAACATGAAGTTCTTGAAAACGTTAGACATTTCAATGAATAAAATAATAACTATAGAGCAAAATGCACTGCCTTTAAACAGTTTACAGTATTTAAATATTGGAGGCAATAGTATGGCAGGAACTTTGCAAAGCAATATATTCAGCCCAGGAAAGTTTTTAAGATATTTAGATTTAAGTTATTTCAAATTAAGTAAAGTTGATGAAATGGCATTTGTTGATTTACCTGTACTTACTAGGTTGAATATTTCACATTGCACAATACGGCAGTTTGATTCTAATAATTTCAAAAATATGGCAAACATGTTCAGCTTAGATCTTTCTTACAATGAGCTTTCTAGTTTCGATGTTAACAGCAGCTCTTTATGCAAGTGCCAATCTTTGTATATGAATAATAATAAATTAACTGACATTTCTAAATTATTACGAAATATGACAAGCTTATTTTATGCTGATTTGTCCAACAATGAAATCCAAGACTTGTCTACTGTGTCTTTTTCTAAGTTACCAAATTTAAAAGTATTACATCTTTCACATAATAAAATAAAAACATTCAACAATCCTGAAATAAATAAATTAAAAATTCTGACAGATCTGACTCTATCGTCTAACCAAATAACTACTATCAACCTTAGTTATTTTAGAGATCTCGTCTTAGTAGATCTAAGCAACAATAGTTTATCTTACATAAACATAACGTTTTTTGAAAATTTAGATAATCTTCAAGCTTTAGATCTTAGTAATAATGACATAACTGATATCGCACCCGGAACGTTTCAGAATGTAAGAATTTTGAAACTGCTTAACCTATCTAATAATAAATTATCCAAGATACGTTATGGAACCTTTAAAGGTCTTAACAAGACTGAGGTTTTAGATTTATCCTACAATAAACTAGTAGACATTGATGTTCATATCTTACATGAATGCTACGGACTAAAAAGTTTGAAGATCGATTATAATTACATTAAAAGTTTAGATATTGATCGGCTGATTCATATAACTCCTTCACTTTTAAGTGTGAGTTTGGGAGGAAACAAAATGTCATGTAAAGAAATTGTTGTCAATAAATATAAGTATGCTGGTAGTGTAGAAGTGACATCTATCGATAAAATATATCACGAGGATAATGTCCATGGCATCGTTTGTGGTGATGGTAATGAAACGATAACTACTGATCATCCACAAACACATGGATCCACAATAGTACCTCAAGAAACTTCATCTGCGTTGGTAGCTTTTTGTTGCATACTTACAATTTTAGTTATTTTCTTAGCAATAGCAGCTATTTGGTACAGACGTAATAGATTTGATTCTTTTGAGAATCAATCGAGAATGCAGTTGCGGGATTCTCTTAATTTCGGGGGAACTGAGCAACAAAATGATTTGTTAGGTTAGGCATATTGAAAATTTAGTTTCTTGTTACAAAATATAATATTATTATGTTACCTTTATTTCCGTCTGTAAACTATCCATTCGTTTACGATTTTTGTATATTGTGTTTTGGATTTGTTGTAACATTGTTTTGTTTTCATGTTTTGTTATACGTATATATATTGTTAAGAGACGTTTATTCCGAATACGTAAATGCGCGTTTCATACAAACGAAGTCCGGGTATATTTTCAATACTAACCAATTAAAGTCAATGAAATTTTGCAGAAACAATCTAGAAACTAATCTCTATGCTTGTATGAAGTCCGATTTTCGTTAAAATATACAGTTTTAATGATAGGATTAATTTAAGATTTGTACGGAAATATTTGAGGCACTATAACTTTCATTGGCTTTAATTAGTTAGTATTGAAAATATCGCCAGACTTCGTTAGTATGGAGCGCGCTCCGAATTATAATCCCTTAATGCTACCTAGTTGTTCATATGTGAAACGATTTTAAGTTGTATACGATATATTGGTATCCACATCGATTTCGACATACAGATTCAGAATCTTGTGACCAATTTATCTAACTTTACTTTTTTATAAAATGAGTACCTACATTATTAATAATGACGTTTTTTGTTCTTAAGGCTACATACTACAATACTACAAAGATTTGTACATCTGCATAAATAAATGATTAATTATAACGTTGATGTTTCTTTACTCCGTTAGTCTGAAGGTGTAAATATTATTTCGTACTAACCAAGAAGGTTGTAAGGTATTGATGGTACTAAACAAACTGTACTATAAACTAGGATATTCAAATCGATAATAATCGGACCAAAGTAATGTTAGACAACGGCTCTGATGAAGATCAGAGTGATTTTGAATAGTTTTTACCATGCCTTGCCAGCTTATTCGCTCTGACCGTGGATGTAGAGACAAATCAGTCTATACCATCCAAAATTCTTGAGTTCTTACATATAATTTTTTGCTCTAAGTACCTACATTACCAGTACAAATGATCAAACCAGTCCCTTTCGAAATGAAAACAGCACCATTATCCAATGTCATAATTTTGTATGTTTAAAAACATTAATTTTGATCAAAACATGTTTTTCCAATGGACGGGTACATGTATGACGGCGCCTTGTAGCGCCATCTATTAAAAACTGTCACTTTGATTTAGCCTAAAAGCGCCATCTAGTTTCATTATTAAGAATTGTCATTTTTTGTTTAATGTTAATGGGTAATTTTTGAGGACGAGAGTGGCAACACTCTAGTGAAACGTCAAAGTGACTGGGCAGCCAGCTTGCGGTTGTCACTTTTCGAACGGAAGCCTGGCGGAACGGTCACAGCGACGGATCACTTACGTCCTGTGATTGTAATCGAGTTTAATCGCTGAGAAGAGACTATATTTTCGTTAAAAAGCTTCAGATTCTGAAATATAACATTATTACCGTGGAATAAGTGCCTTTATTTCCGTAATACCACGCCCGTGTTCTAAACCAAGGTTATACCAAGGTTTCCTAAAATGGACCATCCAGATGACGAGCCTTTATCAGAAGTGGGATTCAAAGGCGGGAATAAGGCAACTGACGAGGGCAACGGCAGCAAACTTTTGATCACTATGGAGGCTTTATTGAACCGTTTACTAACTACATCTCCACCAGTGCCTCATCCACCTACGGCAGCTACAACTACGACGAATGCGGTGCATTTGGTCCAATTCAACCCTGATGATGGTGACGCAGATATCGAGGGCTGGTGTCGAGTCTCGGAGATCATCGTCGAAGCAAAGAAGTTAAGTGGAGTTGAACTTTTGGTATCATTGACCAGTGCCTTGAAAGGACGAGCTGCCACTTGCTTAACCAAGGTACGACTGGGAGATTTGACATGGGACACCATAAAACAAATACTCCTTGCAAAGTTCTCAAAGCCCAAATTGATTCAAGATTATTTCGATGACGTTATGCGATTCCAAATCGGAGCAAAGGAAACTGCGAGTGAGTCAGCAATGCGTTTGTGGAATATAATTGAAAGTATCCCTAAAGTCGAGATGACAGAAGAAGTTATCACCGGATTTGTCATATCCGTCTTGAGTTTGAAAGATTACCTCATCCGCCGTGAGTTGAACTCTCACGCTATTACCACCCGAGCTCAACTACTTCGCACACTCGGTGGCATTTCCTTGAAAAGACGTTCCGAATCCAATGATGTATCGTATCCAACCGATTCGAAGAAACCTCGCCTGAATGACGCAAAGTTCAATGGAAATTGTCATAGATGTGGAGTTCCTGGCCATAGAATGGCAGATTGTAGAAGACCTCGTCCAGAACCAAGCTCCACGAAATCAGCGGAAAACTCTTCTACAGACCATAGAAAAGAAAAGCCAGCATCATTGACGTGTTTCTCATGTGGTATGCCAGGTCACGTGTCAACTGCGTGTCCAGCGAAGAAGAGCGGTGGAGCTGTAGTGAAGGAGGTCAACACTTGCGAGCACAGATCATCTAGAGGTACCCTGACTGTATTATCTGGTGAGAAATTTCGTTTTCTATTTGACAGCGGTTCGTCTTGCTCTTTACTAAAAGAGAGTGTTTCCTCACAATTTCTGGGTACTGAACGTAACAGCTTGGTCTACTTAAATGGTATAGGGGGCATAAATGTAGAATGCACAACGCAAATTTCATGTGTGGTTCAAATTAGTGGTTTGTCAGTGACGCTTCTATTTCATGTCGTCCCGGACGACTGTATTACGGAGCCTGTAATAGTAGGTAGGGATATTTTTGAACATAACGTGCGTGTCGAAATTGATCATGATAACCTCTCCATCGTGCAAAAAGAAAAGGCCAACGTTTGTGAGCACAAGACAGGCATTAGTTTTGAGTCTATCGATACTGATTTGCTAGGCGAACAAAAAGAAGCACTTCTATGTATACTGCGAAAATATACTGACCATTTTGTTGAAGGTACTCCTACCAAACGCGTTACTACAGGCCAAATGGAGATAACTCTTATTGACCCCCATAAGATAGTGCACCGGAGCCCTTACAGATTATCACCCCCGGAAAAACAAGTGGTAAGGGAGAAAGTTCAGGAGTTGTTGGACGCGGGAATCATCCGGGAAAGTACCTCCCCTTTTGCCAGTCCGATAATCCTAGTTAAAAAAAAGGACAATACCGACAGAATGTGTGTCGATTATCGAGAGCTGAATTCCAACACACGTCCTGAACATTACCCCTTACCACTAATCGATGACCAGATAGATCAGCTCACGGGAGCACACTTCTTTTCGTCCCTGGATATGGCAGCTGGTTTCCACCAGATCTTGATCCATACCGAGTCCGTAGAAAAGACTGCCTTTGTGACGCCCGAGGGGCAATACGAATACCTCGCTATGCCTTTCGGGCTGCGCAATGCACCTTCCGTCTATCAAAGGTGTATTAATAACGCGTTCAGGGATTTAAAAGATAAACCACTTGTGTACATGGATGATGTACTCTGTTACTCTCCAGATATAACAGAGGGACTGCGTCGCCTCGATCTGGTTCTGGGAGCTTTATCACAGGCCGGTTTTTCACTGAACCTACAGAAATGCAAATTCATGAAAAATAAAGTTAACTACTTAGGATACGCTATTCAGTCTGGGGAGATCAGGCCAAATTCGCTAAAAATACAGGCATTAGTAGATGCACCCTCCCCGAAAACCGCCACCCAAGTACGTCAATTTTTAGGTTTGGCTTCATATTTTAGAAAGTTCATACCAAACTTTTCACGGATAGTAGGTCCACTATACCCCCTGACTAAACTGAAGGGTGGAATCAAATGGACAGAAAATCATGAGGGAATCCGGCAAACCATTATCCGGATTCTTACATCAGAGCCCGTTTTGACCATATTTGATCAGGACCTTCCGGTTGAGCTTCACTGTGATGCGAGCAGTGATGGCTATGGCGCAATTGTTATTCAGAAAAAGAACGACATGCCACACGTCATCGCCTACTTTAGCCGCCGTACGACCGAGGTCGAGTCTCGGTACCATTCGTACGAGCTCGAGACTCTTGCGGTCGTACGAGCCATTGAACACTTCCGCCATTACCTTTATGGCCGTAAATTTACTGTCTACACTGACTGCAATTCACTAAAAGCCTCAAAGTCGAAAGTGGACCTTACGCCTCGTGTACATCGTTGGTGGGCTATTTTACAAGCTTACGACTTTGACATTATTTACCGCGAAGGCAAGAATATGGGACATGCAGACTATCTATCGCGTAATCTACAACCGGAACCGGAACTAAGTACGGCGGCAACGGATGTAGTTTCATCAGAACACGGTCCTAGCCGAAATGTAGCTTCGAAGATTGTTAGGTTTGTAGAATTGCACGAGGGTTGGCTGTCTGTCGAGCAGAAACGAGACAGTGAAATTCAGGACCTTATATCTAAATTTTCTAACAACGAATTACCCCAAACCGTAGCAGAAACCTACGATGTTAGAAATGGAATTCTTTATCGCAAAATATGTCGAAACAAAGCTGTCTCTTGGCTTCCTATTGTCCCACGTTCTTTGATATGGACGCTCATTAATCATATCCACTCGGAAATTCAACACTTAGGCCCGGATAAGACTCTGGACAAAATTTATGAGCTATATTGGTTTCCCGAAATGTCCAAAAGCGTTCGGCGATTTGTAGATTCGTGCATCGTGTGTAAGGCGTCGAAGGGACCTTCCGGTGCTCAACAAGTCCGTCTTCATTCGATCCCCAAAGTTGCTGTACCATGGCACACATTACATATAGATTTCACCGGAAAACTGAGTGGCAAAAGTGACCAAAAAGAATACTGCTCAGTAATCATAGACGCGTTCACAAAATATGTGCTACTAGAACATACAACTTCCCTTGATGCGGCTAGCGCTGTTACTGCCCTTAAAAAGGCAGTTTATCTATTTGGAGCCCCAAAACGCGTTATAGCCGACCAAGGTCGCTGCTATATTAGCAACGAATTCAAAAAGTTTTGCACAGAGAACAACATCACACTTCACTTCATCGCCACCGGCTCCAGCCGGGCCAATGGCCAGGTGGAGCGTGTGATGAGAACTCTAAAATGTTTGCTCACAATTATTGAAAATGATCCGCATAAAAACTGGCGAGATGAACTGGGCAATGTTCAGTTGGCACTGAACAGTACGAGATCAACTGTCACGAAATATACGCCAACTGAACTTCTGACTGGAGCTACAGCACAATCGTTAGGGATCGCCAAATTAACTCAAGGAAATGAGCAAACTGAAAGGTTAGATATTGAGTCTATCCGCGCAGATGCCTCGAAAAATATTGAAAAGGCAGCTAAAGCCGACACCTCGCGTTTTAACCGTGGTCGGGCCACTATCAAACCGTTTTCAAAAGGGGATTTCGTGTTCGTCAAATCTTCTGAACGAAACCAAATTAAACTAGATCGTAAGTTTAGAGGACCCTTCGTAATAACTAACGTTCTTGAAAACGACCGTTACGAGCTAAAAAGTGTCAATGGCCCTAGTAGGACGTTGAAGTACGCTCATGAGAACTTGCGTTCGGTACCAGGAGGTCACGAGGGATTAACTGAATTAGCCACGAGTATTTTAAATGAAGATGAGGCCATGACGGCGCCAGATGAACAGTTAGAGGGATACCAGGACGACAATAATTCAGATACGTTGTCTGCTCGCAGTGATGATACTTTAACTGCAGGATCCACTACTTTGACGGCATGTTCTGAAACAATGAGCGACGATTCCGAAGAAGAATCTCATCATGTTGATGTGGTGGATGTGGAGGTTCATCGCTCATAAAAGGTATCCCCCATAACTGAATGTACTGAATCGAGTAATTATAATGTTGTCCGGTTTCACAGATTGGTGATTCGAAAGGACGCATAGGATGTTCACGTGATAGATGGTCGAAAGGACGGTGTTGTCCGGTCCATGCACGCCTGCGTGGTCGAAAGGACGCACTTGTCCGGTCCAATTAGTTAAGACGGTCGAAAGGACGATGTTGTCCGGTCCATGCCTGGTTACATGGTCGAAGGGACGCATTTGTCCGGTCCAGTTTGCGGTGAATAAATGTTGTCCGGTCTATGCATGCGTGCTTAGTCGAAAGGATGCATCTGTTCGGTCAAAAATCTACCTCAAAGTCGAGGGGACGGTGCTTCTCGATTCAGCCCAATTAATGTGGGTGATCGATACTACGCATTTGTCCGGTCTTTGATGGAAGTAGCTGTGTGAAATCAAATGGTGTCAAGTATTTCTTTTTAGTGGTGGGTTGTGCGGTACCTTGTCAGGGTGGACGAGCCAGCCGACCGAAACATTTGCATTGTGTGAGCTAATGTGTGCATGTTTGTTACAGAGAACTGATCACCCGAGGACGGGCGGATGTCAGTCCGGCCGTGACGGCGCCTTGTAGCGCCATCTATTAAAAACTGTCACTTTGATTTAGCCTAAAAGCGCCATCTAGTTTCATTATTAAGAATTGTCATTTTTTGTTTAATGTTAATGGGTAATTTTTGAGGACGAGAGTGGCAACACTCTAGTGAAACGTCAAAGTGACTGGGCAGCCAGCTTGCGGTTGTCACTTTTCGAACGGAAGCCTGGCGGAACGGTCACAGCGACGGATCACTTACGTCCTGTGATTGTAATCGAGTTTAATCGCTGAGAAGAGACTATATTTTCGTTAAAAAGCTTCAGATTCTGAAATATAACATTATTACCGTGGAATAAGTGCCTTTATTTCCGTAATACCACGCCCGTGTTCTAAACCAAGGTTATACCAAGGTTTCCTAAAATGGACCATCCAGATGACGAGCCTTTATGTATATCGCTTAGCGAGTTTTAAAAATTGACAGGAAACAAAAACTGTAAATTGTAAATAATGGCTTACATCGCTACGTCGTTAGGTAATCCCATCGATCAAGTCTAAAAATGTTCCGAAGTTGACACCTTACTAAGGAAAATCGTTTATTTGTCGCCTCGTAATTTTTGCAAGGGTAAAGTAAGTTTAAAACTCAACGCAAAATCATTTCGAAATAGTTCAATAAAGTCGCTATCCGCGTTTGTCCTCATCGTTTCTGATTCTCCGCTTACTTCTTCTGAACCCCGCAACGGATTTTATATTATTTTCATTGTCATTTAGATATTTTTTTCCGGAAGGATTATGCGTAAAATATAATTACTTGTATAATAGATCCCGCCAGGGTCAAGCAGAGATGGGTGCTAGTATATTATCTATGAGGATATGCATGTGATATTGTAGTTTTTATGTTTCCTGTTTCATTGATATGTGTTTTGTCTAATCGCGATAGCAATTTTCATTTTCTTAATAAATGAATTTTCTCTTTCCATAATAAAAAAGATACTATACATACATGAGAATTTTCATGTAAGTTCTCTAATGAGTGAGAGAGAGAGAATATAAATAGGAATTGCAATAGTTTGAATTCCTGAATACTGCCTTTACGTATGCGAATGCGTTGCATACTTAAAAGGGTTAATCAGACTATCAAACTGAACAACTTTTACTATGGGACCAAATTTGAAACCGCGGAAAAAAAATCTGCTCTTTCATACATTTCAGTCGAGTAGTTATTAATATTTTCTATGGAACAGTAGCAAATTTTTATTTCGAAGTTGATCCTTTAGTAAAAGTTGTTCAGTTTGATGGTCTGAAGCACTCCTTTAAGTATTTAATGCATTTAAACACCCTGTATTGTTGCAGGCATACTAACGTAGCGCTTTTAGGTACACAACTACAGTCAATCATCATTATCACAACCGTCTTCAGCGTAACATTAAAAGAAACAAATGTCACAAACAAAACAGAGTTACGTCGAGAATCGAATGAGTTTCCCATAGTAGTTATTTTTATCGGATATTGAACGAACTTTGGCCCAAAAAATTATTTATTATTTAGCTAAACATTTTCACGAGTAGGTATTATTGCCCCAATTACGGGTCAGGTTTTATTTTTACAAACAATGCATCACGATCGACACAGTTTAAGTGCCTACTTTAATACCGTTTTTCGTCGCAGAATTAGGCTATTTGTACATATAATTTGTGACTTATAACACCCTACAGTATAATAAATAATAATAAAAATATTTATTTGATTTCAATTTAGTGGTATCATAAAAGTTTATTAATGTGAAGCACATTTACAATTTTATATGAAGTGATCAGAAGAAATTTGTACTTAGGTCACAAAATGTAATATACTTAATAATAATAGTACTACATACAGAATGCAACT
The DNA here is from genome assembly GCA_963924505.1 of Agonopterix alstromeriana. Classification (NCBI taxonomy): domain Eukaryota; kingdom Metazoa; phylum Arthropoda; class Insecta; order Lepidoptera; family Depressariidae; genus Agonopterix; species Agonopterix alstromeriana. The sequence goes on from OZ004678.1 coordinate 12,641,538, forward strand.
TTCTTACTCTCCATTGCTTTAAACTTGCAGTTATTGTCTAAACGAAATTTACATAATGTTGAATAGCTGCATGATAATTTTAATGTCTGATTTAGGAAATCCTCTACTGTACTGACCACCTGTATAGTTTTTTTGAACTGATAAATAAAGATTATTTACTTTACATTAAATTTCGCACCGCAACCAAACCTCGGACATTTAGCTATCTTTTCATACAAATTGGAAAAATTTAGAAGAAAAGGTACGCATGTGTGATACTGAGGGAATGCGAGCGAGACAGGAATACGACATTGCCTACATGGAGACCAAGCGGGGTTTAAAATTACTGGGAGCAGGGATTGTATTTAGTACTAGATACTCTTTCTTAAACTGTGCCACATACAGGGTCCTTCTTAATATACTGACACTTTTTTAAGGGGATGATCAGACCGTCAAACTGAAAAACTTTCTCTATGGCACTTTTCGCGATTTCGATATTGGTCCTATAGAGAAAGTTGTTCAGTTTGACGGTCTGATCGTCCCCTTAAAAAAGTGTTAGCATATTAAGTTGGACCCAATGTGAATTGCACAATATTTTGACATTGATGAATTGAATTCGATAACATGAAGCAAAACTAATTACGAGTATTTTTGCTATCATTCTCCCGGATATGAGTTAAGGTTTAGTTGAATCAATTTGGCTACAACAAAATAAATAAGAAAACATGATTTTGCGGTTGCGAAATATCTCTGTCAATACAGATAAGAGTCATCGTTGTTTGTTGTACAAAATGAAATTAAACATCAAACGATATTTTATTACAGTTATGTACATTTCATTGTGATGGGAAATGATACAATAAGTTTTTTGTCTTTGTCGAGATAGGTATTTGTTTAATGTGAGACACTTGACACAGGCCAATTCAAATAGAACCTTTTATAGAGGCGATGAAAGTAGCAGAATGGCAGCAAAATTTTGTGCTGTTGACGATTAGCAATGCCCTCTCACCCTGGCCCAACTAAATCTATATACAACGTGTTAATGAATAAGCGCAACATCGCATACACCCCATCTGATTTATAACAAAATGATTAGATTGAAACAATAATTTCATTATTTTGATAGTTAAAATTTTAAGTTATTCTCATTTTAAGTTTTGAGGCAAAAATGTTTTGTTATCATTTACGCAATGAATGAAAGGCTCTCGACGCATAATGCCCTAAATTGAAAGCGCTAACGTGCTCATGGATACATTTTAAGAATCTTGTTTTGGTAGTAAGTAGGGTGAGTTTGCCCGTGCGGTGGGTTGAGATCGAGATCATGTTAAGTTTTACAAACAAATAATTTAATATTTTGAAAAAAATTACCTAATTTGAAAACATGATAATTCGATTCTGCTCTCGATTCCAAACAAACTACTTTCTAGTTTTGCGTTAATTCATTAACACGTTGTATAGAAATAGGAAATCGCTACGATCACAAAAAGGGGGTCTGAATTAGTGTTTAGTGGTGGAACATTCGACTTATAGACGGACAAAAGCAATATCACATATTCATCAACCTGCTCCAGCGACCTGCTGACAGGAGCTGCCTAGGCTATTTTTGAGGTTCTTAAATCAATACCTAAAGGAGTAATCCACGCAAAAAAAGTCGCGAGTAAAATCTCGTCTTATGTATAATAGAAATTTCTTACAGATAAGTTTTGTACTGATTAATTTGCCATTTGTAGGCCACGCAAAAAGGGTGTCCAGCTGTCGGCTTTTTAAGCCAGCTTTTTATTATTCAAAATGGTAATGTAACTGATCTAGATGTCGAATCTAACCTTAACTAAAAGCCGATAACTGGACCCTTTTTGCCTGGACGCCCACAAATAAGTAAAATACATGAGGTGAGTTTATGGTAATAAACATAGTTACCACCAATGTCAATAACACTAATTCATCAACTCAAATCGTTCATATTCATAAGCAAACCAATAAAAGAGGAAAGGGGCCACACATTCTCAAATTATCGACCAAACAACGAAAATATACGACCTTACGCCCCAAGCATTCAAGGGGGAAGGGAGTTCCGACCCTCACGTTGATGAAAAGGAAAACGGCACAACTTGAAACAAACTTCCTTCAAAGCGAACTTGTCCAAAGAGCCTAAGTTAGTTATAACAGTTGCCTAATTTCGGCGTATCTTGTGCATCTAAAACGCTGATGGATGTGGCTCAGTTTATAGCTTTTTGGCTGTTTTGTGGCTTGAGTTGGGGCGGCGAAGGGATTTGATTGAATTTTAATTTCTTTCGGCTGCCGTTAAAATGGTTTCACATTAATTAGGCAATTAAAATTTTTTTTAATAATAGTGATACCTACCTTCAATATGTTCAATGCGTAGAGAGAGAAGGCATATGAGTAAGTATGTGCTTTGTCCTGTTCACTCAATTAGAGATGAATTTGCCCTTATTGACGTTATTATATTTTTGTTCTATGGCTGTGGGAAAATGTATTGTGATCAAGAAGCTATAATTCTCGAATAACGCGTGGTTACGCTGCGTGAGCAGAAATCCTAGGACTATGGCTAAAATTGAGCCTTGCTACAAACTTAATTTCTTTGGAAGTTGTAGCAAAGCTTCTGATTACTCCGCAAGTCGAGAGTTTATGTGTATTACAGATATTCCGCCATACTCCATTGACGAATTTTGAATAATAACAAAATTCCCACAATCCCATGTTTACGGCTATGTAAGTACCAATTACAAAATAAATAATGGAACCCCATCCTTATAGCTTTTGGCGGGTTTACTGAAATTACAAGAGACGCTGATGCCAGGGTAAAATTTCAATAATGGCCTCTGGATTTGGAATAATAATTCAGAGATTTCGGCATTTCAGATTAGAAACTTTGATAGAATTAATCTGTACGTTTTAATTTGGTGAGGTAAGAAAATCGAATTTGAATTTTGTTACGGTGTCAACAATATGCAGCCGTCACGTGATAATCAAGATCGACTGTGATTATCTTTGAGGTGAAAAGTGTATCAGTAGTTTCTATTGTTTCTGTTCAGGATAATATTATGCTCTATACAAGGTGTTAAAAAAGTAAAAATAAACATTTAAACATTTAATAAATTTGTTTAGAGCATCAAACTGAACAACTCACTATGGGACCAACATCGAAATCGCAAAAAAAAACTGTTTTCCCATACATTTAACTCGAGTAGATATGTATGGGAAAACGGTTTTTATTTTTTTTCGCGATTTCGATATTGGTCCCACAGTGAAAGTTGTTCAGTTTGATAACCAGCCCCTTACATTTTTATTTGTATTTTTCTAACACCTTGTATAATAATCTGTCGATGCCCTTTGATTTACTCAACCTTCGAATCCAACTTCCGTAAACTACCTAATATCTTCTCGTCCCGAATACCGCAGTGTCTCAAAACAGAAGTCTGATTATTGCTTACTGCCAGTGATGACATAAGTATTGAACTGAAACTGGGTCGCTCTCTCAAGGCCTCATAAAAAGGCTGAAACTCACCTAAAAGGCAATGGAGAGGGCTCTGCTCAGAGTTTCCCTACGAGATCGTATCAGCAATGAAGGGATTCACAGAAGAACCAGAGTAGCCGATATAGCCCATATCATTTCTAAACAAAGGTGGGTTGTAGGGGAACATTGAACGGATGGTCGATGGGGCTGAAGAGTTCTCGAGTGGGGACTGCGTACCGGAAAGCGCAGCGTGGGTATGCCGATCCCACAAGGTCGACCGACGACCTGGTGAATGCGGCGAGAACCTTGGATGAGGGCAGCGCACAACCAGTCGTTTTGGCGATCCTTGAGGGAGGCCTATGTCCAGCAGTGGACGTCTATCGGCTGATGATCGAATGAAGTTGCTTAAAGAAAAGCGGACAACAGCTATACTGTTATCCGTAAATAGAACAAAACAGTTTTCAACAGTCAATGTTAGGTTGGAAAACTTACTCGAGCCACTGAATCAAAAGTGACCTGAATAGGCAATATTTCTGATGCACGATCTAACTGTAAATACTGCAGAAAAATTCGTCTCTACCGGCTTTTAACGTTTCGTTTTCCAAGTTTAAATTTCAAATTCGACTGAAGCTAATAAAATGAAAACACTAAATTTCTTCCTCAATATCTTTGGGAAAGCACATGTGGATGGGATGGTTACTTAGTAAACTTCATAGTTTACTTGGAGTGAATCCCAAGTTGGACGTAGTTTTCTGGCTCCTTGCCCAATCCGACGCTGTATCAGAGTTTAAGGTCAAACTTTTGATTTATTATTTATTTTATCAACACGCTCGATTTATTCTTTCGGTCTGAATAGGAATTTGAATTTGCGTTTCATTTGGTTTAGTCAATCATATTATACCAAAAAGAAGATATTTTGCTAGCGCCCGCAAAGTGAAGACGCGAAAAAGACCCAATTGGACAGTCTTTCATTAGTTCACGTCAAGCAATGCTACGAGCGAGACGACTGTGGCGCGGCACAATTTTATGCGCTATTTTATATGAAGGTAACTTTTCTGGTGTAAAATATTTGGGTTGGGAGTGGTGGATGCTGCAATATATTCTCAATTGATAGATCTTCTTACGGACTTCGTTTTTGCGTAGTCACTTTAAGTAATCAAAATGAGAATTGGGTAGTCGAAATGAGAAATTGGCCAATCGCGAAGTAGACAATGGGCGCTAAAACGTATTTGGGATCACGGGTTTATAAAATATCTATAAGTTTAGAAGAGTCAGTAAGTTGAAAGAAATGTACGAATGTGAAAGAATAATTAATCTCTAGATACCACTCTATCTGTCTTCCTGTATTGTGTTTCTTTATCAAAGTGTAAACACCAGCTATTCAGAAGAAAATAATTATCATCATCATGTACTGCTTGACGTAAAACTTCCCCAATACACGTTGTTGGTTCATGTCCTGAAGGAAATCAACATCATCATCTCAGCCGATAGACGTCCACTGCTGGACATAGGCCTCCCCCAAGGATCGCCACAACGACCGGTCCTGTGCTGCTCTCATCCCACGGGTTCCCACCGCTTTCACCAGGCCTGAAGGACGTGTTTGGAATTAATAAATTCTACAAAACCTTGAAAACGCTGAACGAATTAATTTTCTTAATTCTTAATCCAACTTCGTCGAAATGACCTGTCAAAACCAGACGTTTGCAATCTGTTAAAATAAAAAGTTAGTTCCTTAGAATTCATTAACACATTAAGGGAAAGTGTTTTAGCGCGTGACTGGTCGTATCAAGAGGTATATTACGTAAGCAAAGGACATAATGCCGAGTAGAACGGTCGAAATAATAATACTTATACACGCAACCGAGTTCTGCTTTTTGAAATGTTACGTTTGTCTTTGCTAATTTCCAAGATGGTTTTAAAATCTGATAAGACTTGTGCCTTGCAGTACGTCGTATGATACTAGGTAACTTAATAATACTTAGTTTTATACCTTCATTGTTTTGTAATTAATTTATATTGTGTAATCTATTAACGACAAATTACATACAATACCGGATGCATCAGATAGAAAAAAAACGATTCCTCAATTCATCGAACTTCGACCATAGAATCTTCATCCAACAACAGAAACTCCTGATATCCATTTATTTGGGTAGAGACAGTAATTTTTCATGGAGAAACTTTTTTTTTTCGTGTTTTTATCATTGGTCCCATAGTCAAAGTTGTTGTTGTTGTCAGAAACACCTCCTTAAGTATGTAATGCATTGAAGTTTACACCCTGTTTGTCTGGTTATGATACTGATATTATTATTATTATTGAATGAATTAAAACGATTTATCTCTCATACATATAAAAAAGATTAGTACTTAATTGATTGTTTTTTTGCAAATTTTCTAAATTCTCAAATTTATAAAATTCTCATTTGTTTAATTTCCGTGTGTAAAATGAAGTGTTGAAATAAATAAACTTATAATTATAACGCAAAACTTTACAATTACAACTAATTTTCTTTCTATCGCTGCGAAAGTAGCCACTAGCACAGATAATACGAGTTTGAAAGACGATATAAATATAAATAAAAATACAATAATATAATAAAAGCAGTAACTCTACTTTGGCTTGTCCTACAATAGGACACTTGCGAACGGTAGAGTTAGCCAAGAAAGCCTCTAAGAGTGTTGGTTTCTTTTTCCACAACATTTTTCGTTCTTATGTGGGCTTGCCTCGGTAAGTGTTCATACTAAGAGCGTTGAGTGGTTATCGAAGCACCACTTACTGAGTTGACATTTTCTATAAATTTTTCAACAGAATTAAGTCGATTGTTGCATTTGTGATAAGTAAGCAGTGAGAAGAAATTGTAGTTGTTTTTTGTAAGACGACCTATCCATTTTGTACAAGAGGGGTCTAAGTTTCTACGTATACGGTATCACCTAAAATACAAAAAAGCATGGGCTCGTTCAAACTCAAACTCAAAATGTTTTATTCAAAATAATATTACATGGTTAGCTTTTTACCCGACTGCGCCAGAAGGAGGCTTATGTTTTTCGAGCGTATGTATGTATGTTTGTATGTCCATTTCTTTGGCACGGCCTACAGCCTAAACGGCTTGATCGATTTTAACGTATGAGGATGAGGTCATTGGATTCGTAAAAATCGTGAAAGTGACATAGGGTATATTATTTCAAGATGGCGTCTAAGAATTAAAAAAGAGAGGGGGAATAAACAATTTTTTTTTGTTAAAAATTACAATATGGGTATCAAATGAAAGCTAGTAATTAGACGATTCCAAATATATAAATATTATTGTACTTTTATGTTACCGTTTTGACACAAGACTAAAAAGTATGAAATAAACTAAATTATTATGATAAACAAAAAACCCGACTGCATAAAAAACCTATTAACTGAAAAGAGAAAAACAAGCTCTATAATCACTAATCAGCTGTAACAACTTTGTTTGAGCAAATATAATTTGATTGTTATTAGGTAGGTATTGCAGGCAGGGACAAACCAATCAATAACCAACCAAAAATTTTCTTTGTCCCCGTTTGCGATACCTACCTAATTGACGTCATTTTTGACTCTACCACCGCGTCGGAAGGTGTTCCGTTGTAGAGAAGATGGGGCCAGAAACTCTACAAAACACTTATTTAAAGAAAAAATTTACACTTACAAATACAATATAGAATTACATAGTGTAACATTGTCAAGACCAGATATTTTGGTTATTCATATAATAATCGAGTTTATAGTAACCTTTTTTACAGAGGACTTGCTTAACATGGGACTTAAACTTTTTTCTGGCAAGTTTAGAATATCCTCTGGTATCTTGTTATAATAGCGTATACAGTGCCCCATGAAAGATGTGTTGACTTTACTGAGTCGAAAAAGTAAGAATAAAAATTTTTGCGAACGCATAAAATATTTTCGTAAATATATTGAATTTAGAAAGTCAAAATACTGATATCTTTAAAAAGATCTCGTAGTGAATCTCGACAACGCAGATTATAAATGACTCGAATTTCCCGCTTTTCAAGGATAAAGATCGCTTCAACATCTGTAGCACGGCTCCACAGCCCCACAGCATTGATGAATAGGTAGGTTTAACAAAATAGACAAGTTGAAATGGCGACCTCACTTTTATAGATATTTCTTCTTAATAAAACTTAAGAAAGATAGGTGAGTCTTGCAAAAGTAAATATCTAAAACATAAAGTATCGTTCATAAAATTATGATTAACATTTAAGTTGGAGTTGGGATATTTTTTCGTTCGCTACGAAACATCGAAGAGGCGTATCTCAGATTTTGTCAAATAGGGTACTGTATTTATATTTCATTCACGTTTCACTTCGAGAGGCCTGGACTTTCAATCACGAAGTCCGGGCCAGAAACGCATGCATATGACACACCATGTTCCAATGAGTTTTCCTAACTGATGTACGGTCATCAGCAAAACTCAATGAACTTCAGCGAAATTTCAATTGTAATTCATCTTGAACAAATTGACATTTTACAAAACGTCAATTTGTTCAAGATAACGTAAATAATTTACTTTCATCATCATTTACTTTCGATATTGTCTGTACGTAAAACCGACTGTCCTCGAACGGTGAAGTAAAACATCTCAAGGAAACTTGCACGAAAGAAATTCAGATTCCTGAAGTCCAACAACTCCCATTGGACACGCGTGGTGGACTGTCCATACATCCTCTGTTCACAGTGGAACGGGCGGAGGATGAGCGGGCAAAACGGCAACAACGTAAAATAATACAGTATCCGTTATAATTTTCATTGAATGTACCAACCAACGACACATCAATCGATTTAAAAAAAATAATCTTTATAACTACTACATTTATGTTTTTGGGTTACTGTTATCTGTCTTTATGCCAAATTTCGATTCAATAGGTGCATTGGTGCAAATATGAGCGAGTTATTGAGGCGGGACATACATACAGACAGATTGACGAATGTATAAGGGTTCCTTGTTTGACTACGGAACCCTAAAATTGATTGTGTGATTCAATCTACTCAAAAATCTATCCAGGGAACCCCAATGTATCTGCTCAAGAGAAGAAAGGGATTGAACCAAGCTATTGTTGGTTTAGGCAACCTGTGAGAACATGGTAATTTATACAGGCTCGGATCCTAACCCCTAATGTAGAGGGTCATACACGTAGAGATACTGTCAAAATGTTTTGTTTCTCCTTCAAAAACAAATACGTGTAGTATGTATGTATATATATATATTTATACAAATTCAAAAATTATAGAAAAAAATACAAAGTGCGTATCCACAACAGGCTTCGTCAAAGGTAATACAATACTCACATCCGCAACAGGCTTTGTCAATGGTTATATATCACTCACATCCACAACAGGCTTCGTCAAAGGAAATACACCACTCTGATCCACAACATGTTTCGTCAATAAATACATCCCGTATATCTGCAACAAGCTTCGTCAAATTCCTACACAAACAAAAAACAAAAAACAAAAAAGGGGGGGGGGGGACCTACAACCTGTAAACCTCCTCCAAAGCCTCTCCCTGAGGGACGGTTCCAAGAACGCAGGCAGCATTCCCCCTCTGAATCGCCAAGCTTATGCGCTGACGCAGGTAACTGCCCGCCCTCTTTTCACCAGTGGTCTCTATAAGGCCAACGTATACGTAATACGTATAGTTATATTCACTCTGTTACACTTCAGTGGTAGGCAGAGTTTATATGGCTCTGCATATATGCTATGAATCTGTTATACCTACCTATCTGATTTCGGCACGTCCATTTTCATGCATTTCCGTTGGATGACCTACTTGTCCTTTCGTAAAAGATCAACAGTTTTGGCTGACAATTATTTTACTCTGTCATTGGAAAGATGAGGGTACGACAATGTTATGTATGTCACTGAATACCAACGAAAAATAGTATATCTCTCGCCATTAGCAGACAAGCTTAGCAAAAATTTATTTTTCATTTTAATTTAGTACTTTTATTGTTTTTTTTTACCTATATAAAATACAGGGTGTAAGGGACAGCCCTCCACAAACTGAGCTCACCGTTTCCAGAGGGCTGTCCCTTACACCCTGTACACCTAATTTGTAACACATTTCTATAAAAAGAGACAATTTGTTTTAAAGTAAGCTTGTATTTATTTTCGGACTACAATTAATAATATTTACTGACAAGATATACATTACACTTTTTAGTATACATATTATGCGTACTAAAAAGTGTAATGTATATCTTGTATATTCTAAATGATAATATCCTTTTAGACCTAGATTCAGAGACGTTTTTTGAACGTGATTTGCATCTGAAGTAGGGTAAAAAACGTATTTTAACAGTGCGAACTGAAATTTAAAAAAAAATCTCCGTTACTCGGCCATAGCCACAATCCATTGACGGCCCGATAGCACAGTCTGTAGTGAACCTGTCTGCTGTGCCGAGGGTCGCGGGTTCGAATCCCGTAAGGGACAAATATTTATATGATGAATATGAATATTTATACCCGAGTCATGGATGTTTGTATCAGGTTATGTATTCGATATCGTTGTCTAGTCATCATAACACAAGTTCAGGCTAGATTCTGGTACTCTAAATGTGACTAGATAATTTGTGTTACCATGTCCAAGACATAAACAACGTGTTAATGAATTAACGCAAAACTAGAAAGTAGTTGTACTTGTTTAGAATCGAGAGCTGAATCGAAGTACCATGTTTTCAACATAGGTAACTTTGGTCAAAATATTAAATAAATTTTTTATAAAATTTAAAATTGATTGAACTCGATCTCAACCCGTCTCAGGCACACTCACACTCTACTTACTCCCAAAACAAGATTCTTAAAATGTATCCATGAGCACGTTAGCGCTTTCTTTGCTGAAATGAAAACAAATCATTTTTGCCTGAAAACTTAAAATACAGATAACTTTAAATTTTAATTATGAACATAATGAAATTATGGTTTCAATCTAATTATTTTGTTTTAAATCAGTTGGGGTGTATGAGGTATTGCGGTTATTCATTAACACGTTGTATATTTAAAAAAATGTTATACCGTTGTCGAACCGCGGTTAATCATGTATACTGTCACTACAATACAAATATCGAAATTTCCTATATTGCATTCTCATAAAGACGTAAAATTTTATTCGACTAGTCGTAGTACGTTCGTTGGCAAAGCAGAAAGCTTCGATAATATGTTGATCCTGACTCTCAGGGACGGGGATTTTTGTAAGCGTGCCAGATCGCCTACTGGGATATATTAAAATTGCAGCTATAATGCAGTCAACATGCAATATGCCATGCAGTTCAACGAACCGAGTTTAGACATGAAATGGTTTAATCGGAATTTAGAAAATGGATTGCATGGTAATAGAAAAGTATGATGATTGATAAGGTAAGAATATTAAATAGGAGCTAGTAAAGTTCTGTAAAAACTCGATGGTTATATGACTGACCAAAATGTCTGGTCTTGACAATGTTAAACTATGAGATAAGCATACTCACGACTATATTCCCCGAGGGGGTAGTCAGAGATATTCTGAAACCTCAGAACATCCACGTTTCACCAGTAGTACCGAAACTCTGTCCAGTGTGACGGAGGGTGAGCCCGTCGCCACTTGTAATGGACAGTGGGTACAATGCATGCCTCGAAATTGAAGCATGTAACTATGAGATTCACTATTGTATTTGTACTTTGTATATTTTGTTTTTTTTAAAGATGTGTGTTTTAGAGTTTTTGGCCGCATCTTCTCTACAACGGAACACGACGCGGTGGTAGAGTCAAAAATGACAACAGAAAGCTATCCATGCTTAGACTATTTATATAGGGACGAGCCTTGCGGTAGCATTTCCCCTCTGTCACGGTACAAGATCAACTGATCATGTGCATTTACATACAATTTTATACATTATCACTAAATGAGACAGCCTATAATTGCGAAACAATAACTCGCCCTTATCTCGTTTGGGGTTCACACGAGACTACTTTTCATGATTTTTAATAATCATAATTAGAATCTAAAGTGATGGGGAATAAAATTTAATGTTGTGGATTTCATGTTACCTCGCCCCCCGCAAAAAGTGGCACAAATGTTTGTTAGTAAAACTACACGCGTAACTAGTCCATATATAAATAGTCAAAGTAAATTATTTTGATTACAACATTTTGAGTATGAGTTTGAGTTTGCTAGTATATTAGTTAAACTTAAATTATTTAGTGTAGAGTGTAGGTAAAGTCACAACCTGGACAGTTACGTATAAATGGTATCGAAGAGGCTAGCACATGTATGCTGAGTGAATGCGAATGAGAGACATCACTGCTTATCTACTATCGTTTACCTCCCGTACCACCGAGAGGGGCTGAGGTTAACATAAGTGGGGTGCAGGGAGTGTCCGTAATGTACGTAGGTGTACACTTACAGTGGTGTCGTGATTGTCAAGTGGCGAGTAGCTTTGCATCCCTCGTAGGATGCGACGGTTCAATCCGCACAGAAGACTCGTACCAATGAGCTAATAGGAACTTTATGTACAATTTGTAACACCATTAGCTTTTTTATAATGTTGAATTGTTTTAAAGATTCATCATCATCATCAGCTCGGTAAACCCCACTGCTGGGTACAGGTCTCTTCATTCACGCCAAGTAGAACGGTCCCACGCTAGTCCCATCCACTTTTTGCCGGCCACTCTGCAGATGTCGTCCGACCATCTGGCTGGTGGTCTGCCTGTCAACCGTCTCCCTCGGTTGTAAATATTACACAACCTTTTTTATACCATTGTGGAAAGCAATAAAGTATTGAAGTACTGATCCGTATATCGCCCACTACAACTTTTTTTTTTGCTGATAGTCCAATAAAAAATTTCCAAGGTGGATAAAAGTTTCAAAGGATTGTAGGAAGTAAACGTATCTCAGGCTGTCTACTGTTACTCTAGGGAGATAAACTAGATCCTTTCTATATTACTACTTTCACCAGGTAGCTGCTAGTCAAAAGTTTTCAATTCTACTCCAATGGGAAATCCGCTATACCTAATGCGTAATGGGCAGGTATACAAACTTTGCTCCACGGAATCGTTAGGTACATAGTTATTCTCGCGTTTATGAAAGAAACCCTCAGAAGCCTTCTTCAACACTTACAAGGAATTATTTGAGCTAATATAATTTGAATGTTATTAGGTAGGTATCGCAAACGTGGACAAAGAAGATTTTTGGTTGGTTGTTAGTTTGTCCCCGCCTGCAATACCTACCTAATAACATTCAAATTATATTAGCTCAAATAAAGCTGTTATAGCTGATTAGTGATTATAGAGCTTGTTTTTCTCTTTTCAGTTAATAGGTTTTTTATGCAGTCGAGTTTTTTGTTTTACTTAATAATTTAATTTATTTCATACTTTTTAGTCTTGTGTCGAAACGGTAACATAAAAGTACTATAATATATATATTTTTGGAATCGTCTGATTACTAGCTTTCATTTGATACCCATATTGTAATTTTTAACAAAAAAAAAATTGTTTATTCCCCCCCTCTTTTTTATTTCGCAGACGTCATATTAAAACTATATAGCCTATGTCACTCTCACAATTTATACGAATCTAATGACATGTCATACGTTAAAATCCATCAAGCCGTTTAGACTGTAGGCCGTGCCAAAGAAACAGACATACAAACATACATACATACATACATACATACATACATACATACATACATACGCTCGAAAAACATAACCCTCCTTCTGGCGCAGTCGGGTAAAAAGGAGTGGTTTATGACGTCATACAAAGTACTAAGTATAGTACGGATACTCCCTGCTTCCACCAGTTTCGATCTCACTCCGTGAGGTTACACCACAGGGTATTAAAGAGTATATAGTACTACATACCGCTGCCATTTTGATGTAAATTGGGTCTAAGCAGTGATACAATCCTCTCACTCTCAGAGTCGCCACATACATCGGAATTCGGATTTTGTATGAATTTGCGGTCTCCAGAATTCCATTCAGAATACGGAGGCATCAAACCCATACCCAAATCAAAATTTCGAATCAGAATTTCGTTTCGTCGTGGCGGACCTCACTCACATTATCGCATAAGCTTACTTCCTCTTGTCAGTGTGAACCCGGTTTTATGAACTTTTATTCTTATACTTCGTACTTTGAAGGGTTTTAAGTGATACTTAGGTTATATTTATTATAAGATCTAAGATAAGACCAAAATATAGGTGTAGTTGATAATAAAAGTGTTAAAATACAATGTTATGCTAAAATACACCAAACAATGGAAGGTTTCGTGAACAAAAAGTAAAACAAAGTAAAAAGACTTTATAAAATGAAGAGCTAGCTAACAATAAACTAGCTTTAAACAATATAAAGCTAGTTTATTGTTATCTAGAATAATTTTAGACAAAAGCCGACGTTATTTTGTTAAAGCTAGTTTTAAAGGATTCGTATTTTTGTGTTTAAAGGGAAGAAAAACTTAAGTGCAACTAGGTGATAAAAATGTAATAGCAACAAAATTTTATCCACACTAACGAATGCTCTCGATCCAGCGAACGAATTTTCAAGAGTGGGGACGTAAATACCTATATTGTCATCATTATACATAATTCATCATAATTCCACAATATAAGCTAACATTCTGTGTTTCAACCAAATCGGTTTAGGTATCACAGAGTACTGTAATATTGATACTGAATTCGTTTAAGGCGTGTCTTGTCTCTACTGGAAAAGCATAATACATTGGAAACAAGTGTTTATGAATAATTTACAGTACCCAATATACAGGGTTCTTCTTAATATGCTGACACTTTTTAAGGGGATGATCAGACCATCAAACTGAACAACTTTCTGTATGAGACCAACATTAAAATCGCGAAAAAAAAATCCGCTGCTCCATACAAAACTGCAAACCGACTCGAGCCAAATTTATGGGACAGCTGATTTTAATTTCGCGATTTCGATGCTGGTCCGATAGAGAAAGTTGTTCAGTTTGATGGTCTGATCATCCCCTTAAATAAGTGTCAGCACATTAAGAAGGACCCTGTATATAGTATGCCCACGAGTATATTTCTACTGGAATATTCAGAGTTATTATCAATATTCAGAATATCCTATTAAAGTTGCTGTAACCAAACACTGTCCAATATATCAAGTCTTCAACAATAAATAAAAAAAAAACGATGTCTTTATTTTCGTAAATGAATCTGTCTTTAACAATATTCAAGCTTCACCAATTATTTATAAAACGAAATTCATAATTAAAGATTTTAACGTTAATAGACATTCAACATAAAATCTATTCTTGGAAAGTGTAGGCTAAGATGAGCAAATTAATGGTTAAATATTAAATTATCTTTCAGCAAGGGTAATTGAAATAGAAATGATTATAAGTATTAGGATATGACTTAAAAATTGGTAATATTCAAGTTCAAATAATATCTTTTAACGATCTTAGAGTGGTTTTTACTCTTTGACTAATTATTATAAGGACTAGCCTTGCGGTAGCATTTCCCCTCTGCCACGGTATAAGCACAATTGATCTTGTGCATTTACATTCAATTTTACACCTTATCACTAAACTTCGAACCTAAAGTTATGGGGAATAAAATCCAAAGCTGCGGATTTCATGTTACCTCGCCCCCCGCAAAAAGTCTCAGAAATGTTTGTTAGTAGAATTACACGCGTAACCAGTCCACACATAAATAGTCAAAGTTTTTACTCTATAAAATTATAATCATCTGAGCAGCATAGGAAAAAATACCTTATTCCGTTATAATTCATTTCAATTTTAAATAACATTGTAAAGAAATAATTAAAAATTTACTGTTCAGATATTTATGACACAATACAGGTTTAGATATAATTGGTAACATTTACTGTAGTGAATTTATTGAAAATTAGCACTGCTTAGAAATATTTGACCACCTTGTATGCTACGATATATCTGATGGCGACTGTACCTACCAGACTAGACTGTAAAAAATTTTAGGTTAATTTGGCTGAGGTAATGTTGAAAAATCCACAGATTACACTGGGTGTTACAAAAGTAAAAATAAAAATTTTAGACTTTTAAGGGGATTGTTTAGACCATCAAACTGAACCACTTTCATTATGGGACCAACATCGAAATCGCGAAAAAAATAATCACCCGTCCCATACATTTAGCTCGAGTAGATTTGTAGTTTAGTATGGAACATCCGAATTTTTTTTTCGCGATTTCGATGATGGTCCCATAGTGAAAGTTGTTCAGTTTGATGGTCTAAACCACCCCCTTAAATGTTTATTTGTATTTTTGTAACACCTTGTATATAAAATAAAGGGTTTAATCATTCAAAATTATTAGAAATATCCTTCAACCCACGACTATTACGAAATCCATTATTGGAAGTCCACTGTTAAACAAACTTGAGTAACAACCAAACCTTTTAGACTAAATTCGACCTTTGCTATCACCTCTCATCCTTCGAATGTCCTACCCATCTCTAACCGAAGATATAATAATTTAACTGGTAAAATGTTAAGAGGTATACAGGGATAGGGAAGTAAGTTTACTTTATGGCGTGCTTCAGACCATCAAGCTGAATAACTTTTACTATGGGACCAACTTTCAAATCGCGAAAAAGAAATCTACTGTTAAATACATTTTTGTCGAATCTGCTATTTACATGTCTATGGAACAGCAGATTTTTATTGTCTTGGTTTTAAACTTGGTCCCATCCATACTAAAAGTTGTTCAGTTTGATGATGTGATCGCATTTAATTTTACACCCTATAAAATAGTATTTTTTATGAGTGTGTGTGTTGCCGAGAATGAGCAAGAAAGGATGGTACAGGTGGGCTGATGATATTTTGAAGGTCACTGGACATTAATATTTTTAAATTGGTAATTGGTTCACATCACAATTAATAGTCTGTTCTTGCTTAAAGAATCTCAATTGTAAATAAATTCAGAATTTAAATAATTGTAATAAAAAGAAAAGTAACACTATTTTATAGAATTTGTTTGACAATAAAATATTATTTAAAACTTTCCTAATAAATGGAAAATGGAAATAGATTTTATATGCTTTTCTATTTTAAGCAGTCTGGGCAGATTGTGATGTCGAAGCCACGGTTTATAAAGAAGAGACGTGTGGCGTTGGCGGATAATCTAAGTAACACAATATAAACCTTAAAGTACGTAGAATAGCGTTTTTTTTTTCGTAAAGTAGAATCGCCAGCCTACGTTACCTGGAGGTGCGGGCGTAATTCTCCAACGACGCTATGCTACGTACTATAAGGTTTATAATTGTGTGACTTTGACTATCCGCCAACGCCACACGTCTCTTCTGAATAAACCGCGCCTAAGATCCGTTAGAAAATTACCGCATGACCAAAAAAAAATCCGCTGAAACATCTAAGTCACATTTTTACCTAAACCCAATACTCCTAATGGATTAAAATAAAGGTCAAAATACACATATATAAAAATGTAAAAAACTCAATAAAAAGACCTCAGGGGTTCTAAACGCGAGATCAAAAGAAAAACTGTCCAACCGTACAAAGTTGTTCAGGAAAGGGGATCGCAAAACTTATAAGGAATTCGACAGTCGCTCTTCTGAAACAAATTGTATTAAGTTTCACCCGAAAAGAATTATTTTATTTTTAGATAGAGTCGGGTGGGACAGTGGAAGGGAGGAACTTAAGGGAATATAATTCAGAGCGCGCTCCATATAAATGAAGTCTGGTGATATTTTCAATGCTAACCAGTTAAAGTCAATTAAATTTCAGAAACAATCTAGAAACTAATTTCTATGCTTGCATGAAGTCAGATTTTCGTTAAAATGTATAATAGTTTTAAAGTTACAGTCCCTCAAAGATTTCTATACAAATCTTAAGTTAATCCTAGCACTAAAACTGTATATTTTAACGAAAATCTGTCTTCATACAAGCATAGAGGTTAGTTTCTAAATTGTTTCAGAAATTTTTTATTAACTTTAATTGGTTAGTACTGAAAATATCATCAGACTTCGTTAGTATGCAGCGCGCATTTACGCATTCGGAATAAACTTCTTAAGACTATACGTTTAAACTATAATAGTTTTTTTTTTTTAATTTATTTAATAATAAGTTTGGAAATACAATTTTCGCTCACGACTTCGTAGCGAGATGAAACATACTTATACCAGTTTTTAAGTCTAACCATCAGCTTTTAAGAGGATAGTTCTACGTTTTAATGAATAAGCGCAAAACCTCATACACCCCAACTGATTTATAACAAAATAATTTGATTGAAACAAAAATTTCATTATTTTGGTAGTTAAAATTTAAAGTTTTTCGCATTTTAAGTTTTCAGGCAAAAATTATTTGTTATCATTTCAGCAATGAATGTAAGCGCTAGCGTGCTCGTGGATACATTTTAAGAATCTTGTTTTGGTAGTAAGTAGGGTAAGTGTGCCCGTGCGATGGGTTGAGATTGAGTTAAGAAAATTCTAAATTTTACAAACAAATTATTTAATATTTTGAAAAAAATTACCTATGTTGAAACCATGCTAATTCGATTCTGCTCTCGATTCTAAACAGAATACTTTCTAGTTTTGCGATAATTCATTAATACGTTGTATACAGTGTGTAACAAAACACCCTAGTAATACTTAAGGAGGTGCTTCAGACCACAAAACTGAACAACTTTCACTATGGAGCCAACATCGATGATAGCCCATACGGAAGAGAGCTAGGGCCTCAATCATGAGGCGGCGGTTCGATTCATGGCCTGTACAACTAAGTTCTTCGGAATTGTATTTATCATTTACTAGCTCGGCGTTGAAGGAAAACATCGTGAGGAAACCTGCATTCCCGTGAATGGAAAGAAAATACCATAAGTTCGGAGGTATGCGAAAAATATGGGTGAGCTTGGGGCGAACACAAAGGACCAGCGCTGGTCTCAGTGTTACATAACGACCCTTGCTTGCAATAGCCCAACCACAAATCAATCAAAATCGAGAAAAAATAAAGAAAAATCTGCTGTCCCATACAAAACTGCCGTACCGACTCGACTAAAATGTATGGGACAGCATATATATTTTTTTTCTATATTGGCTAAATAGTAAAAGTTGTTCAGTTTGATGGTCTAAACCACTTCTATATTATTTCTTTGTTTATACCCCTATATTATGCACAAACATTCATGACTCGGATTAACATGATTTAACCCTAAAAGGTTATAATCGATATAAATCGGGTAAACGCGGGCTAAACCGGCAGTTAACACCAAATTTAAATATTCAAAGCATTTTATCAACCATTTCTATAAATAGCGTTCCAAAAAGAATCCCATTACGTCCCCTACACCTGATGCCTTACATAAAATATAGATTTCAATAAACCCTATTCACCCCAAACCCCAATGTAAGGGAGACCCAATGCAGGATATCAATCACTGCACCCGAACTTTAGTGAGTCGAAAGTTAGAGATTTATGTTTTTATACGACAAAAAAAACGTTAGAATATGTTTTAAAAAGGCTAGTTCCTTCTCACCCACCATGGACCACCGATTGTACAATTTATGTTCGCATACCTAATATTGTAGTTTTTTGTATTTTCGATGTGGAAATAAAGAATATTGTATACTTATGTAACTATAGGCTGATGATGAACATTTATACAGGATTTAAACTGACCAACAAACTGAACAACGTTTAACCAATCAATCAATCAATTATACTTTATTTTACACCAAAATACATAGTATACAGAGAGTTAATAAACAGGAAATACAGACGGTACAAAAATAGACGGTCTTATCGCTAAAAAGCGATTTCTTCCAGACAACCTTAGGGTAGAGGAAAAGGTAAAAGAAGATTGGTAGGCGGTGTAGATAACAATAACAGTATAGGTACATCACATACACAAATACAAACATACCGTAATTTAATATATATACTTTAAAAAAAAATATATATACAACATGTTAATGAATTAACGCAAAACTAGAAAGTAGTTTGTTTAGAATCGAGAGCAGATCGAATTATCATGGTTTCAACATAGGTAATTTTTTTCAAAATATTAAATAATTTGTTAGTAAAATTTAAAATTTACTGAACTCGATCTCAACCCACCGCTCGGGCACTCTCACCCTACTTACCACCAAAGCAAGATTCTTAAAATGTATCCATGAGCATGTTAGCGCTTTCATTCATTGCTGAAATGATAACAAATCATTTTTGTCTCAAAACTTAAAATGCGAATAACATTAAATTTTAATTATAAAAATTATGAAATTACTGTTTCAATCTAATTGTTTTCTTATAAATCAGTTGGGGTGTATGAGGTTTTGCGCTTATTCATTAATACGTTCTATATATATATAACATAAATTACAAATGCATATCCATACCTACATATACGTTTACTATGGGTTCAAAGCTGAAATCGCTAAAAAAATCTTATGTTCCATACATTTTAGTCGTACCTATTTCAATTGACTTTTTTTTTATGGAACAGCAAATTTTTTTTCGCGATTTCAAAGTTGATCCCATAGTAAAAGTGGTTCAGTTTGATCATGATCCGTAGCACATCCTTTAAGTAAGTAACGCATTTAAATTTACTGTATAAATTATTAAAAGGTTTATAGTTTTTACTCTACGACGGTGAAGCTAATAATATGGTCGTAGGTAAAAGGTTATTCAAATAATACCTTACCTAATATCATAAGAACCCATTTTAAAGATTTTCAAGACACATTTTAATCAGAAAGATATTTTAAATTCATCGAAAAAAGATTTAATTTACCATAGAAATTCAGATTACAATACTCACAATTTACTAAACGTAATTCAATCCTTTTTGGGCGGCAATCCTCTCGAGGCACTTGTCTTTATCGAATTAATAAAGAAAGTCGAACGGAATCCTCTGAATGGTTGAAATACTTACCTGAAAAGAAAACATTTTGTTAGAAATTCAATTAGATTAGATACTTAGATAAATAGTTAAGAAAACTCGTTTTCACGTAAAAGGCTTTAAAGTAGTACTACAAAGTTTTATTTGAATCTTAAATAAATAAGATTAAAATTAATTTATTTAAGAAAAGTCTACGCATAGTTTTCAAAATAGGAATCAAACCTTGATTCATCATAGTTAGCAAAACTCTTTATTAGCGCGCCAAAACATAAAAAGTAAACAAAAAGGGTACAATTGGCGCTCTTATCACTAAAAGCGACCAAGTTCATCGAAGCGAAGCTAACTATCATAAATATCATGAATCAAGGTTTGATTCCTATTTTGAAAACTATTATTATTCGAATAGTTAACATTTAGGCCATGTTCAAACCAAACTGACTGTAAGCTGCCGAATGTGAGCAGGCTTACTATTAGTACTACCTAGCGTAATAACGTATTGTCGGTAATATTTGAACGAAAAAGTGAATATGTATGGAAATACAATAAACTGCGTAACGTCGCTCACTTTCGGTGGCTTACAGTCAGTTTGGTTTGAACACGGCCTTAAAGTTATTTGCATTTTAAGTTTTGAGGCAAAAATGACTTGTTATCATTTCAGCAATGAATAAAAGCGCTAACATGCTCATGGATACATTTTAAGGATCTTGTTTTGGTAGTAAGTAGGGTGAGTGTGCTCTAGCAATAGGTTGAGATCGAGTTCAGTAAATTTTAAATTTTACAAACTATTTATTTAATATTTTGAAAAAATTACCTATGTTGAAACCATGATAATTCGATTCTGCTGTCGATTCTAAACAAACTACTTTCTAGTTTTGCGTTAATTCATTAACACGTTGTATAAATTATAGACCTAGGATTTTAGATTACGCTAGTGGACATAACCTAATTGTAATATCGTATGGGATAGCGATATGAGCCTTAAACATAGATATAGTATAGAATAATATAAAGATAATAAGATTAGACGGGGTAGAAGGATAATATAAAGCAATGCATAAAAACGCTACTTGGAATCTATTCACACCTTTGACTATGTGACATTTATATGTGGACTGGTGACGCGTGTAATTCTAGCCTTGCGGTAGCATTTCCCCTCTGCCACGGTATAAGCACAATTGATCTTGTGCATTTACATTCAATTTTACACCTTATCACTAAACGAGACAGCCTATAATTGCGAAATAATAACTTCAAACTTAGAACGTTTGGGGTTCACACGAGACTACTTTTCATGATTTTTAACATTCAAAATTAGAATCTAAAGTTATGGGGAATAAAATCCGAAGTTGCGGATTTCATGTTACCTCGCCCCCCGCAAAAAGTGGCAGAAATGTTTGTTAGTATTAATTACACGCATCACCAGTACACATATAAATAGTCAACGATTTTAGTGTGCAAATAAAGAAGAATATTTATTTTATCTTATCTTATCTATAGAAAATATGGTTACGCCCAGGTAGCTGGCATAATCAATACACGTCAATATGGACATTTTTGAACTAAAACAAAATATGAATTTTGTGATTTTTGGGTGAGTTTTGGTACTACGAGTACTATACTCCATCTCAAATAGAAGCGAAATTTTAAGGCTATTTTGAATTACAGAAACAGAAATTTGAAACACTTCCTCTCACTTATTCTTAGAACAGCTTTAGTAACGTCCAAGATATGTCGGATGTCGGATAGTATATCTTTCTGATAAATAAATTATATTTGCAAATCAGAATTGGCCAGAAAGGTCATTATTTGAAATGAAGTATAATAAAACGTGGATATTCTGAGTTTTCAGAATATCTCAGACTCGCTGACCCACCCCCTTGGAGAATATAGTCGTGACCATAATAATTATAACAAATGTGATCTATTTGAGTGAACTGGATAAAAAACTTATTTCCATCTAGTTCCTTCTCTGTCTACGCTATAAATACTCATAATTTATACCAGCTACTGATTAAAATAAAAGCTGGCATCATTTGCGGAGGTATAAACTAAAAATTTTCACCAAATTACACTACACGTGACCTGGCTGACCTATTTCACACGAGCATGCAGCTGCTCTCACTAATTTCAGTATTTATTATTCACGCTTTTGTTATGGATAATGGTACTGAAATAAAACTATACCTAAATTATAGCTGGAACAAATATTAGTCTGAAAAACTGGTGTTTATTTGTTTTATAGTGTTTTTAGGGTTCCGTAGTCAAACGAGGAACCCTTATACTTTCATCCATTCTGTCTGTCTGTATGCCCCGCCTCAATAACTCGCTCATTTTTGCACCTATTGAATCGAAATTTGGCATGAAGACAGATAACAGTAACTCTAAAACAGATATGTAGTAGTTTTGAAGAATACAATTTTTTTTCGAATCCCTCCCATACAACGAAAGAGGGGTTGGAAAAAATTAGGTTTTTAAAATCGAGTGAGGTGTCTTTGGATGGGTCTTGTCTAATGGAACAAAACTCTCATAGAAACTAAATCGATATAATACTTCTGTCTCGAGATATCTGCGCTCAAAGTCAAAAATAGGTCGATGAAGGTCGAATAGAATGAAGCCATAACCAATGCCATACTAGGTATATGATCTAAGATACTATACTCCATTTCAAATAGCAACGTAATTTTAAGACTGTTTTGAATTACAGAAACAGAGATTTGTAACACTTCCTCTCACTTATTCTTAGAACAGCTTTAGTAACGTCCAAGACATGTCAGATAGTATATCTTTCTGATAAATAAATTACATTTTCAAATAAGAATTGGCCAGAAAACTATACTAGGTATCGGAAAATCTGTTCTTCCTTATTTGAAATGAAGTATAGACGATGCCATATTTTGTAATCATTTTCCAAATTTTCAAATGTGGTGCAGACCATCAAACTGAACAACTTTTTCTACGGGATAAAAACTGAAATAGCAAAAAAAAAACAGCTGTTCCATAAGAACTGCAATGCCTACTCTACTAAAAATTTATTAAAATATATTGTGTATTGATTTTGATGAAATTTAGTATTTAGTATTTATATTGAACCCTGAGAAAGGAAATAGGCAAAACATTTTACGAAGACAAAGAAGCGGGAAACTACTAGTAATACATAATGCGAAATCTCTCTTTTTGTCTGTTAAGTTTACATAGCTAAATCTCTGAACCTATTTGATGCAATTTGGTAAGCAGGTTTAACAAAATTAGCTGAAACCATTTTAAGGGGATGATCAGATTATCAAACTGAACAACTTTCTCCAACACTAGGACCAACATCGAAATCGCGAATCAAAATCTGCTGTCCCATACATTTGAGTCGAATCATGTTTGCAGTTTTGTATGGGACAGCAGATATTTTTTTCGTGATTTCGATATTGGTCCCATAGAGAAATTTGTTCAGTTTTCCCTTTAGTTCAGCTAATTTTGTTAGACCTTATAGAGATAGCTTGAACAAAGTCGCGGGTCACAGCGAGTTAACTATAAAGTACGCTACGATGTTTCATTTAAATAATCTTGATCCCCTCACCCCCCACATCTTCAATCCACTTTCCAAACCTTTGAAATTCAAATGTTCCACTCTTTTTCAGAAATGGTGTACTAATGATGAATGTTTTCGCATAGTAATGAGGGTGTACGGGCTTTATTAAATGAACACGATTTAGGGTTCCACATGCAAAAATTAAGAGATTTTTGTATTATTAAAAGCAAGTTAGGCAAGGCCTCCTCTCACGAATAAGGGTGAGAGAGTGGGAGATACTCCACCAAGCGTGTCCAGTGCGTGATGGTGGAGGCAAGTTAGTGGTTAACTTGTTGTCAGAGACGTTTCAAGCCGCCTTAATAGGCCTCTGACCTGGCTTAACGAATATCTACAACGCCATCTGACGGAACTATCCGACACCAGCTGCTTAGAGTGCCTTCCGAAGTTCGGAAACGCACGATGAAATACCACTAAACGGTCACCCATCCAAAGATTCACCGGACCTGGCGTTGCTTAACTTCGGTGATCGTTTCCAATACCAAAGCTCCATTATGCCAACGAGCTTTAGTATTATTATATTTTTTTTTTTAGTTTATAGAATGGGATAAACGTGGATGTTTCAAGTTTTCACAATATTTCTGAGTCCCCTTTGCGTAAAATAGTCGTGAGAATATGCGATTCGTTTATTTTGCAAAATGTTTGAAATGCTTCTAGAATTTTTTAACTTGTATGTTCTGAATTTTTAGAAAATCTCATCAGGGATTTTCAAGGGAATTTTGTAGTGAGAGTATACCCATGACTTTAATTCTAAAAAAAAATTTTGATTGAGGCCTGATATTTAGCAAATATGCGAAAATCGAACACATTTCTGTCGTATCTGTGTAGGGACAGAAAGTAGAAAGAAGGAGATATAAAAGAGTAGGGCTGAGCCATATTTTTGGAAACTCAGTACAATACAAAAAAAATTGAACATGAATTGATTTAATGCAGCAAATTGACATTTTAAGAGAAGTTTATTCCGAATGCGTAAATGCGCGCTACGTACAAACGAAGTCTGGTGATATTTTCAATACTAACCAGTCAATGAAATTTTGCAGAAACAATCTAGAAACAAATGTCTATGCTTGAATCATAGAGAAAGAAAAGCATAGAGATTTCTTGAATGTTTCTGAAAAATTTTACTAACTTTAATTGGTTATTTTTAAAATATAATCAGACTACGTTTGTATGGAGCGCGCCAACATTTATATACCCTCAAGGCGGAATTCAGAAAATTTCTAAAAATCCATAGATTTGCCATTGAAATCCTTAGATCCGTAGGCCAGGCCATAAATCCGTATGGCCTGGCAACGCTGGGACCACTATCGTTCAATTTTAAACAACAATACAATTCAAGCTTGATCGTTCTGTTAAGCATTATCAGGATAACTGCCGAGCATTCAAATGTTTTCGCTTTATTTATTACTGCAAAGTAGGTCATCGAATCACCAGGTATGCTTTTGATAGATTCCGTTTTTGCTGTATAATTCAGTGTAAAAAGAGATGAACTGGGTCAATCTATATCATGCTTGTGCAGCGCGGGATATTATAATAGCTAAGTAAATAAATTAGTACTCAACCAGCAAACAAAATCATTTCAATCTACTCGAAAGACTCCACTGGCAAAATTCAAACAATCAAAGTAAATCGTTTCGAATGTCGAAACCTTTTTGTGTCCACGATCCATTAAAAGTGCACATGGATACACTGCCAGTCGTGCTGGCTGATTATAGTTTTAGGCGCTATTTGTGAAATGTTTTATTAATAAGATGATTATAAAGTTTTGTGACAAGTGTCGAATTGAATGCCGTGGTTATACTTATAATAATAAGTGAGGTGAAACATGCCTATTGTAATAGCTTTAGAATTGTGATTGTATCTGTGTTAGGGTGCCTGTCTACTGAAGCAGAGCGAGGCTGCGGAGCGGAGAAACGGAGAAATATTAACCAATAAACAGGCAGCCCTAGAGCGGAGCGTAGATTTTATTCAATCCTATTGGTTAATATTTCTCCGTTTCTCCGCTCCGCAGCCTCGCTCCGCTTCCGTGGACAGACACCCTTAACGTTGTTAGTAATCCTAAATCCGAATAAATAAATAAAAATAAATGATTTACTATCTGTTTCCCACGACTTTGTACTACTATATAGGTACTTCATTTCAAATAGAAACTATAATTTTAAGGCTATTTTGAATTACAGCAACAGAGATTTGAAACACTTCTTCTCACTTATAGGAATCGGAAAATCTTATCGTCCTTATTTGAAATGAAGTATAGGTACTTTAACTTTTAAAAGTATTCTAAGTATAAATTCAGAATATATTCCAATTCGTGTGCCCAATTTTATCAAAATCCGTTCAGCCGTTTACGCGTGATTGAATGTCACACATCCAGACATTCTTCACAAACTTTCATAGGGGTCCGAAGATTTTTATATGGAGATTTCTTACCTACCGTTCGCGATTGTTCAAAATTTGCGTTTCCGGGTCATTCTTACAGAAATCGATAGCTAACGTCAATACACACAAGAAATGTTAAGTGTCAAGATTTTTCGATTTCGAAGATACAAGTAAGCAATCTATCAAAGTTTTACTGTAAAGAAAAATAACAGCTTTAGATGCTTATATCTTCAAAATATGCCGCTTTACAAGGATTTACTAAAGGACATTATTGTTTTGCTTGTATTGACGTTGACTATACAACGTGTTAATGAATTAACGCAAAACTAGAAAGTAGTTTGTTTACAATCGAGAGCAGAATCGAATTATCATGTTTTCAACATAGGTATTTTTTTCAAAATATTATTTCATTTGTTTGTAAAACTTAAAATTTACTGAACTCGATCTCAACCCACCGCTCGGGCACTCTCACGCTACTTAATACCAAAACAAGATTATTAAAATGTATCCATGAGTACGTTAGCGCTTTCATTTATTGCTGAAATGATAACAAATCATTTTTGCCTCAAAACTTAAAATGAGAATAACTTAAAATTTTAATTATCAAAATAATGAAATTATTGTTTCTATCTAATTATTTTGTTATAAATCAGTTGGGGTGTATGAGGTTTTGCGCTTATTCATTAACACGTTGTATATTTCTGTAAGAATTATCCAGAGACGTCATTTTACAAAATAGCGGACGAAAACGCGGCCAAAATCTTCGTACCGCTTTATAATATTAGTAGGATATGAGTAGGTACCAAGTCTTGAGCATATTATTACACTAAGTGAAATCCCTTTTTCGCTCTTTCTACACTATTCATGAAAATCTCGTTTCACGTAGAACCTATTAATAATTTGTACGGAACTCTTAAATTAAATGCGAGCACTAACGTGACAAGTTTATTACGTTCATTAAAATAATTATGTTGTTAGGAATCCAACTAATGCACAGATTATGCAAATGTGTAAGATTATTATTTCATTTTCATTACTCTGCTTAAGTTAAACTACTTTACTAATGATTTAATGTACTTTTTATTATACAGGTCAGTTTAAAATGAAATAGATTAGTAAAAAAAATGATAAGAGAAACCTAAAGATGATTTTTAAATACCTATTCAATGACTCAACGACGTACTTGACTCTCTTAACTTAACTCTACTTTAATTTTTTTCTTTTTCACAATATGGCGTCTGGTTCACGCCATATTGAATTTTGATTACTGTCATGTCTTCGGTGACACTTGATAGATTAAGACAAATCGATTGACATAAGAATCATCAAATAGGCCCACGCGTTTGGTCTCCAGTGTGCC
Organism: Agonopterix alstromeriana; assembly: GCA_963924505.1. Classification (NCBI taxonomy): domain Eukaryota; kingdom Metazoa; phylum Arthropoda; class Insecta; order Lepidoptera; family Depressariidae; genus Agonopterix; species Agonopterix alstromeriana. The sequence continues at coordinate 12,669,181 of OZ004678.1, forward strand.
AAAAACGAACAAACTTAGATACAAACATACATAGGCTGATAAACAGGATCATAGACAGAAAAAAATACGGGCATGGGCCCACCACACAATCCCACCGCTGTAACTCCTGTAAACCAGGATCTACAGCGGCGACCATTCACAACACTGCAGTTCAGTGAAGATGATCCAGATCCAGAGAAGTGGACCGTAGCTAGTGGCGTTCAATTGTACATCCTTACAATAAGAGGTAACTAAGAGACAACGTTTCTTATGGAGACGTAATAGATAACAAGATGGTATCGCAATGTCCGCTTTTAAATATCTATACTCCATTTCAAATAACAACGAAATCTTAAGGCTATTTGAATTACTGAAACAGAGATTCGAAAAACTCTCACTTATTCTTATAACAACTGTAGTAACTTCCAAGATATGTCGGATTTGGCAAGAAAGCTATACAGGGTGTTACAAAAGTAAAAATAAACATTTAATACTTTTAAGAGGGTTATTTAGACCATCAAACTGAAAATTTTTCACTACGGGACCAACATAGAAATCGCGAAAAAAAAATCTGCCGTCCCATATATTTAGCTCGAGTGGATTTGTCTTCTCGCTCTATCCTTAAAAACGGTAATACATACAAGCGTCAAACTTGGTGTGATGGCTTGGTGAGAGCAAACTCTACAGTATAACAACAAATATTAAAAACCGGCCAAGAGTGAGTCGATCGTTAAAGGTCCAGGACCAAAAACATTTTTAGTTATGTTGTGTGGTGGTGTGGTACTGAACCCTTGGTGCGCGAGTAGCCCGACTCGCACTTGACCGTTTTTATTATATCTAATCAAACACCACAAAAACCTTCCACCCGATAAACTTTCATGTAAAACATCGCGAAGTATTTGAATCTACTGACAAACTTGTCAAGTCCACGTGATTGATTGCGCGGCTTCAGTTCATCTTACGAGTAACCCTCACAACTTTCTTATCTCAACGTCTTAGAGAGGGAAATGCTTTGATTTGCGTGACTTCAAATATTGATCAAAGGATAAAATGCCTTTATATCTTATGCTGGAGGACGTCTTTATCGAAGATGTTCGTGGCTTTGACTTGGAAGGCTATTCATATGAGTGTTTTATGGTTAGTGCTCATAAGGCTGTTTTTACCTTTAAAATGTCAATAACTTTTTATGTTATCCATACCGAGCGCTATTACTCCACCGGCTGAAGAAAAATTGGTTTTGATATTATTAAAGTCTGCAAATTTTTAATATATTATTAGGTATATGATGTAGAGTTATACTCTAAAAAAATATAAAAAACTAGAACTTGCTTTAGATAATAGTTCGTAACCTGGTTCGCCGATATCTAACATTTATAACAACTGTATAATATGAAGATAACAACACATAATGACAGTTGAAACCAGAAATATTCAATATTAGATCAATATTGATATGAGATAATGAGAATACCTAAAGTGTATTTACCGTAAGTTCGAAAGTGTTATAACATTTTTTAATTATGTATATTAATTAATATATACCCGATATATATTTGTGACACATCATCAACTCTAATATTATTATAACTAAATGGTTATTTTACGGCTTCTACGTCCGGACTATATTTACCTCAATTTTATCAAAAAAGCATACATTTATAACAAAATACCTATCCGAGATAACTTTAAGGTATTATTTGCAAATGCCGTGCATATGCCATGGGCACTGTCATTGTCTACTGCCATAGATCCTCAATGAAAATGTTTTTTCATCGCTTATTAAATTTTGGCCTGCAGTGGAATCCTACCGACTTATAATTTAACTTTACTTGTCTTTATCAAATTTCATTATAATTATAAGAATAAACTCTAGACTATAACAAATTATTTAAATAACAATCATTTTGTTGCAAAATTGACAATGTCTTTGTCAATAATTTAATTATTACCATACATAAAATATGTACAAATAAACTACACCTGTTTGTTTAGTATAGGTGATAATAATTTATAACTATTTATCATGAAATAGTAGAGGCTTTACTATAGTTTGCATTCCGAGTTAGCTGATATAAATCTATGCAGCTGTTATCTGATATAACTGTGAAAGAGGTGAGTCTACATTAAATGTTAGAGAAAAATTACTCGGTATATTCGGATTTAGACGGAAAAATGTACAAAAAATAATGTTCTAGGCATTTTTCGTGTGTTGGCATAAGAATTACTAAATAATACACTATGTAGAAGTGAAACTCCCGCGCCACTTGCGTCTAAGGTTAAGATACCAATAAGCCTACCGTCTCGTAGTGGTATAACCAATCGCCATGTCCGTCCGTCTGTCCGTCTGACCGCGGCTTAGCTTAGAGACGCTTATTACTAGAAAGCTGTAATTTGGCCTGGGTATACATATTAATCACGCCGACAAAGTGATAAAATAGAATCTGGAAAATTATTTTTATTATGGTCCCCTACACGTGAGAAAAAAATGTCATCCCCACTGGATGCATTTTTTTTCTCGTCTATCCCAAGGTGTGGGGTATCGTTGGATAGGTCTTTTCAAAATATTGTGGATGTGGGACAACCATTTTTCGATTTAGGGATCCGTTAGCGAAATATTAAGCTTTAAAGTGCTCATTTTTGTTAGAGTCGAGTGTCTCTCCTCCTGCCAGGTTGTTTCTAGATATGTGAAGAAATTCACAGCAGTAGTATAAATAACGAAGTTAGCGAGTAATAGTCAACCAACTTTTAAATGTACTTTTTAGACTTTATTAGCTGTTAAACCATTAGTATAAAACAAAAAGCCCACTTCTAAGTCCGTATATTATGACGGGCAACCACGGAACCCTACCCTGCGCGTGGCCCGACACGCACTTGGCCGGTTTTTTTGTATAGTGGAGCGTCACGCAAAAACGCCTTATCCCATCCGATGCGATTTTTACTAAACGAACGCCTATGATTCTAAGCTACATTTTCTAGATTATCACTTTCGGATACGACGAGTAACTAATTCAATATTGAAAAAAAATCTAGTTTTAGGTGTATCGTTGTTTCCCCCAAATACATTTTTCAGATTCCTCAAAAAACTTCTTTCACTCAGTCAAACAACGGGGGAAATTTTCTCGAAAGTGACCTCTGAAGTTTACCGAAGTCATCTCGCAAAATACTTGAAGCAACTTGGATGTTAGTTTCTCTTATGATGGATGTTTGTATCGTGTCCCGAGGGGTTCGGAACTCCAGTTCTCGCATATTAAAACAAGTTTGTATTTGACAGTTGGTTCGTAGAACTGTTGATGTTGTCTTGTGTCTGAGTATAAAGCTACGTGACGCCATTTTGGGCTATTGTCATTTATTTGAAGCAATGTAAGCTACTTTTGTTTCACGTAATAACATTTTACACATTCCATTTTAAAGGTGTCTGAACACCAAAAGTCGTCGACCCACCGACAATGTCGCTGACGTTGTCCGCGGGTTCGGTGTGGCTGGCCTTGTCGGCGACATGTACTCGGGCGGGCTACACGCCGACATCTCGACAGCAATGTCGATTACAATGTTGTGCGCCCAGTTGCTCGGCGTCATTCGCTAACTACCGACAAAAATTTGTACTTAACGTGTCGCCGACGAAGTTTTCCGACTTGCCCCGATGAAGTCGGCATCATTTGTCGGAGACATTGTAGGCGGTTCGGCGACTTTGGTGTGTAGATTTCATAAACGGTAAACTATAGATAACATAGATAATATCATTGCAGCAATGTTTATCAAACGATCACGCACGTGCGTGCACAGTGGTTATGTTATATTTTGTTTCATAATGAAAAGACTACTGTGGTCACAGAATAGATAATAGTATATAGTTCTAGCAGTCTAACTCAAACAACAACTTTGAAACAAATGACTGGGCAAGTAACAAAGTTCCTTAGTTTGAAGTTAAGGCTCTACCGCCCGATTTTACCGTAAAACTGGGTAACTTTGTATCCACATTAACTATGGTATTTTTTAAGCAGGAAACAAAACTAAACAATGTACAGGACATGCGAAGTGATTTGGTTTTTCTCGAAATCTATTTTAATTAATAGTTTGCTCTCATGGTAAAAGTTGTTAAATTTTATGGGTAGAGTACGTGGTTTAAAGGTTAATTATACTTTTTCTTACACCCTGTATAACTATTTTTACACAGAGCCGTTTCATGGCAGAGATAGCTCGCACTTTAAATCATGTTTCGTATTTTATGACATCATCCATCTCATTATTTCATACGCTAGATGTATGAAAAGTATTCTTGCCTTATCTTGCTTCACCTATACTGCGGTGGAAACTCAACTTAAGGTCCTAAATAGGTAGGATATGAAATAGGTATTCAGTTTACCTGCTCGTTGAATCGATCTTGCTTGAACATTAAGAACGTATAACTTTTTCAGTCTCCTTTATTCTTGAACAGTCTTCAAGGATTGATTGATGTTTGAAGGAAATTGAGTATTTTCAACGATGGAAAAACAATGCAGGTGTTTTTGCTCTTTTGTTCGCTTCTAGATATCTATACCTAAGTCATTTTTGGAAAACATTCGGGGGTCGAAGAAAAACTATTGATGGATCTGCGAAGCTGACAGCTAACCTTCAGTAGGGGAGCTTGAACTTTAAACACATGAATAAATATCTCTAAAGAATACAAGTTTTATGCGTATGTTCTGGGCCCCGGATGAGTTTGTATACCTGTTTGTACGTTCTCCAACACGCGCTATGTGTGAGCAGTACACTTACAGTGGCGCTTGTGTAGCTTTTTTCTGTAGGGATATTTATTCACGTACTTTAAATGCGTATTTCTAAATTGGTTTCTCGTATTTAGAAATTGCAGCTCAATTTATGGATTACAGGTTTTTCAGTCAACATATTGCTCTAGCCAGGTCTCATATCCTTTGGAAATATGTTTTAGCGTATTGCAGTGATACATCAAAGCTATTATTTAGCCAGCCAGTTTTATTGAATAAATGGTTGAAGTCCTAATAAAAGCTTAGTAAGTTACAGCCTGCAGAATCCCACTGAAGTGCAAAGGCCTCCTCTCACGAATTAGGGTGAGAGGGAGTGGGCTATACTCCACCACGCGGGCCCAGCGAGTTGTTATAGGTAAGTTAGTGGTCAACTTGCTGTCAGAGAATTTTCAAGCAGCCTTAATAGGCCTCTGACCTGGCTTAACGAATAGTTACAACGCCATCTGACGGGACTATCCGAGACCAACTGCTTATAGTGCCTGCACGGAATCGCTCGAGATGAAATACCACTAGACGGTCACCCATCCAAAGACTGACCGGACCTGTCGTTGCTTCACTTCGGTGATCGTTTCCAATACCGAAGCTCTACTACGCCAACGAGCGCTTCATAAATTTTCATCAATAAAAGCTTATTACTTCTTAAAACAATTCCTATGTTTCCTTAGTGCTTTGTTAAGAAAATCATGGATCAATTCTCAATCATATTTCTAACTAACGGAAAACGATTTCAAAGCAATCACTGTTTTCTTTTCCATCGCCTCGCAATTTTCTTTTGTTCAATCCTACTTCAATATAGCGGGAAAGCCTCAAAGGGCGTCAGACGGCACGAGATAAGTTTATAAATGTATATCTAGATATACAGCGAAAATGTAAGCACCGATTCTAGTGCTTTCTTTAAGGTAGCGCTTCTTGCTTAGGTCTTCCATCTTGCATTTAAACGGAGTAAACATTTTTTCAATCTTTATACACGGGTCCTTCTTTATATGCTGATACTTTTAAAGGAGTTGATCAGACCATCAAGCTGATCAACTCTCTCTATTGAACTAACATAGAAATCGCGAAATAAAATCTGCTGTCCCACACATTTCGCCCGAGTAGGTTTGCAGATTTGTATGGAGCAGCAGATTTCTTTTTAGCGATTTCGATGTTGGTGTCATAGAGAAAGTTGTTCAGTTTGACGGTCTAATTGTCCCCTTAAAAAGTGTCAGCATATTAAGAAGGACCCTGTATAGGTAACATACTGGGTCATTCTTAATATGCGGACACTGTTTTAAGGTGATGATCAGATCATCAAATTGAACAACTTTCTCTATGGGACCAACATTGAAATCGAATTTTTTTTTGAGAATTTCCTATGGGTTTCTTGTGGAAAGTTGATCAGTATCATGGTAGATGGGTATAGGCTGATAATGGTTATGCATGCTGTCAGTATTGATGTCCTTGTAGCCAAATTATGGGTTAAAAAAGTAAAACAGAATATGCCATCGTCTTCATAGCAGATTTTTTTTATGCAAATCCACTATTAACATTTCGCCTTTCTATGGTTTCAGGATTAAATGACATTAGGCGTCAATAATGTAAGTTAGCAATATGTTAATTACCCGTTACAGTTACCAGCAAAGCCAATTACTATCAGTTAAGCTGCTTAATTAGGAACGTGTCATAAATCGCCTTAACCAAACCTGTTTTGTCGATCGAAGGCGTTAAAAGTAATCGGATTAAGTGTTTGTAAAAGTATTTTTCAATACTTTTCTTTTCCAAAAAACTTTAGAGACAAACAGGTTTGCAGTTTTCTATTGTACAGATGATTGTTTTTTTGTTGAGATTTCGATGTTAAGGTGGTTGCAGAGTTGACAATTTCATACAAAAAATTTACGCATAATACGCGTAGACGGTATTAAGAGGATATGTTAAAAAAAATTGGATTCTTCAAAGCATCATATATCATGAAGTACTAAAAGTAGGAGTATGTTTTGCGGATAAATGTAAATTGAAGTTTTGATTAGAGCCAAAACACGATTAAGACACATTTTCTTGACAGAAAAACAAGCCAAAGTAGCCTCCGTCTTTATCGATAAACGCTTGGAAGTGCTAAACGGTGAATATTAGAAACAAAAGGCTTGATTTAAAAAAAAAGAGATTGATTTTTTATAAATTTTGATTAGAGCAGAATTGAACTAACAAAATAGTACAATTACAATTAAATAAAGTTTGTTTTATGCTTGCGTCATTTCAGGCGCGCGCGCCGGCCTGTCTCTTTCTCCCGCATCAGGCAGTAATATAAGCTATCACACGCCCATTTCGCTTCAATTATTTTTCGACATAGGCCCTTAAGAAAACTAACGAGAAATTAAAAAGTTTCACTAACGTAAATCGACTTATTACTTCGAAAATCCAACCCAGCAGGTATTATAACGCAATTAACAAACCAAAATTAATGTGTTTCTGTTCCCGCACTCCGAGACATGTGTGTTTTATTAATCACACCTAAACTCACAAACAGAATTCAACTTTACCCACCTCCATTTTAAGTCTAATTTTACAAAGTAACACTCTGGAATAGAATTCGATAAATCCTTACGTTCCTTTGTGAAATGTTCACAGCTTAATGATATTTAAGGAAGTTAAATTAGGAATGTAGGTTGAATAATATCGTACGATTTAATTACATCAATGTATGTTAGTACTTTATAATTTCTTGTGTCTAATAATTTGTATAATATTCACGTATTTTCTGGACCAAATTTTCATCGGCATCAAGAACTTCAGTGGCGCGTTGCAGACCAAGGCCGCGCAACCCCAGGCCCGCGGGCTACAATATGGCCCGCCAATACAATTGAATTTGCCCACCAACAGCAACTCACTGACGTTTTTGACTTTTTGGTGTTGATTAAATGATGTAGGCAAGTACTAGGTAGTGCGCCGGGTAACATAAAATTGTGGCCGTCCTCTAAAATTGGTTTGAAATTGTGGCCCACCTACAAAAATGGTTGAGCAGCCTTGGTATAGACCATGGCTTGTAATATCTTTGTAGTATGGAGTTCCGGGTTCGAATCCGCACTTTTGACATGCTATGTACCAATGAGTTTTTATAACTTATGTAAATAATACTGACTGCTCTCAAACGGTGACAGAAAACATCGTGAGGAAACCTGCATATTTTGCTGAAGAATAAATTCTGTCCGTATGTGAAGTCTACCAACCCGCATTGGGCACGCGTGGTGAACTGATACCCATACGTGCCCATACATCCTCCCTGTGGGTATGCCTGTGCCTTGCTGTGGGAAGTATATAGGCTGATGATGAAAATATTGAACAAAAACAACAGCTTTGTTTTTATTCAATGTTTAATGTAGGTATTTTGTTCGGATTGTTAGATTTTTGAGAAATTGTGACATTTCAACAAAATTTCTTTTTTGATAATCTTCAGTAGTTGTTGCCGAAAAAGCCAGTGGTGGTGGTGGTCCAGTGACGAGTGCGAGGCGAGGCTTGCCTGAACTGCAAGAGGCGATGGTTCGATTACCGTCCAGGCCGACTCGAACCAATGAGTTATTCGGAATTTATGTACGATTTGTAACACCACTGGCTTTCCTGTGAAGAAAAACATCGTGAGGAAACCTGCATGCTTCAATTTCGAGGCATGTATTGTATACCGACTATCTATTATAAGTAGCGACGGGCTCACTCTCCGTCACACTGGACAGAGTTTCGGTACTACCAGTGAAACGTAGATGTTCTGAGGTTTCAGAATATCTCGGACTAGCCCTTGGGGAATATAGTCGTGAGCATATGCTCGAAGCTCAGTAGTTGTAGAATAAACGCTGATTGTATTTTTGTTTTGTTTTCAAGGACAGAGTTCAACTTTTGAAATATTTTTTTTTTCTTTTAAGACAATAGTAGAGAACTGAAGATGTAGTACCTACTGTCTATAAATTTTGTCTATATTTTTCTTTACTGCATTACTCTTTCACGGAATCTTGGGCAGACATCTGGTCTTTCCAACCCGATAAGCTCTGTCTGGTTCTTTCAATTTCAGAATGTTCAGCTACGGTTTTGACCACATCATTAAGCTTATAAATGTTGATAAAATATTTTTTTTTGAGCAAACGTTCTTATCTATACTAAAAAATTAAATGAAAATAACGTGTAGCGTATTACGTAATTTCGTAACTTTTGTATTAAAAATTATTTTAATACAAAAGTAAAGAAATTACGTAATACGCTTGGTTACGTAATTATGAACTTTTGCGTCTGTGTACTGTACCTACACCTAAGAGGAAGGATCTCCTTAGAGTCCGCATACATTTACGATTGTAGTTGGTCTCTTTTGTCTTATGACGTACGTTTAATAGGAGAAGGAGATGGAACTATAGATATCTGTTTATGCGGCTGTCCACTTTTTTTTGAGCTAGTGTGTTTGAAAAGTGACCGTAAACATAAGGCCATATGTCACTTGGTGCCTTTTGTCCATACTACTTGACACCACACACTCAAACCTAAACGTCAAAAAAAGTGGACACTTTACAATTGGTATATCTCACTCTAGTCTTAAAGAGAGATCCTTCCTCTTAGACCTACACACGTAAGAAGTTATATACTTCTTTAGCGTGTATTTACATTCAAACTCTTCTATACAATTTATATTAACTAACGCATACTCGTACTAAGCCGGAGCGGAGCGGGACGCATTTTGAGCGGCAGGTTTCCGTCCTGCGGCCTACTCCGCCCCGATGCAGCCCGTCGTAGTGTGCTATACCAGACGGAACAGAACTTTTTCCAACATCTGCCAGTATTACGTCAAACTGAAAATCCGACAATGCAAAACGACCCAGCCGATTGCGATTTTTGAAAGTCACACGGTCGAATCAGTAGCAGAAAATGTCAAAATTAGCATGGAGATGCATCATTCGGTCATGATTTTAAATCTCACGATTCAAAAACAAACATTTAAAAAGTAAAAAATAATTCGATCACCTGTGTCGGGATATAATCAAATGTACGTTTTACTTCTTAACTCTCTTTAAGATATTTTGCTTACCTCCCCAAATAAGTGACCGAATTATTTTTGCCTTGGGGGTTTTTTTAAATTGGTAATTTAATGTTATTTCTCAATTTTTAAAGTTACATGAAAACTGCTGAATCGATTTTTACCTAATATAGTTAAGAACCACTGCAAAGAAACATGCTTTCTCGTAAAAAAACGCATCAAAATAGGTCCATTCGTTCGAGAGCTACGATGCCACAGGCAGACAGACAGACTCACAGACATTGGCGTCAAACTTATAACACCCCTCTTTGCGTCGGGGGTTAAAAGTAGCACTTCTGGTCAAGTTTGCGAAGTACGCATTTTCCTCTGCGATGCGGCCCGCTCCGTCTCGGTGCGGCAAGCCCTAATATGCGCTTACCTTATCTAAACTATCAGATAGTTAGGCAAAGCGGAGGCGGCAGTGGATCAAAGAAGCCGTCTCACGTCGCCGGTTCACTGAGCTAATCCGATGATCGCCTGTTTGCGAAATAGGTCATCTGTTACGTTTTAATAACGAACCCGTTAAAATAGAAAGCCTTTAGTTACAATAATATTCTTGTTTTATTAATAAAAGGCTTTATTGATTATGCAAAATTAAAGCACAGTGTATACAAAAGAGTATTCACTTATCTAGCTAGGCAGCTAGCTATCCAGTCTCCTGCTTACAGTACGGATACGGTCGTGCGCTCCATACAAAGGTTAGTATTGAAAATATAACCAGACTTCGTTTGTATGGAGCGCGCCAACGGGAATATACCCTTAACAAATCTGTTTCTGGAATAAGGTGTTCAATTTTGCAAGTGTATCATTCCGATTTGTTACCTCTTTATAAAACGTTTTAATGAATTAACGCAAAACTAGAAAGTAGTTTGTTAAGAAACGAGAGCTGAATCAAATTATCTGGTTTTCAAAATAGGTTTTTTTTTTTCAAAATATTAACTAATAATTTGTTTGTAAAATTTAAAATTTACTGAACTCGATCTCAACCCACCGCTCGTGCACTCTCACCTTACATACTGCAAAAAAAGAATCTTTAAAAGTATCCATGAGCACGTTAGCGCTTTCATTCATTGCTAAAATGATAAAAAATAATTATTGACTCAAAACTTAAATGTGAATAACTTTAAGTTTTTACTATCAAAATAATGAAATTATTGTTTCAATCTAATTATTTTGTTATAAATCGGTTGGGGTGTATGTTTTGCGCTCATTTATTAACACGTTGTATTAGCACCATTCCCAATTGTTACCCCTTTTGATAGCACCATTACGATTTGTTACCCCTTTAGATAGCACCATTACGATTTGTTACCCCTTTAGATAGCACCATTACGATTGGTTACCCCTTTAGATAGCACCATTACAATTTGTTACCCCTTTAGATAGCACCATTACGATTTGTTACTCCTTTAGATAGCACCATTCCGATTTGTTACCCCTTTATTGTTACCCTATGCTAAGTTAAAGCCACTTTAAATAAATTTCTCCACTCTCCTGTTGCTAGGTGCCAACTACTCGTAAATGCTAGTAATTTAATTATTATTTAGCTTTCTGCTTTACCTTTTCGTGTTGATTATTAAATTATGGAACCTAATAACTTAGGTACTTAAGTACTATAACGAAACGGGTTAGTAGTTCAACACTTGGAAAATTTGATTACGGCTGGTGCCAGAGAGATTTAATTTATTTACTACTAGCGGCGCCCGCGACTTCGTCTGCTTTGATTTTAAGAGAAGTTTATTCCGAATGCGTAAATGCGAAATGGAATTTTCTATACTAACCAATTAAAGCCAATAAACATTTTCAGAAACAATCAAGAAACTAATTTCTATGCTTTTATGAAGTCAGATTTTCGTTAAAATATACAGTTTTAATGCTATGATTAATTTAAGATTTGTATGGAAATCTTTGAGCACACTCCGAATTATATTTTCTTAAAAAAGGATGATATGTGTTAATTCAGAACATATTCTATTTGTGTGCCGTATTTCATCCAAATCCGTTCAGCCGTTTTGGCGTGACTGAGTCACAAACATCCCAATGTTCACATTTATAATATGAGTAGGATAATATACAGGGTGTTAGGGTAAACAGTTGCATTACTTCAAGGGGTGATTGTACCCATGATATTGAACAACTTTCTCCAAAAAACCGATAGCATATTCGCTAAAAAAAACTACTTTTCATACTACCGTTCGATCAGCTGATTGCATTTAGTATGGAAAGTCGAAAAAATTCTTTGCGAATTTCCTATACGTTTCTTTGGGAAGGTTGTCAGTATCATGGGTATAATCACCCCTTAAAGTAATGCAACTATTTACCCAAACAACCTGTATTAACACATTCTAACTTCCGGGAAAAAATATCTCTAAAATGATGGTAAAAAACCGCATTAAAATCAATTCAGAAAACAGACAGACAAAAATAGCGACTTTGGTTTGTACTATTTAGAGATCAAAGAAGAGAGTCCCATTTAACTTTTTGAAGACTGCCAAAAAAAAAAAATTTTATTCCAATGTTAAAAGATAAAATTACATACCATAATATTACGCACAAAGTCCCATGACCGGTCGACCTATATAATCTGACATACTACAGTAATACGAATAACTCGCAAGTTAAGCGTACCCGAGATATAATGTGATATACTGCCTACCCCTAAACGTAATCGGGTCGCTGATAAATTATTTCCACCGGATAATGATATATGTCTACCCGAATGAGATACTGTAGACAAAGTCCTATCTATCTTGTTATCAAATTAGAGTAACCTTGTAAGAGCGGTTGCTTGGAAATTCTCTTCCTACGAATGGTACTAACCTATCGATATAGGATGTAACAGAACACCCTAGTAGGTAATTCTTAAGGGGGTGATTCAGACCATCAAACTGAACAAATTTCACTATGGAGCCAAAATCGTAATCGGGAAAAAAAATCCGCTCTTTTATACAAAACTGCAGTACCGTCTCGACTCAAATGTATGGGACAGCAGTTTTTAAAAAATTGTTCTTGATGTTGGCTCCATAGTGAAAGTTGTTCAGTTTTACGGTCTGATACGCATATCCAGAAGGACCCTATATATATTATAATAAATCTTCTTCTTCTTATCGTGTGGGCAGCAAGCCCTGGTATCAGATTTTTTTATCCCATTACGGCATCTGACTTGGTTTTTTTATTGTAACGACTACTACCACCAGAGATAGTAGCCGGGGCCAACGTCTTTTTGAAATTGGAACAGGTTGTGTCATTTATATCGTATGAATTCCAGTTGTAATACTGGACTTACGAGTTGGTTAGTTTGTAATAACTGCCAGTAGATGGCGCCACGTTGAAAATTTCTTTCTCTGGGTTGTGGGCTCGGTGGCGAAATTGGAAAAACGCAATTCCCCGGTTTGGAAGAGTGCGGGTTCAAGTCCCACCCGAGACTTAATTTTTCAATCGTTAATTTGATTCAAAATAGATAAAATTATGTTGAATTCAGTATCTTAAAAGCTTGTCGCCTGAATATATTCTTGCCTACAAGTATTGTGAACTCTGCGAAAAATGGCTAAATGCCTGTCTGCAATCATCAATTTCACAACAATATTACGTACGAATTATAATCAATAAAACCTCATTCGATATTCAAAATCAAATTATAACATTAAAATTAAATTTAAAGAGTAAATTACCTACATGTCACCAGAACTCAGCCAACCCAATTATAATTAATCCTAATTTATATCCAGGCTGAATATAAAATTGAAACATAATACGCGTTGACAGCTATTTTACGGTACATTAACTTTGGGATAATACTTGTTTTGTCTCGTGAAAAATTATGTGAATATTTGTGTTACTCGCTCACGCACAAAAGTGTGATGATAAAAGATGTGAATTTTCACGTTTGGCTAAGATCAAACCAACGTGGCCTTCGATATTAGTAAGCTACTGCGTAAAACGGGTTTATAAAATCGATATGAACGCTTCCATTTAAAAAGGCCACAGCTCAAAGCGATACAGTACCTACACGCTTCTGCATCAGTAAAGCGTCGTCGAATTTGCAACGAGCAATTTTATCAATGCCAATGCATAATAGGATCAATTCACACCGCGATGGCTGCGGCTAGTGGCGGCTGGCAGCAGCTGGTAGCGGTTGGCAGTTTGAACAGTAAAGTGTAGAGTAGCTAGACGGCTCCAACTTCGAAACACCGCCGGCTACCGTGCGCCTATTCTCGACCTTTCCAGCCCCTCAAACGATATATAAACTTTGTATTATAGCAATGTGAATAGTGTTTAAATTGCCGTACAACTTAAACTGCTCGCTGCCGTTTAGCTGCTGCCATCTCGGTGTGAATTGAGCCTTAGTAGCGGTGTGAATTGGGCCTTAGATGCTCGCCATGTATCAAATGGAGGGTGGTAATTTTGAGACAGCATCGATGCCGCATCGCAAACGCACGCTAATAGATACAAAATGACACGGCCGGTGACAGCATCCCGACTGGATCGCTATTATGGCCCTAAGAAGGATCTAAAAGTTTTCCATTTAAATAGTCTACTGTCTATACGTTTAAGATACTGTGACACTGCGTACTCCAGTTACTTGTGTACCCATCTAGATTTAGTTGTTACTAGATTTTGCCCACGACCTCGTCCGCATGGGTTCCCGTCATCGTAGCGAGATAAATGGTATACCAATTTTAAGTTTAACCATATGCTTTCAAACACAAAAAGTTTCATCAAAATCGGCCCAGTAGTTTTTGCGTGATGCGTGAAAAAACAAACAAACGAACAGACAGACAAAACCTCCTAAAATTGTTCTTTGTAGTCAGGGATACCTAAAAACCCTACCGAGATTTTTTTTTGTAATTGTGCGTCTGTAAATCTTCAATGTACAGACGCTCTAAACTTTTGTTACAGTTTTATAATAATAGAGATAACCAACGAATTTGAAATTCAATACTTGAGTAATAGGTATAAAACATACGAAATGAGTAACAAAAAGGCTTGATAGCTAACTAAACTTAAGTACTATAGAAAAATTCCTCATTAGCCAGAGTAATCTTTAAAGGTACATATTTCGAGTGGAAATACGAGAAGATCCGAATAAATAACGTATCCAGTTCGCGGCGTTTGCCCTGAATTCCTATCTCCACAACGGAGAGAATAAAGCTTGGTTTACATTGTAAGTTTAAGCTTGGAAATAAGATAAAAATAAAGGTTTAAAATTATGCGGCGTGCGGAAACAAAGCCGTTTAGAGTGGATGTTTATTTTACTTACGTTCCAACAGCTTTTTTAGTGCCAGATTCTACTTTAGTAGTCCGCTTATACATACAGTGCTACAATCTGACCTTACAGAGGTCGTTTTAGCAAATGCGCTCCATACAGACAAAGTTTAATTATATTTTCAACACTAACCAATTAAAGTCAATGATCTTTTTCAGAAGCAATCTAAAAACGAATGTCTATGCTTTTAATGAGTCAGATTTTCTTTAAAATATACAGTTTGAATGATAGGATTAATTTAAGATTTGTAGGGAAATCATTGAGGTATTGTAACTTCAAAACTAACAATTTAACAAAAATCAGACTCATTAAAAGTATAGAGATTAGTTTCAAGATTGTTTCTGAAAAATTTCATTGACTTTAATTGGTTAATATTGAAAATATAATCAAAATTCGTTTGTATATAGTGCACCAAAGGTAATGTCCCCTTAAAAACCATTAGTATGACTCCGATAATCTGATAGGTAAAGTTACTTTGCAAAATAAAAAGAAATTCAACAGCGTTCGATTTTTAAACTAGTGTTAAAAAGTCGGTTATCTTTATTACTCATCATTATCAATTCATCTGAGCAATGGATATTACCCGCTGTTTCTTTTTCCTTAGCACTATCAGACGTCCCTGATTGGAACTAAATATTACATACAGTCAATTCAAACCAATACGCTAAAAGTGTGAAAATGTACGCTTAAAAGATTGCAGTAAAGTTTTTATCACCCCAAAAGTCTTTATTTATTTATGAGTATGATTATTGACGCATCAATTCATAACAATAATCATCATTTATTGCATTATTCGTATAATGTTATCGTATACTCATATTATGTGGTTACACAAGATCTTAAAATATAGTATAGCACATACATAAAACCCTGTTTCTGCGCTAGAAAACTCGCACTTGACCTACTGAAAACAGCTATTCATAATTCTAGTGCGTAGACGTGAACCGGAAAACATAATCACGCTAATAATAAGCGAAGAGGGGACAGATACTCGCACGGTAGTCACGTAAATAACGTGACTTTATAGCCATTTACATTCTGAAGTGACGTCAAAGTTTCGTGACAGGAACAGAAAAACTGCGTAACTGTACTTGTGCCTGTATTTAATCGATTGAGGGAAAGGGCTATTAAAAAGAATAGTGGTTTTTAGGAAAAAGCATTTTTTAAAGAAAATTTTATTTGTTGTTGAATGAAAGGTTGTGATTTTTAGAAGAATTTTTGAAGGAAAAATTGATTTGTTGTCGCTGATGACATTCGGTTTTATTTAAGGTCACGAAATATCAAATAAATTTTACCTATGTATATAGGTAAAATTTATTTGATATTTCGAAATTGATTTGTTGTCGCTGATGACATTCGGTTTTATTTAAGGTCACGAAATATCAAATAAATTTTACCTATATACAATATTATACAAAGTATTTAATGTATAATTTAGTTGATTTAATATAAAATTAAATTTATAAAAATTTTATACCGATATTGAATGTGGAAACAATCTCGCTGCCTTCTAAACTGGACAGAATTTGGACATTACAAATGAAATGTGGCTTAGAATATGGTTTAGAATATGTCTGACTCCCTTTTGAGGGAATATAGTCGTGAGCATGGTTATGCTTGATTTTAAAATAGAACGCAGGTACTAGCTGTTGCTGACAATAGAAGTTGAAGAGGCAAAAAAGCAGTTCAGGGTCGAAGCGAGTGCCATTTTTCGTCATATTCAGTGGGAAATGGCGAGGTGAATGTTTGCCTAAAACCTTAAATATTTTCTTTAAAACACATCATAGATTTAATTTTATTTAAACTTCATCTTTCGTCTATTGAAAACGCAGTCTTATGTGGCCTACGTTCAAAACTGGGCCGGCTGTACTATCTGCAGTCAGTGACTTCAACATCCTTACTTGCCCGCCTTTCCCCGCTTTTCCCCACTTTCCCCCGCTTCCCGAGCTTTTAAACTTACCCCTGCCTCCTCTGACGGCCTAAGACAAAAGACCGTATCTTTAAAAGCGAGCTTTTTGAGCTATTCACCCTTCTCGTTAACATTTTTAACGTCACAAGATTGCGTTACTCATTCTGTTTGTGTGGCCGTAACTTATGTTAAAATTGAAGTTATTTCAACCGTGTTTTTATAAAGAAATAATAGAAGATAAATTTAGTGATAAAATTAAGGAAAAATAAGCTTATTGCCATAAAAATTTAGCTGAAATAATAGGTAACCACATTTCGCAATTTCATGGTTTTTTCATTCAACATATTTGTCAAAATTTCGATAGGCAGGAATTCTGTACTTATAAACTATGCCATTAATTCCTTAAATTCCTACGATAATTTTTATTAAAATTAAAAAAAATTATGTTTATAGGTAGTAATGCCATTTTTAAACTTACATTGTTTTCGTAAATTTCACTTCGTTAAATTTTGGAAACAAGTGTGTCATGCTCACGATCGTAGCGGGGGGTAGCAGATTGCCTGTGCCTACCCCTATGTATTTATAGATACACCTACATTTGGGGATACTCTGTAGTTCAGGATATACTGGCTGCAAGTAAAATGTTATAATGACACTGTTGAATCAATATTTAAGTATGTCAGCGACAGAAAATTCGGCCAAAAGTAATTTCGTTCAAAAAGTAGTAATAATTCAAATTCTCGTCTCAAATCGAAGGAATGCTAGGTCGAAAAATATTTCAGCATAATTTTATCGACCTGAATAACAAAAATCGCCGAGATTCCACTTTTTGACCCCCGGCATGTTTATGTTGGAAGCCGTCTGAATTGTAAATGATGAATAACCGAGTATTTTACTGTGAGAACTCACCTTATTGGGTATTTGAATTTCAAATTTCGGCTAACTATTCTCATGAAGTTTGTAGGTACCTAGTTTTACTGGATAGAGTTTTGTCGGCTTGTTTGAACACTTATGCAAATGCTTTTTACATGTTTTATTTCTATAAAATTTTCCGCTTTTGTATGACAAATATTAATGTAGTTTTGCCTTTATGCAATGAATGAGAAACTAACGAAATAAATCACTGATCAGGACTACTCATACAACGTGTTAATGAATTAACGCAAAACTAGAAAGTAGTTTGTTTAGAATCGAGAGTAGAATCGAATTATCATTGTTTCAACATAGGTAATTTTTTTCAAAATATTAAAGGTAATTTGTTTGGAAAATTTAAAATTTACTGAACTCGATCTCAACTCACCACTCTACTTACTACCAAAATAAGATTCTTAAAATGTATCTATGACCACGTTAGCGCTTTCATTCATTGCTGAAATGATAACAAATCATTTTTGCCTCAACACTTAAAAGGCGAATAACTTTAAATTTTAACTATCAAAATTATAACATTATTGTTTCTATCTAATTATGTTGTTATAAATCAGTTGGGGTGGATGAGGTTTTGCGCTTATTCATTAACACGTTGTATAACGGAAATGTAAAAAGTTGTGTAAATGTTTATAATGAATATTATTGGGTCAATGTACAACGCTGTTATATAGTTTACACGGGCGGATCGTAAAAAAAGTAAGTGTAATATCAAAGTTTTCGCTATTTTGTTATAAATCAGTTGGGGTGTATGAGGTTTTGCGCTTATTCATTAACACGTTGTATATGGTCACTGTTATATTTTTGAGCTCCTTACTGTTATCTTCAATTTAGTCCTTTTATAAGAACGCTGATATCCTGACGGGCATTCTCAAAAGACAACGGATTTTTGTCGATAACAACAATAAAAAGTGAAAAGTGAAATAACCAAACAAAAAAAAACCGGCCATGAGCGTGTTGGACTGGCCTATGATAGGGTTCCATAGCCATTGTAACATAAATATTATTTTAGGTGTCATTACATTAGTTTAGTTTATACGATGTAAGTTAAAATTGTAATTAATAAAAAAAGTCCTTTTTCCAAAATAGGCAAAACAAATAATAGAATACAATACAGCATTAATTACTCAAAGTTAAACTTAAAACAAACTTATGACATTAATCACAATAACTACATACATTCTTGGCTCCAAAACTACGCTTAAACTAGGTTAGTAATTAACAGGGTTGTCACTTTTATTTTCGAGTTCATATAAGTTTTACTGAATGTTACTACCGAAAATAACTACGTATTCATTAGTCTCCCGCCTTTATTCAATTATTTATCAGGGTACATAAATAAAGGTAAGCAAACAGGAGTGCGATTTTTGAAACTCATACTTTGAACTCAGCAGTTGAAAATGTCAATATTACTATGGAGATATGCATCTTTCTACTGCTGATTTGACTTTCAAAAATCATACTTCAGGGGTGCGATTTTTGAACGTCAAATCAGCAGTAGAAAGATACATATGTAATATTGAAATTTTCAACTGCTGAGTTTCATAAATCGCTTTCCAGGTATTATGAGTCTTCAACTGTCATCTGAGAGATTCAAAACAGGTATTATTTTAGCAGCATTACACGCACACAGTGCGTGAGTCCCTTGAAAGACATAATTTGACCTTACTAAGCCCGAAATACGGAAAAGCTATAGTTTAACTCATTCGGTTTAGCAAATTTATTTGAGAGACTTTGTAACTGAATAAAAATTTCAAATCTAATAATACAATTTTAAAGTTATAATAATTAAACATTTTTTAAATGTTGGGCATACAGTTTTTTTTACTACCAAATAATTTTAATTGATTATAAGAATGTTTAAAAAGCACATTATTTACTTGTAAGATTTTTGCCCAACTGCGCCAGAAGATATGTTTTTCGAGCGTATGTATGTGTGTTTGTATGTCTATTTCTTTGGCACGGCCTAAACAGCTTGTTAGTCATGTTAAGATGAAACTTATTGTTAGAAAGGCCCAAAAATCTGTCCCACTTTCGCATTCGTATTCTCAATATTATTTTTATATCTTGCGCACTTGTTACAACCCTAGTAAATTAGTTTAAGTTTCATTAAGTCGGCTCTTTGAGTAGACTGTTTCGTTATTGTTTCTTAAACAAAGCGTATCCTAGATTAGGGAGTTACTTTGAGGTTAGCGGTACTAATGGAGTAAGCAAATGTAAGTTTTCTTTATGGAAACTTTAAGGTTCAATATCGAAAGCACAGATAGAAAGAAAGAAGTAAATAAAATAGAGGTTTCGCTGAAGAAGCGAAGAATGGAGGCGAGACGAGATTATGCAAAGACTATCCAAACATACTACTTGAATTCCACTTCCCATTGTAAATTCTGACCAGAAAAATAAAAAACCGGACAAGTGCGAGTCGGGCTACTCGCGCACCGAGGGTTCCATACCATACCATACACATACGTAACAACATTTTACCTTACAAAAAAAAATTGTTTTCTCCGGGACGTTTAGCGAAAGACTGACTCACACTTGGCCGGTTTTTATTATTTGTTGTTATACTGTAGAATTTGCTCTATAATCATACCAAGTTTGACGCTTGTCATGTTTTACCGTTTTTAGGATAGAGCGAGAAGAAAAAACGTCGATAAAAACTAGTTTCTTGTATAAGGATCCCCCTTAATATTTAGCTTTTTGAAATTTTTAATATTTTCTAGCAAATCCGCTTTAATAGCGCACATTCTGTGATTTCAACTGTCTAGCTATTTTGGTTCAAAAGCTACTGCCCTAAATAGGTTGGACGAATGGACACGTCACCGTCGTACAACAACGTAGGCATAGTAATAGGGTCTAGCTTTCAACCTATGGGTACAGAACCCTAAAAACTACGTCATGTTATGGAGAATACATACATGTCAATGCCTAAGTTCCACCATAGTGCCACTGGTTTAGGTACCTACTTAGAGACAATGGGGAAATTGCACAGTTTTATATTTTAGTGTATCATAAATAAAAATATGCTCATTTATTTATTGCAAATAAAAAGTTGACTTTTCAAATTCCGCGCCAAAACGCTCATTGCCATGACCTGACGTCATTCCTTTTCATGACGCGTGAAGCTCATCTCAAATCGTCCGCTATAATATGTTGCCGTACTCTTCTCAATACTCAATACTCAATGCTTTATTGCGTTTCAAAATGGTAGATACAAAAGTTGGTGTAATCTTAAATTAGTACAACATTGTGAACCCTGTTAGGTAGGGCACAGCAATTTTAAAAAAGAGGAGGACTTGAATAGACAACTTATTCAAGATATTTTTTTATATTTATATTCTAACGCACACAAGTTGTTATTCGCTTCGTGTCTTTACGCTGATTGGTATTTGAAATTACATTCCGATCCACGTAACTTATAATTAAAATATTGCGTAAAAATAAAAACTTTAGAATAGATCTATCACAACTGTTTTCAACAAATTAGCAACACAACTATTATTATTGAAATATTAAGATAGTTTCTCATTATAATGTTGGTGCAAGTTCCCCATTATGGCCATATGCTTCGATTCTGAGACATATTATTATATTTCAGATTTTTAACATTCACAAATCTATTCATATAGGTACATGCTTATCGGTTCAGGGTAGGTATATTTTATTTGACCCTACGTCGAAGCGAAGTTTGATCCTATTTTCAACACTAACTAATTAAAGTCAATCCTCCGATTGGATGTAACTATACAGGGTGTAAGTGACAGCCTAGCAAATATTGAAACGGAGAACTTAGACCATCAAACTGAACAACTTTCACTATGGAGCCTACCTCAGAAAACTGCTGTACCCGACTCAAATATATGGGACAGCTGATTTTTTTCGCGTTTCCTGAGGTAGTCTCCATAGTGAAAGTTGTTCAGTTTGATGGTCTGTTTTCACCGTTTCAGTATTTGCAAGGTTGTCACTTACACCCTGTATAGTTTCGTTTACTTGTAACATTAAGATTAAAACATTATCAGCTGTAGATTGTAATTGGGATTGATTTTTGGTTGGCAACATTTCACAATTTATATGATACTAGCAGCCCGTCCCGGCTTCGCACGGGGTAGACAAATAAATTTTAAGACTCATTTTTCTACACCTTCGGTTACATTGTTCAAATTTTACCAAGGATCCCTCATTTTTTTCAAAATGAAATGTAGCCTATGTCAAATTGGAAGAATGTAGCATTCTATTGGTGAAAGAATTTTTTAAATCGGCCCAGTACTTTTTGAGCCTATTCATTACAAACATACAAACATACAAAAATAGGTACAAATCTTTCCTCTTTATAATATTTATATGAATATGATTATATGATATATGATATATGATATATGATATATGATATATGATATGATATAAAAGCTTGTCGCGAGATTTACTTGTGTAGTTAAACAATAATACCTATACAATAACTGTGCCACCTGTACAACCTGCATTCTTCAATTTCGAGGCATGTATTGTACCCACTGTCCATTATAAGTGGCGACGGGCTCACCCCCCATCACACTGGACAGACTTCGGTACTACTGGTGAAACGTGGATGTTCTGAGGTTTCAGAATATCTCTGACTACCCCCTCGGGGAATATAGTCGTGAGCATATGCTTATGCTTATACAATAATTGTGTAAATCTAATAAAGCTTGTATTTTTAATATTAGTTTTGTAAATATGGCAGCAATATCGATTGTAATCTAGTACAACTTTAGGCCTCCTAATAGAATTCATGTTCAAAAACATTCATTGCCGTCTCAACTCTAGAATCTAATTTAAACTTTAGATTATAATTTTGTTGTACTGCCTTAGACGTTAGGAAACTAAATGTGAAAGACTAGTAAAATGTGTTTAGTTAACTAGAACTTGTTTAAATTAGAAATTCCATAATAATACCTATTAGAAACTTTGACTAATTATTATAAGGACTAGCCTTGCGGTAGCCTTTCCCCTCTGCCACGGTATAAGCACAATTGATCGTGTGCATTCACATTCAATTTTACACCTTATCACTAAACGAGACAGCCTATAATTGCGATATAATAACTTCGAACTTAGAACGTTTGGGGTTCACACGAGACTACTTTCATGATTTTTAAACTTCAAAATTAGAATCTAAAGTTATGGGGAATAAAATCCAAAGTTGCGGATTTCATGTTACCTCGCCCCCCGCAAAAAGTGGCAGAAATGTTTGTTAGTAGAATTACACGCGTAACCAAAATATTCAAAGATTACAAATGCTCATGACACTCACATGGTCTAAGTGTAAACAGTACTTAAAGGAAGGTTTTGTTTACTTTCAACATACTTTATTTAGATGGATATTTGTGTTTTCTATTTCTCTTATCTACTTTGTTTAAGGGAAGTTTATCCCGAATGCGTAAATGCGCGCTGCATACAAATGAAATCTGGTGATATTTTTAATACTAACCAATTAAACTCAATGAAATTTTGCAGAAACAATCTAGGAACAAATTTCTATGCCTGTATCGTGTCCGATTTTCGTTAAAATATACAGTTCCAATGCTAGGATTAATTTAAGATTTGTATGGAAATCTTTGAGGTACAGTAACTTTAAAACTGTACATTTTAAGGAAAATCTGACAAGATACAAGCATAGAGATTTATTTCTTGATTGTTTCTGCAAAATTTCATTGAGTTTAATTGGTTAGTATTGAAAATATCACCAGACTTCGTTTGTATGGAGCGCGCCAACAGTAATATAATACCCTTAAAGAGGTAACGGAAATATCCTTCTGACTCACTTTGGGCAAAGCCCTCCATTTGTTCCCTCCAAGAGTATCTGTGTTAGCCACGGTTTATACAGAAGAGTCGTGTGGCGGTGGCGGATAATCTAAGTAACACAATATAAACCTTATAGTACGTAGCATAGCGTCGTTTTTGTCGTAATTAAAGGAGAATCGCGCCCGCGCCTCCAGGTGACGTCGCCTGGTGGCGCGAGCGTAATTCTCCAAACGACGCTATGCTACGTACTATAAGGTTTATAATTGTGTTACTTTGACTATCCGCTATCGCCACACGTCTCTTCTATATAAATCGCGCCTTAGAAAAGGCATATAATTTTGTAGAGCTGTCATAAAGGTCCAGTGGCTTTATAACAGCGGTTTAAAATTGTATGCCTTTTCTTATAAACAAGATGAAAATGTTCGGCTAGAAGAATTGGGCGTTAAAACGCTCTTTTTTATAATACTGAACAATTTCTCAAAAGAACACAATGGCCAGGGTTGATTATCTGAGCATATTATTTCTATTACCGTATGGAAACAATCTCTTAACGATACGCGGCCATTGCCAATCATTGAATAGATTACGGTTTTAGTGGTAATTTACCACGTCGTCTTTGGATAATGCCGTAATACCAAAACTCCATACATCAACGAGCTATATCCTGCTTATCGCCTCAATTCTAAACTCTGGTGAACAGGTCAATTCAATTCAATTCAACAATTAAATTAAGTACCTATTATACCCGTGAATAGCACATCCAACAATGTGCTGAAAATCCAAATTACAGACGAATCTGGACTTTGTCAGTTCAATTATCTACATTATTGGTAGCCTCGAAATTTGATGTATTCAATATAATAGGCATGAAAATGGGTTTGCTACTCGTATTAATTTAGTTCACGATACGAGGCTTGACACTAGTGTCACTCTAAATTTAAGGGTATACAATATTACCGTTGGCGAGCCCCATACAAACGAAGTCTGGTTATACAGGATGTTATCTTGCATAGTTGCTATACCTTGAGGGCTGATTGTATCCATGATACTGAACTACTTTCCCAAAGAAACCTAAAGGGAATTCGCAATTATTTTTTCGTCTTTTCATACAAACGTTCGATCATTTGAATGCATTTAGTATGGAAAGACACTGATGACTACAGCTGTTTTTTTTTTCGTGATTTAAGTATTGCATTGCATATGCTCAGGACTATATTCCCCGAGGGGGTAGTCAGAGATATTCTGAAACCTCAGAACATCCACGTTTCACCAGTAGTACCGAAACTCTGTCCAGTGACTCCAGTGTGACGGGTGGTGAGCCCGTCGCCACTTGTAATGGACAGTGGGTACAATACATGCCTCGAAATTGGAGCATGCAGGTTTCCTCGCATGGAGGGTGTGATTTAAGTGTTGGTCCCATTTAAGTTGTTCAGTTTGATGGTCTGACGGATTTAAATTTGCACCCTGTAAGAATATCAAAATCTTTACTACAACTAGCAACAACCTTTTCAGGTTGTACCTGTAGCAAGATTGACTTTAGCATTTCTAATGTTTTAGAGTTGTAATGTATGTCAATTGGTGACAAGTGATTAGCAGGGCCCGGAATTTTGGTAGCACTTTTAATATGTCAAAGGGATTGCACGTTTATTGACTTTATTATATTACTCGATATATCGATAACATCACAAAGAGAACAATATAGGTATATCAAGGAATCTTCTTCTTTATAAATAAGCTCTGGGTATTTTACTTACCATTTCTCTTTCGTATCTTTCTTATTACGAGACATTTTCGATATTAGGTACCTAATGAATGACATTTTAAGACAAAAAATGATTGACATTATATTGATATATGTCTTTAAAACAGTAATCAAAGGGTCAATAAAATAACTACCAAAATCAATATGATAAGGACCTAACAATTGATTTCAGATTTAATATATCGATATATCATAAACTGGATG
This sequence comes from Agonopterix alstromeriana, assembly GCA_963924505.1. Taxonomy (NCBI): domain Eukaryota; kingdom Metazoa; phylum Arthropoda; class Insecta; order Lepidoptera; family Depressariidae; genus Agonopterix; species Agonopterix alstromeriana. The sequence continues at coordinate 12,694,795 of OZ004678.1, forward strand.
ATTATTTAAATGATCAAAATGCTTGGGTCTGAGTGTCACTAGCTTATAGTTTACTGTACGCACACGCATATGCTCACGACTATATTCCCAGAGGGGGTAGACAGAGATATTCTGAAACCTCAGAACATCTACGTTTCACCAGTAGTACCGAATCTCTGTCCAGTGTGACGGGGGGTGAGCCCGTCGCCACTTATAATGGACAGTGGGTACAATACATGCCTCGAAATTAAAAGCAAGCAAGCAAGCATTATTAAGTTTACTGTATAGTATCATTTATTTAATTAAATAGACTATGGTGTATTACTGTATACATAACCCTAGCTTAAGAATTTATATTGTAATAGTCATTAAGTCGTGTTATGTTGTAGAGTTTCTGGCCGCATCTTCTCTACATCGACAACACGTTCCGACGCGGTGGTAGCTTAAAAAAAGAATTGACGTTTAATAAGTGTGAATTCAATTTTTTTTGTTTAGTGGCATCCGATGTGTTATCACAATTCAGCCAATGTCTCGTTATGTAGGAAAATGATCAGTATTATTAATTAAGTCTAGCGTGGCAGTTTTGCCAATGTAAGTAGTTTATAATCTCAAGTGATTGTTTTAAGGTTAAAACACAAAAAAGTTCACAAAATGGCGGAGCCACGTGCAAGCCCAACGCGCCGATACGCACGCATCCGCACTCAGCCAGACTTGCAGCGCGACTACCTTAATAAGTGTGCTTCAAGCTCCTATATTGAATCAATTATTTTGACTTTTGACTTTGACACAATCGGAAGTCGATAAACGTGCAATCCCTTTGACATATTAAAAGTGCTACCAAAATTCCCGATTCCTGGTGATTTCACGAGTTTTCACGAAAGCACTGCATAAGAAACCCTATTGGATATCTGTGAAGAAAGCTTTCCCATTAGTTGCCTATTACGCCACCCATCACACATATCAAGAAATATAGTGGTTCATTCGAATCCTGAACCACACGGCAATTAAATTAAGACAATTTAATTGCCGTGTTGCCACGTTTGCTTTGTAACCTATTTTATTGCGAGGAAGACTGTATCTTATTCGGTCGATTGTTGTAACTCGATTACGTTCGTTATCTTTTTGTTACCCACTTTGTATCTTTAGTCTAAGATCTGCTTTGTATTTAGTAAATTCTGTTTCTATCAGTGGAGACCTATAATTGGCTTTCTGTTAGCCATCCATATGTGTATCGTGTTAACAGCTGTTGGTCTTCCAAAGAAAATAAAATAAAATAAAATTCATATTCAAATATGATTTGCCTGTTATGTATGTTTGCATGTTAAGAATGCATGAATACCTGCATTGAGAATTCCCTTAGAACCATAGGAATGTCCGTGACATTTCCAATTTGCCTACATCAAAAATGTCCCCGTCTGAAATATGTAGGTAATTAAATAAACCTCTGCCAAAGGCATCCTTTGAAGTCGGTAAAAAACCGTACCTACTTTAAATTACTGAAAAACACGTTACCCTTTGCTCTGAGACCGCTTTCCATTGTGGCTACCCCCTTTATCTCCAAGTTTTATATCTCAATTTCCCTTTTTTCCGTCGGGATGGGTTAGAACCGCTTGTGATATCAATCTGTGCCCATGTGAGAGCAAAGTTAATGACACGAATTCGTTTTGCGAAAGTCCATTTAGTATGTAACCCACATACATATACGCTATAAAATGTTAAGAGGAAAGGCGGCCTGCAAGAAATTTTAAGAAATATGTTTTTAGAAATAGGTTTTTTAATGTTGTTAATCATTTTTAGTCTTCCGGACCATAATTGGCAAAACGGAACACTTTTGGAATCACTTCGGTGTCTGTCCGTCTGTCCGTCCGTCAATCAGTCAGTAAGACACAGGAAGCTGAAACTTGGTCTTGAAGTCAAAAAAGCTTAATGTTTATATTGAGGGGCAGAATGAGAAAGAAAACAAAAAATGTAGAGTCATGTAAAATCTGAAAAAAATCATGAGCTTTAGAGATAAGGTGTAGATGGCGGGAAAATTATCAGGCTGACACTAACTTGGATAGTTTTTTTTTCTATACCCAAAAAACCTCCACCAGTTTAAAATGATCTTCAGTTACTATGTGACCACATACTAAGTAAGTGTTAATTTAAAGTGGTTATCATCAACGTCGCATGTTAAACAACTGGTGGTATGGAACACTAATTACAGAGTTCTGACTCGCACTTGGCCGGTTTTCTTGATTGGAATAAAGTAAACATTTGAACGAAATCGTTCAAGATAATTATACAATGAACTTACGTACTAGAAATAACACCGTACGTTACAACGCTGGCCTATTCTTTGTTACGCCACACTTTCTTAGTAAATCGCTATCGCTATCTCAATGTAAATATTATCAAAAGTCTGAGTTTAAGGCCCCTAGTTCTACCCATAAACTTAATATTACTAGTTCTACCTATTTTTTTTATCGTTTTTAAGGTAACTTTGTCGAAATATAACTACCCGGTTAAAACTAACTACAAGCAACAGATTTATTATAGTATTAAGTACATTAAAGGGAATAAATAAGCTGCTTTATATAACTTGTATTAACTCGGAATCTCCGAAGTTTTGTCCGTTAATCTCGTTCAAACTAAGTATTTTACTTTTGAACTTAGCGTTGGCGATTCTTGGCAAACTTTCACTGAAATCCTTAGATAAAACCTGAACGGGAAGGATGCGTCGGAATAATAAAGATAATAAATACTATAAAATAATAAATCAAGTCTTTCTCAACTGCTCTTGTCGGTGGAGTATTCGCCAATCCTATCTCTTTTCCGCTAGTGTCAAAACAAATCAAATATTTATTCAAAATAATATCACATGGATATCTTTCTGACGTCATTTTTGACTCTACCTTACGACTGTTGAAGTGTTTCGAGTTCTTGATACGACACGACATCAACCTTTTCCTTCACTTGGGCTAGATAACCCCTGTATGTAACCTTGTGCCCAGTACCCTGTCGATAATGATGATAATGATTTCATTTACGGAAATTTTCTTTTTTCAATATAGATTAGTATAGTATTGCCGTTCCCACATGTATTTTCAAAAACTTAGCGATTTCAAATCTGAAAATAATTATCAACATTAGAAATAAGGTGATGATAACGGGAAAATTATCAGGATAGTTTTATTTCTATATCTAAAAAAGTTCTACCAATCTAAACTGATATTCAACTACTATGTGACTCTATACTTAATATGTTCCATTTTATACTGATTATAAATATCACCTACGACCCAAGAAAAACAACTGATTAGAAGGAACACTAATTGCCCGAGTCCCGACTCGTACTTTTCCTGTTTTTAATGCCAGCTGTCAGAAAATATCAATTTTAATTTTATAGTATATCTTGTAATAAGATTTAGATAACGTCAATATTATATCACTGAATATACCTAGCTATCTATAATCTAATCAATAGGTTTAATGCAAACACTAAAGTACACCCAAACAATGTCCTATCAACAGGACAATGGTAATCTAAATCCGCTACATAGCAATGCTCTGAATCGGTTCAGGTGTGCCGCGTACCATAATGCGGGGGTCCATTAACAAATGATTAATTCCACGTTATGTTTGCCAAGGTTAAGTTGGGTTGCTAGTTGTAGAGATAATTACCTAGTATACCTAGTTGTTTGGTAACAAAGGATGCCATAAACTGAAGGTAGAATTGAACGAAATATGGGTCACTGTATACGCTGTTATAATAAAATCCCCGAGTCCATTTTGAATCTTTCCGAAAACATGTTTAAAACTCAGATCAAAAAGTCCTCTGTAAAAAAGCACATTATAAACTGGATGATTATTTAAATGATCAAAATGCTTGGTTCTGAGTGTCACTAACTTATAGTATCATTTATTTAATTAAATAGTCTATGTATTACTGTATACATAACACTAGCTTAAGAATTTATATTGTACGAGTCATTAAGTCGTGTTATGTTGTAGAGTTTCTGGCCGCATCTTCTCTAAAGCGAAAACACGTTCCGACGCGGTGGTAGCTTAAAAAAAGAATTGACGTTTAATAAGTGTGCTTCAAGCTCCTATATTGAATAAATTATTTTGACTTTGACTTTGACTTTGAATATACTTTATAATTAAACCAAACACTTAAATAGTGTACGGAGCAGGAAACAATAGTTATTATGGTACAAATAAGACGGCCTTATTGCTAAAAAGCTATTTTTTCCAGACAACCTTGGGGTAAAGGAAATAATTATAACTAAGAATATGGATCGGTATTACAAAGAAAAATCAAAAGAAAAGCAAAGATTGTAATTTCTATTGTTGAAGTTGAAGTTGATTCTATCTAACGAATTACAAAAATGGCTTTTAATAACGAAATTACAATCGAATATACAAGGTGTAACAAATTTGTTTTGTTATTCGGGTCCGACCTGCTGAATTCTACAATCGACTTCGACATACGGATGAAATTGATACCATTAGCATCCTTTTAAACTTAGAGTCTCCCCATCAAACTGAACAACTTTTACAGGGGCAATCCGATCAGAGCAAAAAAAAATCTGTTGCATACATTTGCGTCGAGTAGAGTAGGAATTGCAGTTTAGTATGGAACAGCACGTCAGAGGCCGTAAGCCGTCTGAAAAAACTCTGACACCAGGGCTTTTTCCCACACGATAAGAAGAATAAGAATGGAACAGCAGATTTTTTTTTTTGCTCAGATCGGTTTGCTCCCATAGTAAAAGTTGTTCAGTTTGATGGGTAGACTCTTAGTTTAAAAGGATGCTAATGATATCAATTTCACCATGTAGATTGTAGACATCCATGCAAAAAGACCCTTAGCAAAACATCTCAACTTAAGCTTATCTGTGTAAATGTGAATAGTTTACAGTAAATGAAGCCCGACCCTAACATCGGTAGTGTATAGACGGAGCTTAATTCAACTAAGCCTCAATGTAAAAGTTTAGCAGTATCGAGATCGACAAAGATAAAAGTATTTTATTATTTATTTAAAGAACAACAAATATCTATGGAATAGTATAAATTAAAAAGATCGGCCTTTAGGTTGGTGCTCACTCACATAACAGAGAACCAGAGTAGCATGTGTGTGCACGTACAGCCCGCATGCCACTGATTCGTTCAATATACAAATTCTGTTCGAATGTTTGGTTCGCAAAAAGTAATTATGAAAATTTTTACGAAGATTCAGTCACAAGACTTAATTACGACGATAAGGTCGAATCAAACTTTTTTTTTACGCTAGTTCTCGAACGAAATAGTCATGTAATGAGTAAAAAAATTAATCACTACTTCTCATTGGTAGGTGATTTATGATTAGCAGAGGCAAATGTCAAGTTAGTGTTAGTAAAAATTTTAGGTTAGAGGTGCATCCCTTTAGATGAATAAATTATGGGTCACTTAATCATCTAAAGTCATTTTTTTCACTTGGATCATAGTTTCATCAAAGTTATCAAATCAACTATCGCCACACATGTGTATTTATTTGACTAGGTAATGGCGAAATTGAAACGGTAATGACGAGGGTTCGAAATTATGAAGATAATTATTTTATTTGGTAGTTTATTAACGATGACAGTTGAGGGTGATGGGTTCGCATTGGATCCGATTATCACAGGACCGTGACGTGAGGAATGGCGCAATAAAATGAGGCTATAAATATCTGCTTACGGCAATATTCTCCAACATGTGTAAAATACAGTAGGCCTACCTTGAGTTTTCACTGTACCTTACCGTTTTCACCTACCGTAGTTACGTCACCAATTCGTATGGCAGTAATTAGTTCCCAACGTAACCACTAGGAGCGCTGTATGAAATTCAATACAAAATTGGCGACGCAACTACAGTAGTACCTACAAATATGTGAAAACTAAGATTTAGTTTAATTTCAATAGACAGTTTCAGTACTCTCGCTACTGGTTGATTAATATACCGGAACCAAGCACTGTAACTATTTCAGGAATGTGACAACATTATATTGCTTTGATAGCAACGATAGCGCATGAGTAAATGGTCTTTCTGTTCACATACATAAGGGTCCTTCTTTATATGCTGACAGTTTTTCAGGGGATGATCAAACTGAACAAACTGAACAACTTTCTTTATGGGACCAACATCGAATTAGCGAAAAAAAAATCAGCTCTTCCATACAACACTGAAAACCGACTCGAGCCAAACGAATGGGACGGCTGATTTTTTTTTCGCTAATTCGATGTTGGTCCCATAAAGAAATTTGTTCAGTTTGACGGTCTGATCTGCATATTAAGAAACACCCTGTATATGTGACCTCGTACGTAAACCTATCCTATTATTATTATATTACCATCAATGACTAACTGGGCGGCCGTCGACATGAGAGTGGATTTGAATGCCTTTATCATATGCAGTGGTGTGGAATCATCTCTAACGGGAGGTTTAAGATGATTAATTCGGAGTGGCTTTAGTACTTAGACCATTTAATTATGGACGAGTTAAGCGTGTAATTCTACAACAAACTTTTCTGTCACTTTTTGCGGGGGACGAGGTAGCATGAAATACACAACTTTGGATTTTATTCCATTAGTAAATAGTCCCGTGTGAACTCCAAACAAGGCAAGTTGTTCCGCAATTATAACCTATAATCACATTTAGTTATATGGTATAAAATTGTATGCCCATGTACATGATCAAATGATCATGAACATTTTCAATACTAACCAATTAAAGTCAATGACATTTTTTAGACACGATCTAGAAACCAATATTTGTGTATGCTGCATTTGTCAGATTTCCGTTAAAATTATAGTTTCAAAGTTATCGCGGATCAAAGTTTTCCATACAATTTTTAAACTAATCCTAGCATTGACTATTTATTTTAACGAAAATCTGACAAATGTAAAGCACAGATATTGGTTTCTAGATCGTGTCTAACAAATTTCATTGACTTTAATTGGTTAGTATTGAAAATATATCCAGACTTCGTTTGTATAAACTAAAAAAAATTATGCTTGAATTATTCGATGAAAACTTGTAAAGTAATACCTATTGTGAAATTCATTGTCTTTAAAATATGTTGATGTTTCGGCGTTAAATTAAATAATATACCTACATAAATAAATATAATATATACCTACATAAATACATAGGGTCCTCATTAATATGCTGACACTTTTTTAAGAGGATGATCAGACCATCCAACTGAACAACTTTCTCTATGGGACCAACATAGATATCGCAAAAAAATAAATCAATTGCTCCATACAAAACTGCAACCCTACTTTAGCCAATTGTATGGGACAGTTGAATTTTTTTCGTGATTTCAATGTTGGTCCTATAGTGAAAGTTGTTCAGTTTGATGGTCTGGTCATCCCCTTAAAAAAGTGTCAGCATATTAAGAAGGACCCTGTATATTATATAGTACCCAAGTGAGTACTGAATTTGACTGTCAACAAACTGCGCCGTAGTTTCTCAGATAAATATGTTATAAAACTGTATCGTGTAAAGTTATAAAATAAATAAATTAAAATAAAATTAAATTCAATTTGCAAATTTTCTGAGCAACTATAGTTCTCTGACGTTCATCTCATTCCTGTAGACCTACCATGAGTTTTCACTGTACTTTACTACTGTGGATATGTCGACAATTTCGTATGACATAAATTAGTTCTCAACGTAACCACTAGGAGATAAGATAAGATAAGATAAATATTCTTTATTTGCACACCAAGAATAGAAAAATACAATGAGAAGGGTACAAAGGGCGGTCTTATCACTAAAAGCGATTTCTTCCAGACAACCATTGGATGGAAGAACTATTTACAGAGACAAATGCTACGGCGGTGCACTATTAGGTACCTATGTACCTGTCTCCATATATAGAGCAAATATAATTTATACATACATACACACAGATATATATATATATTCATACATATACATACATATATAATTATGATGTTAAATATAAAATACTAATGTAATAGTCAAAAAGGACACATTGTAGTCAGAGAGAGAGATAGTGATCTTTGAGCAGTCTTTTAAATACAGGTAGGGAAGGAGCTTTTCTAATAGACAGAGGTAGTTCACTCCATAAGCGTACAGACTGAACTGAAAAAGACTTGTCATAGAAGGAAGAAGTGTGTGAAGGCATAGCTAGCTGTAGATTCTGGGCTGATCGCAATACTCATGGAGCGCTGTACGAAATTCAATACAAAATTGGAAACGTAACTGCAGTAGTAAAGTACAGTGAAAACTCATGGTACACCTACTGATGTCATCTCTCAAAGAAACACCGAGTGTAGCACTCTCCATAGCTCTATAACGGAGTATTACAGATTAAATCCTTGTGCTGTCTTAATAAAATGCTTAGAACTGAAATCAAACAACATAAGTCAGTGCAAACGTCAGGAAATGTACAGTAAATAACGTCCAACCCCGTCTTCGGTACTCTACAAACGGTGCTTTTCAACTCAGAACTAACTGCTGCTAACTGAACTATTTCGTAAAGTGACAAAACCATATTTGTATTACCTTTTGATGTCAAATACAAGGTGTTATGTGAGACATACGTACGAATACCTCTAGTAGGATACTTTCTACTTTTGCGCTTTTTTTTATCCTGCTCCAATACTACAAAGATAAAAAAATACGATCATTCACAGCAATAAACAATGTAGTCTAGCGAGAATAAATGCAAAGAAAGAGAATAGAAGAGAAGAAACTTGATTCACCCTTTCAGGAATCCACATTTCATGTAGTCCTTAGTCGTAGTAATTAATAAAGGAAGGTATTTTCGCTGTTTTCATGTAAATTTCCGTCGATAAAAATGCGTATAAAGTTACAAAATCTGTTACAAATAAAGTTATCTAAGTTTACTCTTCTCGAAACACGTGTTTTAGTTTGAACTACCATTACGTATGCTATTACTATCAAGATCCATTTATACTGGTTTATAAGCTGTCAAGGTCGTATTCTGAGATAGTTTATTTAATTATTCATATAATAATGATGTTGTGACAAGAACGTCTCAGTAGCAATGTGTATTTTGATTCGAATGGATTTGATTTCCATTGTATTTTGGTCTGAAACTTTACCTGTGATTTGATCGAAATGAGTGAAGTGGATATTACGGTATTGGCCGTAACCGGTACGTTTATTTAATTAATAAATAAATCTATCTGAAAGTAGAGATTCCAAAACTCGAAAACAGTGTGTTGATAATCGACAACCGAACAACTTTTAAAATCAGTCCACATCAACCCACTGCAGTATAGGCATCCCGTTTATTGCGCCATTCCTCACAAAACGGTATCTGGACAAGTGCGAACCTGTGACCCTCACAATGTCATCGGACAAACGCGCAACTGGTGGGAGCTTAAGGGCACTGGTGGCTTCGTTCGTATTACTTACTGGACAAAATTCACAAATGAACAAAGGGAAATTATCAACAAAAAAAATTACTTTTCATTCAAACGTTCGATTACCTGTTTGCATTTTATATGGAAAGTTCATCATAATTTTTGCTAATTTCGTATAGGTTTTATAAGGGAAACTTGTTCAGTATCATGAGTACAATCACCCCTTAAAACAATGCAACTGTTTACCCTAACACCTGAATACCTACATTATTCATAAATTGTATTCTTCTGAATGAAATTCATTAAAGTTTTACGGAACAGCAGTATAAAATATAGGCACCAATAGGTATAATATAATATTGCATCGACTGTATTTAACAAGGCTATTCAATTTATATGACTGAAGAAATATTATGGTAATAAGATTTTGATACAGTCCACGACAAAATATGAAATAAAATAAAGATAGGTTAAATATTTCCGATCGAATAATCTGCTCGCGGCAAGCTAACAAGTCTATCGATAGCCAACGTGGTCTATGGAGACAATAATCGAAAAAAATATATAAAATATGCTGTCTTCTAAAAATATATATATTATGTTTTTGGCACTAGTACGGTAACACGCGTGTTTTATAAGCTGCATTATGTACCTAAAAACGGAGCAATATCGTAACTAACATTTATAAATAAAGTAAAACTTGTCAGTTCTACCATTGTTTTCTTGTTCACTGTTTTATGTTGTGCAGTGTACTTACGTTATATTTTAACGTTCGATACAAAGAAATAGGGTTGGTATTAGTTTCATGAAATATTTTCAAGATAATATAATTAAGAATTTTTGAGCGCTTTGCTAAAACATATTTCATTTTGACTGTACGTAACGATTACATTTGTAACTACGAGTATTTATTCAGCTTTTTGTATATTTAATTAAATTTATGATTATAATAACATTAAAATACAAGAAAAACATTAGTATATTTCGAACCATTAGAGATAATAAGGAATGTTAGTTTTGGTTAACACTCTGGTGATTTCAAATTCTGAGTTGTATTGTGTGACTTGTGCAAGAAAAGCGTTAAAAGTTGATCAAAATTGTTTCCGATTTTCAATGGATCATTGAGTAATTTGAATTACTAGATATCGCTTTTTGATGTTGTTTTTCTAACTCACAAAAATATAAAAAAGTCAGTAGGAGAATGTGAAAAACATAATAAACAAGTGAAATAAACCAATTTGAATTTGATATCAGCAGATTTCAATCAAGACAATCAAAAATAAGATCACAATAAATAAGAACAAAATATTTCACAACAAAAGATACAATTTTACAAAATAACATCCCATCTTGATACACTTTTACAAAATAATCCGAGAGTTCAATAAATTCTTCGAAACTCTCCGTACCAACATTCGATGTCAGCTTAAATTTCTCCTCCTGTTTCATTATATAAATCTCTTTATACATCTCCTGCCATTCCGTCCCATCAGTTTTACAATCAGGAAAATCCCTGTTATAAAGATGGGACCACACGCCATCTTCGTTTACGACACTGTTAATTCTTCGACACGATTCTGAAAGATTCAGAACGTCCCTGATAGGTAGGCTTACTATGATCTGATGCAAGACGTCCGAAGGCAAACCAGAGAGAGCTCCACTTGGATTATTGTTATAGTTTATTAATTTACACCTTATCGGAGACACTATCTTATCTTTGACACAAGTGCGAAGTTCATTCACGTTCATACAATTCATCGGTATTCTTAATTGTGTTGTTTTCACGTACCTATCAATAGGTAGACATATAGAATATGTTTCGCTGCACATATCTGGTAGAGTAGTTGTGATCAAAACTAAGTCATCCATTGGACACATTATTAGTCTAGTTTTTGAATTCGCATAGCCTTTTAAAATAAATAAAGCGCTATATATATCGTTATTAAGTCCACTTTTTGATACGATGTAATCAACAATGCCGATTCCTTCTTCGCCGATTCCTTTTAATAGCTGAAAATCATTTTCGTTCATCACCGTAAGCAACAAAGCAAAGAATAGGTCGCGTTTCAAACATTCCGGTTTGATTAACATTTCTATCAATGTGTTCACTGTTTCTCGAAATTGGAGCGGTGTCTCTTCTTTTATATTCCATTCATTGTACTTTCGTTCCATTATTTTTGTTTACCTTTTCCAAATAATGTTGCTTTATTATTTGGCTACTATCTTGAAGAAATTTTTTAGTAGGTTCATCGATATGAAAATGTTTTGTCAAGGGATTTTTTTCAGCATTCTTTGGTCAAGGTTTTACTGTCAAATTGACAATTCATTTGAAAATCTTCTGCATGGGAGAGAGATCTTTTTGTTCAGTCTCGTTTGCAAAAAACAGCAATTTGTTCAAATGAGTCCAAATCAAGGAGGCTTGGATTGGAGTGCGCGTTTTAATACAAGATTTCGGTATCGGATAACTTTTAAATGACGCAGAAATTTCTATTGCACCTGGAAATTTTATACATTAACAAATCTTTCCAATAGCATTATGATCACGATGCACGCACAAGCATAATGATATGTATTCCCTGATCGAATAGAAATTGTAAATAACTAGCCTATTCAGAATACCATATTTAACAAACAGTGCCTAAACTCGGTCCAGGTGTACTAGAACACCACGACATTAAATCATTCAGTAGGTTTCCTCACGATGTTTACCCGAACACCGCTTTATTCGTTCCCTTTAATAAATTAAATGACTACCCCTTCAAATAAACTTGTAAATTTTCAAAACATCGTTTCCTATCCCAAAGCAAGCCTTACACAATTTACAACACACTAACACCAGCTAGGGAATAATTTTCAATTTCTATGGAATGAACCCTAAATGGCAAGGGAGATAGGGCCGTAGCAAATCGTACCCTTGTCAAACGAACATATGAAGTGAGACTAGACTGGAAGAAATGAATGTACTGACGATGTTAGCAACCATTTGTCTGAGTCTATCTCCATTATACTTAGTTTCCTTCCTTAATTATTAGGTTTAATTAAAACAGTAGGGAAATTTCTCTCTGTTTTCTGTTAGTGGTAGCAGAAGAATGAAAGCAGAATAACTGCAGTAGAAATGAGGGCTTTACGCAAGAAGTGTGGTGTGACTATAAAAGATAGAATACGGAATACTGTAATTAGGGAACGTTGTGGTTTGAAGGAAGATGTAGTGGTTAAAGCAGAGAAGGGAATGCTTCGATGGTTTGGACATATTGAAAGGATGAATGAAAGTCGACTGACGAAACAGATATATACGGCGTGTGTGGAAGGAAACATTGGTAGAGGCAGACCTAGGAGAGGGTAATTAGATCAGGTCAGGGACGTCATTAAAAAATGCCAGGTTAAAAGTAGCCGAAATCGAAGGGAATATATTACAAGATGTATGGAGAGAGGTGTGTCAGAACCGCCCAAAGTAGAGATGTATAGTTTCTGCCTACCCCTCTGGGAAAAAGGCGTGAGTTTATGTATGTATGTATATATGTTTCTATTAGTGAACATTATATTTTTCTATATAAACGGTAATACGCTCCCACGTAAACCTCAAACAATTTGTAAATGGGAATCCTTTCTCCTGGTGCGAATTATTAATGTTGTAAGTATTTAATATGTTATAATTGTTATTTTATGTTGTCTACAGGCATAGACCGCATAGAAGCTAAACACCCAACACCTATGCAGGAAATAAACGAAGCATTCAAAGAATTCGGTTTCGGATTCTTCCACTACAAGATGTTATTTACATCGCTGTTCGCATTTCTGTCCGGAGTATTCATTTCCAACACAACACCCTATTTGTTGCCAAATGCAGAATGCGATCTGAATATGAATCTATTACAGAAAGGCATTTTGAATGGCATGCCTTTTGCTGGTAAGTGAGAATGTCGAATTTATACTTTAGTTTAGTCTTTGCCTTTTTGTGTGGCAACGCTCAAGGGCGTCAGTACACCACGCGCAATGGAAGGAAGTCGGATATTTCTTTTTCCTACTCCTCCTATCTTTTTTGATTAATTCATTGCGGGTTCCAAGATAGATTAGAGTCATCCCCCGGGCTCGCTGGACTTTATTGTCTAATGTTGGGAATGGTCGCCGCTGTTGATCCTGGTTTACAGGAGTTACAGCGGTAGGAATGTGTGGTGGGCCTATGCCCGAAAAATAAAAGTCCGTCACGTGTGCCCAATGCGGATTGGTAGATTCCACAAAAGTATCAGAATTTCCTCTTCAGCGTATGTTTCTTCTTCACGATAATTTCCGGATAAGAGTCGGTAGCGCATTACAGAGAAGTATGGACACTCAATCATGAAGGTCCGGGTTTGAATCTGCACAGATGTCATGTATCCAATGAGTTTTTAAACTTATGTACGTAATACCAAGTATTTATTCGGTGCTAACATCGAACGCTCTCAAACAGTGGAGGATATAATAATTTAAAAAAAAACTTTTGGATTGGTTTCTGTTTATCCTTTGACTTCGATTATTCAAAACTAAGCGTTTTACGTGTCTTTGGACCGACGGAGGCTCTTGAGACGAAAAACCACTAATGCGATGCTCATTTACTGTTATACTCTCTAATGTTTTGTTTTTTCCTCAGGTATGATATTTTCATCGATAATAGCTGGATTTCTAACTGACACGTTTGGCAGAAAGATCTTCCTGGTTGGAGGTTTTGCAGGCATCGGTCTTTGTACCTTGGTATCCTCTCTAAGTCAGACATACGCATGGCTGCTTACGGCTAAACTATTTGAAGGGATACTGTAAGTAACTAATCTGTAACTTTACGTACCTGCTTTTAAATTTTGTATTAATTAGTTGTGAAAGTGGAAATGCGCTCTTTACGAAGTATGTGTGTTTTACAGTGATCAACCGAATCAATAACAGTGGTGGTGGTGGATCGGTGAAAGTTGAAGGATGATGTGGTAACCAGAGATGATGTGGTATTGAAAGAGGTATGCATAGATGGCTCGGTCACGTACAGAGGATGAATGAGAGTAGACTCACTAGGAAGATTAATCAATCCAATATGAGTGGAACAGTCGAGAGAGGAGAACTTACCACGGTCAAATAAACTGTCCGAAAACTACGTAGCACTCTCAACTAGCGGAAGTGCATGAAGAGATGTATGAAAGTGGATGAGACGAGAGAAGTATGTCAGAATCGTAGTGTGTGGCGAGCCATAGTCTCTGCCTACCCCTGTGGGATATTGGTGTGATTATATGTATGTATGTTGAAGCGGATCTCCAGCTGTGAATGAAGTATCACTCCCCAAACTCTGAATGAATACTCCGCATCACCTGCGTACTTGATGAACTCGACTCAACTCAAGATATTATATTCAAAATAATATCACATGGATAACTTTCTGACCTCATTTTTGTCTCTACCACCGCGTCGGAAGGTGTTCCGTTAGAAGATTGAGGCAAACGGCAAACCAGAAATCAGTTGATGTAGCTAAGTGCTACTTTATGGGTAGATGGAATAAATTGCGTATGATTGTGTGCTTATTACAGGGCACTATAAATGCGTTACGACCGTCAAACTGACAAATTTTTGCTACGAACCAACATTGAAATCACGAAAACAAAATCGACTGTTCCAAAAATTTGGATCAATTCAATTCAATATTTCTTATCACATATGGGTCGAGTAGCCATTGATATTTTCTATGGAACAAACATTTTTATTGTGATTTCATTAATTGTGCATAGTAAAAGCTTTTCAGTTTGATGGTCTGTAGTAACCTAACGTATATAACGTATTTAAGTTTACACCTTGTATATTGCATTCTTCAAAAGATTGTTGGTAGTAGCTTTAGCTTCTTAGCACCTCGATATTGAATTATGGTCGTGATTTTGTGTATATTTATTCATATTATATGCGTAGACATAATGCGTAGGTGTACCTGTAATTATAATTGACGTTAATATCGAATTAATTAGTCATTTTTTTATCCTCACCGTCTAGAAATACAGTATAATATACACCCACGCGATAGCGTAGGTGCCGAGATAAAGTTACATTATACGATCTAGTTACTCGTTTAATTGTATAGGTAGATACATAAATCTGTAAAAAAAGAATTTTAATTGATTCCGAAATTGTTTTTCATTAAAACTGTTTAGCTCAGTGGTAATAAATGCTGGACTGTTAGGCCTCGTTCAGGGAGACGTGGGGCGTCGAAATCTACACTAATATTATAAAGAGGAAAGATTTGTACCTATTTTTGTATGTTTGTATGTTTGTAATGAATAGGCTCAAAAAGTACTGGGCCGATTTAAAAAATTCTTTCACCAATATAATGCTACATTCTTCCAATTTGACATAGGCTACATTTCATTTTGAAAAAAATTAGGGATCCTTGGTAAAATTTGAACAATGTAACCGAAGGTGTAGAAAAATGAGTCTTAAAATTTATTTGTCTACCCCGTGCGAAGCCGGGACAGGCTGCTAGTCTATGATAATTTGATGCGTGTGACGACGCTTCTCCTTGAACGCTCTATACACTGTCGTGTGTTTGTGTTTCCGGCAGCACGCTCCGCGCACCGCGGTGCTTGACGCCCTGCGTCTCCCTGAACGAGGCCTTAGTGGTAATATTATCTGTCACTTAACCGATGACCACCGTTAACACGGGTTTTGGAGTGGGGACCAATTATTGGTAAAAGTAATGTGGTTCGTATGCAATTTGCATAGAGTCTGGAAAAGACTAGATGCGAGAAGCATTTGTAGGGGCACGAATAGGCCTTCTTAATATGCTGATGTTTTTAAGGGGATGATCAGATCATCAAAATGAAATAATTTCTCTATAACAACGTCAAAATCGCGAAAAAAAATCTGCTATTCCATACAAAACTGCAACCCTACTCGACCCAAAATGTATCAGACAGGGCTGAAATCACGGTAATTATTCGGTGATTGAACTGTGACTGGACTACGAACGAACTATAACTTTTGACACATTTGGTATCGCGCTAATCGCGGTACAGCTCATGACAGCCGTTAGAGCCGTTTTGACAGATCGCTCAGACGTTAAAGGCTGTCAGTTACATAGAGTTTGCGCAGTAAATTCAGCACAGTTGAATAGTAATTGGATTGCAACGTGATTAGAGCTGAAATTGGATAATAATAAAATGTTTTAAATCAGCGCAATCGGTCTCCTGTTCTTTTTTTTCGCGATGTCGATGTTGGTCTTATAGAGATTGTTGTTCAGTTCGATGGTCTGGTTTGATTATCCTCTTAAAAACCGTCGGCATATGTTGGACCCTGTATAAGGTCCATAGGTCGAAGTCCAGCAGTGGTTTAGTGATAAAACGATGATGTTGGTGGTAAAAAAACCGTGGTGGTCCAGTGGCGAGTAACCTTGCCTGCCGTGCAGGAGGCGATGGTTCGATTCCCGTCCAGGCCGACTCGTACCAATAAGTTTTTCGGAATTTATGTACGATTTGTAACACCACTGGCTTTTCGGTGAAGGAAAACATCGTGAGGAAACCTGCATGCTTCAATTTCGAGGCATGTATTGTACCCACTGTCCTTTATAAGTGGCGACGGGCTCACCCTCCGTCAGACTGGACAGAGTTTCAGTACTACTGGTGAAACGTGGATGTTCTGAGGTTTCAGAATATCTCTGACTACCCCCTTGGGGAATATAGTCGTGAGCATATGCTGCTATGTTGATGGTAATAATACTTTGCAGGTTCGCAGCAGCTTATAGTCCAGCTTTAACATTTACATCGGAGTTCTGTCATAGCGGAATCAGGGACCGCGTGATGTTGTTTCAATCTTCATTCCAAGCTATGGGCCAGGTCATCTTGGCTTGTTTGTCATGGGGTATTCTGATGCAGGACTGGAAGACTTATTTCTTTAATGGATATTTTGGTAAGTTGACTTTTGTTGTATGCCTTGGGTTGATTTTAATAACGATCAGTCAGAATAGAATAGAATAGAATAGAATAGAATAGAATAGAATACTTTATTATCTAGAATATGGTACAAACATAAGTTTTAGTGTCTTAAAAAATCCAGTATATTCTGCCATTTATGGCGTCAAAATATTAGTATCAAAATTTAACATTTAGTCATTATCCTGAGAATAATTTATATAAACAACGAATTATAACAATTAATACAAGAAAATTTAAAAATTATATACAATATTTAAATAGTAATGTCAAATCATTTAAATACAAGTCACACATCCAGAAAACCCAGTCAAATTTTAATATGTATAACGGTTCATCCTCATCTGGCAGCACGTAATCGCATTTTTTGACGCTCCATCCTTTTCTGTCGCTCAGGAACGTAATTTGCTAGAACGAGAAAGAGCGGGAATGCGATCGCAGGCGGCAGCACCGGCAGTGCTGTGACCTTTCTCGCTCCAGCCAATGACGTTCCTTAGCGATAGAAAAGGATACAGCGTGAATAAAATTCGATTTCGTGCGGCCAGATGAGACTCAACCCTAAGGCGCGGTTTATACAGAAGAGACGTGTGGTGGTGGCGGATAGTCAAATTATCAAAATTATAACCGTAGAATAGCGTCGTTTGGAGAATTCCGCCCGCGCCTCCAGGCGATGTCACCGGGAGGCGCGTGCGCGATTCTCATTTACGACAAAAACGACGCTATGCTACGCATTATAAGGTTTATATTGTGTTACTTAGATTATCAGCCACCGCCACACGTCTTTTCTGTATAAACCATTAGAAAATGGAACTAACTGCCTTGGTTACCAGCTTGGTTACCGTACCCTATTGAAAACGCTTTGTGATTGTAGATGTTTATCAATACATCTATTGTATTGATGAACATCTAAATGTGTAGAAGGGCTTCTTGAATACCTTTAGTTGTTGTCGCTTTTGCTTTACATATTCATGAATGAACACGACTCATGTATACTAGTCTAGGAAAAATAAGGTTTGAGATTGCATTAAAGACACTTTAGTAAATTGTGTTTGAAATAATATTACTGTTAGTTTATAACACTTTTGTCGAGATTTCGTGGTTATATAGGCTCAGGAACCTGAGAAATACCTTAAAATCGATATTAATGTACAAATGGCAAGCTTATTTCTAAAAATATTTCGACCAGCATACCAGCAATAGAGACAGTTCAATATCAAAAGGCAAATTTAATGTGTAAAAACGAACAGTAAATAATTTAGTTTTGAGGTTATAATTTTTGAAGACTTACAAAATATTAAATATCTACCCAAATTAACGATATTAACCGTGGATTATTATTGTTATAAGTAAAACGTATTGAACAAAGCCATCCTGTACAAAATCACTAGTTTTCAATTTTTTGTTCATACCTAAATTTAATGTTTTGTAAATGTCTTAATTATTCAATAATACAACATAAAAAATCGGGGATTATTGAGAATTTATGTTTTTCAGGTATGTATCTACTATATTCCAAATTTTCACCAAAAGTGCAATTAATGCAACCTACTCCATACAAAAATCCGTAGATTTCCCCGACTATACAAGCGTATCGATATCGTACCAAATACATTAACTTTTTGGTAAAAATTTGTGCTCTTTTGTGCGTCAATTAAACAAACACGGGTGATGATTTGAAAAAAAAAACTAATTATTCATACGAACGATATTTTGATATGCTGAAAATTCGTTTTGTAGATAAAATTACATTAAGTAAATACTAAAATGTACACCGTTTTAAAACTTATTGAATACTAGCTTTATACAGGCTAGATAATATTTCATCTTTGTGCCAAGTTTCATCTAGATCTATTCAGTCGTTTATGCATTATATACACTCAGTTGCAGAAACCTCATTAAAGTTAATCCTCCATTAAATCTCTTGCTGTCACTTTTTGTCTTGTTGATGTAGTAAAAGCTAGCAAGATATTTAATGGGGGGTTAACTTTAATGTTTCTACAACTGAGTGTGAGTCACAAACATCCAAACATCGAAACATTCAAAACACATTTACTTATATTACCTTCTTATCGTGTGGGCAGCAAGCCGTGGTGTCAGAGTTTTTTCAGACCGCCTTACGGCCTCTGACGTGGTTTTTATGAAACGACTACTACCACTAGACATCCGAAGCACGGAATCATCTTTCTTCTCAGACAATCAGATGATTCAGCCTGCAATGTCCTTACCAACTTGAGAAAAACGCAGTGACATATCACTAGGTGTCCCCCGTAGGAATTCTGAACCCACGACCTCCGTGTCAAGAGCCTATAAGACCACGGAGGCAGATATTTATACTAGTTGTGTTATAGTGATAAAAGTACCGCTACATTTCGAATACAATAGAATATAAATTTATCTTACTATCATTAAAAAGCAAATAATGCGTGATAATAGCTAGTCCACATCTCGCTCATAAAATAGTGTTTCCAATTTTCACTGAACAAACGAAAATATTCATCGCTCGCGTATCATAAAAAACTGGTCAAGTGCGAGTCGGGCTACTCGCGCACCGACGGTTCCGTACCACACCACCTCACAACATATTATAACTTAAAAAAATAATCGTCCTTTACCTTTAGCCGACCGACTTACATTTGGCCAGTTTTTGTTATTTGTTTTGTTTTGTTATAATGTAGACTTTGCTCTATAATCACACCAAGTTTGACGCTTGTATGTATTACCGTTTTTACGATAGAGCGAGAAGAAAAAACGCTGATAAAAACTAGATTCTTGTATGAGGACCCCCATAAATTTTTACTTTTAGACAAATCCGCCGTAATAAAGTATATTCTGTGAAAATTCAAACTGTCTAGCTATTACGGTTCAAAAGTTACAGCCCTAAATAGGTAGTACAGACAGACAGACGGACGGACGGAGGGACGTACAACATAGGCTCAGTAATAGGGTCCTATTTTCACCCTTTGGGTACGGAACCCTAAAAAAGCCCGACCCCTTGTATAGAACTGTTTACTTAAAATCTTCTCAAAATACACAGAATTTCACTATTTGCTCACACAACATTTTATTAAGTTGAACACAGAAGAATATTGCTGAAAGCGAGTTACTGTTATCTATCTTCATGCCAAATGTGCAAAAAAGTAAATAGGTGCAAAAAAATAAACGAGTTATTGAGGCGGGGCATACAAACAGACCGACAGACAGACAGAATGGACAATAGTATCAAAGTCAAAGTCAAGTCAATATAGGAGCTTGAATCACACTTATCAAACGTCAAATCTTTTTAAAGCTACCACCGCGTCGGAACGTGTTGTCGCTGTAGAGAAGATGCGGCCAGAAACTCTACACTCGGAAGTATAACACTCAGTTGCTGAAACGCTCATTAAAATTAATCCTCCATTAAATCTCTTGCTGTCACTTCTTGTGTTGTTGACGTAGTAAAAGCTAGCAAGAGATTGAATGGAGGATTAATTCTAATGGGCATTTCTGCAACTGAGTGTAAGGGTTCCTGGTTTGACTACGGAAGCCTAAAAACACATTATATCTAGTAGATATTTACTTAAAGCTTTCAGCTTAAATCACGTTGAAATGTAGTTATGCCGTAGGTACATTATTTGATAAGGTTATCTCTGCGTAACATTTTGACACAAACTCCATTATTACGCAGCTGCGTCTGTCTCTTACATAACATTTATTACAAGCGTTAAAGCCTAAATTTTCCTTATCTGTGTTACATAACACTCTAGGTTGTGACGATGCTTTTTAGATCCATTTTAGATTACCTTTTTGGTGTTATTTTTAGGTGTTTTTATTGACTCTTTAGTATCAGTGTCTGTGAGAACGACTGTCTTACGTAGAATATCAAAAGAATCACTGACTTGTATTGTGTTCAAATTTAGTATACAGGGTCCTTCTTAATATACTGACACCTTTTTAAGGGTATAGTCAGACCGTCAAACTGAACAACTTTCTCTATGGCACCAACATCGATATCGCGAAGAAATCAAGAAAAATTTCTAAGCTACTCCAAAAAGAAAATGCTGTTTTAATAATTTTCGTAGATGAATTTATTCTATTGATGCACTTTCCCCAAACTGTCCACAGTTCCTTAATTCCTTACTATCTAAAATACATGGATTTGAACAAATGACAGAGGGAATAGACATAAATTACTCGAAATCGTCATCATAAATGTAATACAACAGTGGACCGTAGCATAGGTCCGGCACTTCGAACAACGTTTTAGATTTGACATGATGACGCACATGCGCACTTTGCGCAAATTGTGCATCACAAATGTGTACGGTTGACTTACCACGCCTCGTATGAACATCATTATACATTTCGTTACTTTTAATAGTTCATTCTATTATTTAACATAGTATTTAAGCTAAAGAATAGCGGATATTGTGAATTTAGCGTTATTTTTCAACGTTTATTTTCATTAGGAGGATAAATAAAAATAAAATAAATTTTATGTTGATAAATCCAACGGGTCCGCACGCCTGATTGCATTCCCTTGCTCGGCTCCCCTCAAGTTTCCCCAGAAAGTGTAAGGTGAGGTGGGGTATCTGAAGTCAGGAGGGGGAGATACTATTACCTATTCTGTAACCGTAGTTCAGTTTTTCATTTCTTTTACTTAGTAATGAATGAATAATTAATTTCAGTATTAAACACATGGAATTTCTACCTCATGATAATATCGTTGTTTTCACTGACGGGTTCAATACTCTACTGGTTCCAACCCGAGAGCCCCAAGTTCTTGCTGAATCAGCACCGCTACGACGAAGCGAGGGACGTCCTCATTAGAATATACAAACAGAATACTGGCAAGTCTGCTGACACTTTCCCGGTAAGGAATTTTATTAATTTCAAACTTAAATATCAATGGACCCGACTATTTCAGATTTATTACACCACATTATTTTCAGTTCAAGGATTTATGGAAAGAAAACTCTAAAAAAATAGAGGATGATTATATTCGCATGAAGACTGAACCAAGCACTTTGTCCCACCAGATTGTGAGTGGGCTGCACAGCGTCAAACCCATGTTTTTGAAACCACTTGGCCCATATTTAGCTCTCTTCTGCACCATGAATTTTCTCGTGATGTCATTGTAAGTAGATTAATTAAGGGAATAGTACGGTAGATTAATAAGGGAAGTACTTTGCATATGTACGCAGCCTGTTAGAATACGCATGTCAGGTATGGTCTCCTTGTTATGCAGTAAAATTAAGTAGAAAATTCTCATCAAATTATGGCGCTCATGTGTGGACTACAGGGAGAACTGTCGACTGTATAACATACTAACATTGGAAGAGAGACATTTGCAGCTGGATATGTGTCTATTGTATGATATTTTGCGGAATCGCATCGACTGTTCCGGGCTTCTTGCTAGTATCTCATTTAATACACCCAAAAAACGCACAAGACATACCACATTGTTGCATTCTCCATTTCACTCGACTAACTATGGACAAAATAGTATTCTTTCACGAGTTGTTAGAACCTACAATACATCGTTCAGTAACGTTGACATTTTTATTGGCTCTAAAAGTAATTTTAGGAACAGGGTGCAGGAGTTACTTTGTAATGATTAGTGTTCTACCTGCTTACGTGCTTACCAGACGTCATCGAAAGCTGTCTTACCGTTTTTCGTTCAAACATTGTTAATATTTTGCTTGAATTCAAGGACATTTTAGAAATATTATTCCCCTATAGCTAAAGATAATAATGTAAACAGGTCCGTACCTACTATTTTTTTTCACAATATCTTTTTCTCTCTTAAAAATATATATTATATTTTCTATGTATGTACAATTTATGTAGTTATATCGTTCCCTCTATATTTACATATTTATGTATTTACTGCTATTCAGATCGTATAATTATCAGTGCTGCTTACGGACTTTTATTATAAGTTGTCTCATAGTATTTCTGACTGCCCCCCTCTGGGGTAGTAATGAATTGATAATACATGCTCGTGTTAACTTCACTTACTGTGTAATACATCGCGGTCAACTTTTATTGGCTACTTATGTATAAGACTCTTGTAATTTAGCTAAGTTCAATATGCTGTGGTTGATCCTAATAAATAAAAATTAAATAAAACAATATAAATCGGAGCGCGCTCCGTACAAACGAAGTCTGGTGATATTTTCAATACTTACCAATTAAAGTCAATTACATTTTTCAGAAACAATCTAGAAACTTATTTCTATGCTTGTATGAAGTCACATTTCCGTTAAAATGTATAGTTTTAAAGTTGCAGTGCCTCAAAGATTTCCATACAAATCTTAAATTAATGCTAGCATTAACACTGTATACTCGTATTGTAATGAAAATCTGACGTCATACAAGCACAGATATTAGTTTCTAGGTTGTTTCTGAAAATTTTCATTGACTTTGATTGGTTATTATTGAAAATATCACCAGACTTCGTTTGGATGCAGCTCACATTAGAGCTTTCAGAATAAACATCGTGCAAGGTATGGCAGGTGGGCCAAATGGATAATTTCGTATACCTTTCAATATTTTGAAAACTATTGAATTTACTTCTTCTTATCGTATAAGCAGCAAGCCCTGGTGTCAGAGTTTTTTCAGACCGCCTTACGGCCGTATGACCATTGTTCAATTTAATTTTAGAAGTAACTAGCGATTTTTTAAACAGATTTTTTAATAACTGAAATATTAACATGTATAGGGTCCTTTTAAATATGCTGACACTTTTTAAGGGGATGATCAGACTGCCAAACTGAACAACTTTTTCTATAGGACCAATGTCGAAATCACGAAAAAAAATCATCTGTCCCATACTAAACTGAAATCTTACTCGACCCAATTGTATGGGACAGCTGATTTCTTTTTCGCGATTTCGTTGTTGGCCCCATAGAGAAAGTTTCTCAGTTTGATGGTCTAATCATCACCTTAAAAAAGTGTCAGCATATTAAGAAGGACACTGTATAAATAAAAATTATATTAACTATGTTATTGAAATTGTCTTGTTTCAATTACAGTATTAAGTAATATTATTTTAATTCATTTCATTTCAATATTTTCAATTACAGTATTAATATTATTTTTATGTATAAGTACCATTCAAATATTGAAATACCCCATTGAAGCATTTGCCCCACCTAACCTTGAAATACCCCATTGAAGCATTTGCCCCACCTAATCTTACTATACTTATCTTACTGATGATAGAGAAATTAGGAAACTTGTTGCGGCCAACGCGTAGTAGAAAGTGACAGCGTGGGTATACCCTCAACAATCTGATGAACTGACGACCTGATGAAGGTGATGGGAGACCGTTGGATGCCCTCATTGGTACGGGTACGGCAGGTCGTTGTGGTGGTTCTCCGGGCAGACTTATATCTAGCTATGGGCTTTTTTTTGGCTGAGATGATGTTGATGATCCAACAAACAAACGCTTTCGATCTATTCAATCAATCAATCAATCAAATCAGCCCACATCAACCCACTGCTAGGCATAGGCCTCCTTTTTATTGCGCCACTCCTCACGGTCCTGTGCCAATCTGATCCATGTACGACTCACAACCCTTACAATGTCGTCTGACCATCGCTTCGGTGGTCTACCCACGGACCTCCTTCCTTCTCTTGGCCACCATTCCGATATTGCCTTGATCCACCGGCCGTTCGATCTATTGTTAAGATTAAAATTAGTCCGATAAAAAATAGATTTTATCCGACTGCCTTTTATTTGAAAACCTTCAAAGTTGTTATCATCTTGATTCTTGACTGAAACTTTTCTACTTTGATGTTTTCAGGTACAATGTAATCAGATTGTGGTTCCCACAGCTGTCTACTATAGTGGAACATTACAGTGAGACCGTCGGTAGTAACCAGGATCTATGTGTCATGCTGGATACGTACACATCTGACTTGAATGTCAGGACCTTGAATGCGACCGCTTCTGATATTTGTGTTCCGGTAAAAACAGATTTAATTTAAAATAAATTAGAGTTTAGAGTAGTTTCTAGCTTCATTGAATGTGCATATGCTCACGACTATATTCCCCGAGGGGGTAGTCAGAGATATTCTGAAACCTCAGAACATCCACGTTTCACCAGTAGTACCGAAACTCTGTCCAGTGCGACGGGGGGAGAGCCCGTCGCCACATAATGGACAGTGGGTACAATACATGACTCGAAATTGAAGCATGCAGGTTCCCTCACGATGTTTTCCTTCACCGAAAAGCCAGTGGTGTTAAATATCGTACATAAATTCCGAAAAACTCATTGGTACGAGTCGGTCTATACGGGGATCGAACCATCGCCTCCTGCACGGCAAGCAAGGTAACTCGCCACTGGACCACCACGGATTTTATAATTATAATCATCCTCATAAGCCTTTATATACTGCAGGGCCTCTGCACTGTTCATTCACGAACAAAATTAAATTATAAAAGGGAATACTAATTACCTAAACTAAACAGTCTTAAGATATTATTTTTTATTTCAGAAATGAGTAAAATAAAAAATAAAACAGCTATTTTTAAATTTTGTATTTCTGTTGTGGATTTTATTCGGCATTCAGTTGTATTCAGAAAACTCAAAACATCCACGTTTGTCTATACTTCATTCCAAATAAGGACGACGTGATTTTCCGATTCCTATTTAGCTTTCTGGCTAATTCTGATTACCAAATGTGATTAATTTATTGGATACATATACTAACCGATATATCTTGGACGCTACTAAAGTTGTTCTAAGAATAAGTGAGAGCAAGTGTTTCAAATCTCTGTTTCTGTAATGCAAAATAGCCTTAACATTTCTTTGCTATTTTGAATGGAGTATAGTAGCACTGAATCTTTGATCAGTGGGCTAGTCGCAAATTATAACGGAAAGTGGGTACAATACTTGCCTCAAAATTGAAGAATGCAGGTTTCCTCATGATGTTTTACGTCACCGAAAAGCCAGTGGTGTTATAAGATCGTAAATAAATTCCAAAAAACTCATGACTTGAAATACAACTCAAACTTTGGTCCAGCAGCGAAATAATTTGAGCTAAAAAAAAGCGAGCCTAAGGCCCAATTTTGTGTGAAGAATATCGACCCTTCAGGCAACAAATGTCATAAAAGCCAAATCGTCATTTTACAGGATCAACAAAAAACAAAAATTGTAAAGTTTATTTCCTGCATATCTTTTGAATTTCTAAAGGTACAATAAACTAATAAAACGAATTATTTTTAGGTTTTTGAGTTTATTAATAATTATAAACTTTAAATAACGTAGCTTTAATAGTTCCAGAGATAGCATGGCGTTTACTACAAAAAAATCAAGATGAAACTGGCTTTAACGACAATTTTTTTATGCTTTACTACTGTAACCTTTGTTGTTAAAGGTGTCTTCGATGGTTTTATCGAAGGAAATTTTGTATTAAAAGACAAATGTAATCAAAGAATGAATACTTTACTGTAGTAAATGCACTATACATTTTAGAAATCTACATGTTATTTATAATTGTTTTTATTATTTTACTAGAATTATCTACTTTTTATAACAAACTTTAATATAATATCAAATAAGAATCAACAAAAACTCTAAACGATGTACAGGTACACAGTAAAATGGAACGTAATTCAGTCTTTTATAATCTCGGGCTCAGTTTTATATTAAAACTACAAGTTAGAATTTTAAAAGTACAATTCGATGTACATTGCGTAGCTGAATACGCACTCTGATATCAAGAAGTTAACTGGCTAAGCAATACACATATAATTTTGTGCTTGTATAGTTGTAATGCGCATAAATATCCCTCCTAAGAAAATGTGTGTTAGTTGTTGATAATGAAACAATTTGAAAATAACAGTCTTACATTCGATTGCACAAACGCTCATTAAAGTTAATCCTCCATTCAATCTCTTGCTGTCACTTCTTGTCTTGTTGACGTAGTAAAAGCTAGCAAGAGATTTAATGGAGGAACTCTTATGAGCGTTTCTGCTACTGAGTGTTAAAAAACTTAATAACTAAGCAAAAGTTAAGCTGGAAAAGCTGAACAAAAAGTCACTTTACACAGTAGGATATGCAGATGACATTGTCATTTTAATCAACGGCAAATTTCCAGATAAAGTGTCTGGATTTCTGCAGAAAGCCTTTGATGATGTGGGGAAATGGTGCGATGATCATAATTTGTCTATAAATCCGGGGAAAACGACAATTGTGCCGTTCACGAGGATGAGAAACCTGACAAGACTTAGGAATCCATTCCTCTATAATAAGGAGTTAACCTGGTCTACAGAGGTTAAATATCTGGGGATGATCCTAGATAAAGAACTAACGTGGAAATCACATGCTGAAATGGCTACAAGGAAAGCCGAAATGGCTTTCAATATGTGTAGATCAGCCTACGGTAAAACCTGGGGCCTAAACCCCAAGGTTATATACTGGATCTACACAATTATGGTTAGACCAATACTTTCTTGGCCTGTATGGCCATGACTGGTGAATTCAGGTCGACACCCACCGCGGCGCTAGACATAATACTGAACCTTAAACCGCTTCATATACCTATTCATACAAGCTGAAGCGGCGAAGGCTCTTTACAGAATGAATGTGACCCAAACCTGGCACAGTGATATGCCTAAGTTAAGGCACACTGCATTGAGACTGGACAGTGAGCTTGAAAGAGGGTTCAACATGATAGGTGACACAATGCCGAGCATACGGATCTTCAAGAGAAACTACAAAATATATGTCCCAACAAGGGATGAATGGAAGCGTGGATTGCGTACCCCGAACGCAAACACTCTTGTTTGGTACACCGATGGTTTAAAAACCGAGTCAGGTACGGGTGCAGGCATATACTCCAAAGACTACAACGAAAGTGTCAGTCTAGGAGAATTTGCAACTGTCTTCCAAACAAAGACGTATGCTATCATAGCCTGTGCGCAGGAGTCTTGATGGCTACCATCCTATATATATTATATAGGATAAGACTATATTATATATCCTAAGTGACAGCCAAGCAGCTCTCAAAGCCTTGAACTCCTATTATGTAAATTCCAAGCTAATTCTAAACGGAGTGAAGACCCTTAACAAACTTGGTCTTCACAATACCGTAAGATTAGTTTGGGTCCCGGGACATACCGGTGTCCAGGGTAATGAGAATGCTGACGAGCTGGCGAGGGCTGGGTCAGAACGGAAGATGGTTGGCCCAGCACCAAGTGTGCGAATCCCGGAATGCAGCATAAGAATGGCCATTAGGGATTGGGCTGATAAAACACACAGGCTGGAGTGGTCCGGCCTTGCAGGTCTACAACACTCTAATAAATTTGACAACTTTTGTCTCAAAGTTCATACTGAACAACAGCAGGAGCAAGGCTCGTGCCATCATCGGAGCTCTCACTGGGCACTACGCTACGATGATGCACAAAATGAAACTAACCCTAGATCCAAGCTGCCGAATATGCGGAGAGGATGAAGAGACCATGGAACATATCCTTTGTGACTGTGATGTCTTGGCGGCAAAATGCATGTGCCTCCTCGGAGATGGATACCCAAAACCGGGAGACCTTAGGTTTCTTCTCCTCAATGGTATTGCCTCCTTCATTGACCATGTATTTGAAGGGTGAAGAAAGTTGGGGCTAACACAAAAGATCCCACTGGGTCGAAGTGTTGCTGGCTTGCCAGCCCCCACAACAAGATAAGATAAGATAAGCAAAAGTTATGAATGGCACATTATTTTTACATCAACAAAAATAAAAAACGTAAATGTTTTTATTCTTTTGTAGCTTGGCGCCTCTTTCTTCTTTTCTGGGAATTAGTTAATTTATTAGTGTCAAAGGAAAGCGTGCGTTCGGCCAGTGTTGTGCTGTCAACTTCGGGTCCAATACTGGGAAGATGGCCGTGAGCATCGTCCACTAAAGAGTAGGTAGAGGCAGGTGAACGGTCGACAAGAGCTGCGCGTCTACTTCGGGTCCAGTGCTGGGAATATGGCGGTGAGCATCGTCCATTACAGCGTGTGCAGAGAGAAGTAAATGGTCAGTCGGATCTGCGCTGTCAAGTTCGGGTACATTGCTGAGAAGATGGTGGTAATCGTCTTCCACTACAGCGTATGCAGAGGTAGGTGAGCGGTCGACTGGAGCTACGTTGTCAACTTCGGGTCCAGTGCTGGGTAGATGGCGGTGAGCATCGTCTACTACAGTGTGTACAGAGGGAGTTGAATGGTTCTCGGGAGCTAGACCGTCAAGTTCAGATATAGTGCTGAGAAGATAACGGTGAGCATCGTCCATCACAGCGTATGCAGAGAGAAGTAAATGGTCAGCCGGAGCTGCGCTGTCAAGTTCGGGTTCAGTGCTGAGAAGATTGCGGGAATCATCTTCCACTACAGCGTATACAGAGGTAGGTGAGCGGTCAACTGGAGCTGAGCTGTCAACATAGGGGCGAGTGCTGAGAAAATAGGGGCGAGCATCGTCCACTACAGCATGTGCAGAGCTTGGAAGATGGCGGTGAGCATCTTTTGTTACGGTCGATGGACGAGGAGCAGTGTAGTTAAACGATAGTTCAGTCGCTATCGCAGACACAGTAAAAATTTACTAGAATTCATTTTAGTTGAATTACTAATACATCGATACAGATTACATAGTTTTAAAAGCCAAAGTTCAAGTAATATTTAGGACAGATAGTGTAGTAAGGGCCAAAAAACTTCACATCTGTTGAATAAGGTTTTGTAGTAAAAGCCATAGCATCTCTTTGTAAACTCTATTTCCGTATTATAAACCATTATGCTGCATCAAAAACGATCGGCATGTGTAGTTTTAATAGCCAAAATGTGTTAAACTTAAACTTTTTTTTTAATTGAATGTGCCAAGGACCGATAACTTACAGTGCATTAGGGAATCAACATGATTTGCAAACATTTTGTTTTCTAGTAACTTCTTGTTATAATAGTGATATTTTGTTGTAAAAGCCACACTACGTTACAATATTGATAGTACAGATGGTAGTAAAAACCAATTTATACGAAAGCAGTAGATAACCGTTTGTAGTAATAGCCAGTTGAGACCCTAGCAATAGATGACTATTTGTAGTAAAAAGCAAAGCAAAATATTAGATCCTTAATCCATACGGTTTTTTTTTAATTAAAAGTACACAGTTAGCAAGCTCTAGGGTATTTTCGGGTGAGAATCAAGAGTTGAGTGAGTTATATTACTAAAATGTAATATTAAACCTTTTTCTAGCCAAACGGTTTTGGTAGGATAACAGAGATTCCAACACTTGTTTTCTTCGTACCAGCAAATCCAAAGCACTGTTTTCGCCCGAAGAGTTCGTTTTCAGAAGAGCATTTGCTCATAGCAGCAATCTTATCACTAGTGAAACCAGGGTCAATTTTTTTTGCACGTCGCCTAAGTGGCGGCCTAGCCGCGCTGCCCGCATCACTCACAACAAATTTGACCTTTATTCACTAGTGATAAGATTGCCGCTGCGAGCAAGTGCTCTTCGATGCTCTTCTGGTGTGAATCGACCCTAACGGTCACTGCCTGCGCACGGAGCAGAGCAGTACGGCCGGCGCTGGTGCATGAGCCGGGGAGGGTAATGCGTACGCGCGCGTGGGTGGATCGGGAATTTACTTCTGCACACCCTGCCGCACGCCAAACTAGAGACGGATGGCGGATCGGCATTGGCTTTAGTATTTGGTGACAATTTCTGATGATAAAATGATGCAGCAAAACTCATAATTTAAAACATTGTGTCTTGTACGATAAATTCAGATTTGACATTTACATAGGTCACCTGGAGATAAATGTTATAATAGCCATTTCAAAAGCATCGTGCCTTTTAATACCAAATTTAGCATTAATTTTATAGGTATTTTATTTACAAATGGTCGTAGAAACCATATTTGTAAAAGTCATGGTTTTTACGACATAAAATTAACTTGCTCTTTTGTACATCTTCCCCTGCAAAATTGTCGTATAAACCATATATGAAAATATCGTGTCTTTTATGACAAAAATGCTCAGGAACCAATTTTTTCTGATTTGATCACATGATGTAGTATTAGCCATCTTAAGAAAAAATATGTCATTTACAACATTAATTTTAAAACTTCACCCTTCAACTTGATAATTACGACATATTTAAAAATAAAATTGGGTTTAGAACGTGCATCGGAGCACGTCGTAAAAGACATTTTTTTGCGAATTTGAACATTTTAAATATAGAGATCGATAGAGCTCGCGAAACTGATTATAAAGGCGTTAAAAACTAATTTTGGTCAAAATGGCTTTTACGACATTTGTTGCCAGAAGGGTCGATATGTCAAATGAGCTGTCGGATAAGCTAACAAGAACTTACTAAGAAGTGGTGAAACAGGCCGTAAGTGTAATGAAAAATGGCGCGTAATAATGTGTCTTTTCAACTGTCTAGCTTTTACGGTTAGCTATTAAAGTTACAGCCCTAAATAGGTAGGATGGACGGACGGACAACGTAGGCTTAGTAATAGGGTCTCCTTTTCACCCTAAAAAACCAAATAAACGAATTAATTTTTAATTTTCAGACAAAAAGCGGTTCGGAGACCTACATAAACAGTATTATTTTAGGCTGTATCTGCATGTTACCTTACATGTTGAGCGGTGTACTAGTGAATAAAGTTGGAAAGAAGTACTTATTAATGTTCGCTGGTGTGACATCGATAGGCCTCACTTTAGGGTTACGTTGGGCGAGTAGTAAAACCGAGGTGGTTGCGTTATTTGCTACAGATTCGGCTATCAGTCAAATTATGATGAGTTTGCTTCAAGCTACGACAGTTGAAGTGTTTCCTACTAGTACTAGGTAAGTTTATTTATAAGGCTTGAATAAAATCCAAATCCTTATCCCCATTCGCATCATATTTTATAATGAGGACATGTAAGGTTTGAAACTCTGTCCCTGCTACTGTTTTTCAAACATACAACGTGATAATGAATAAGCGCAAAACCTCATACACCCCAACTGATTTATAACAAAACAATTAAATTGAAACAATAATTTCATTATTTTCATAGTTAAAATTTTAAGTTATTCCCATTTTAAGTTTTGAAGGCAAAAATATTTGTTATTATTTCAGCAATGAATGAAAGCGCTAACGTTTTCATGGATACATTTAAAGAATCTTGTTTTGGTAGTAAGTAGGTGAGTGCCCGAGCGGTGGGTTGAGATCGAGTTTAGTAAATTTTCAATTTGATAAACAAATTATTTAATATTTTGAAAAAAAATACCTACGTTGAAACCATGATAATTCGATTCTGCTCTCGATTCTACACAAACTACTTTCTAGTTTTGCGTTCATTCATCAACACGTTGTATACATATGATTTTCTGGGTGAGCGCATTACCTCGGCTTCATCTACACTCCATTAGCCTCTTACGAATAAATCTAGTAAGATTTGCTGTAGAAGGGCTTAAGTCAGAAAACAAATGTGTGACTTTAATTTTATAAAGAAATTAGTGTTAACCCGCGACTTCGTCCGCACAAATTATATACCAGATTTGAAGTCAGATTATAAGCTATGAAACAAAACAATCAAAATCGGTTCAGTAGTTTTTGCGTGATGCTCGCACTAACAAACACACAAACAAACTAACACAAATTCGAAAAAGGTTGATTTGGAGTCAGGGACACCTAATAATCATATAGTCATCTTTTTTTTGTAAATATCTTCAACGTACAGACACACTTCTGTTGCAGTTTTATAATAGTTAAGAAGATAAGATTGAAAAAAAAAAACAAGAAAAAGTTGAGCTCAAGCCTCAAGTATCGAATAAAAAAAATGGTAGCTAACCCTGAAATAGGCATGGTTTTTTTGGGTTGATACTGAAAGCCTGCCTAGTATTAGAGACGCTTAATTGAGTCTATTTCAAGGTGTACATTGTGTACTGTTTTGCTGATTATTGCGACCGGTGCAACTGAAAATTGTTTGCTATTTCGATGTTGCCACACCGCTACTGGTAACCTAATTAGTCCCAAAAAATTTCATGCAATGTTTATAATTGAGCGGTTATATTATGTTAACAACCATTAACGACCAAATCATTTGCCTTTCCCCAATCCAAATTCAATTCTATAAACACACACATAAAACTTAATTTCCACTGTATTTTTCCAGAACGCTAGCAATATCAATGATTATGACGAGCGGACGAATCGGTACTCTTGTCGGGAATATCATGTTCCCCATATTGTTAAATATGGGATGCATTATTCCCTTCTTCACACTTGCCGGCGTTATGATTGGTAAGCCAATGCTCTTTAAATGTTAAAATATTAATTATAAAACATAGGTATTTATAGACACTTACTAGTGCATCGCCATAGCATTTCTCTTTAATTATTTCTTCCATCCAACGGTTGTCTGGAAGTACTCAATCGCTTTTAGTGACAAGACCGCCATTTGTACTTTTCTTCTCTTCTTCTCATTCTTGTTATAGCTCGTAAGTGTCTATTCTTGGTGTGAAAACCTATAATATTTATGTTATGTTATATTATGTTAAAATAATGATATTGTAAGTTTTGCTTTCAAACTTGAATAGTACAGAATACTTTGTTTTCGACCAACTAAACAAAAATAGAAAAACTTGAAACCTTCCCTTCCCTTAAAGACGGAATCGGAATTGAAGAAGTTAGTTCTCTGCAGGAGTAGGCTCGATAGGTTAATTGGAAGAAAGCAAAAGCCTTAGTTTGGCAGGTAGCGGGTTCAGGCCCCGTCCGAGACTTAATTTTTCGATCTTTAATTTAATTAAAACGCCATGTCGACAACGCTTGGATGAACTACTGGTCCATGAAGGAACTAATAAAGGGTGACCTTCCACTCACACTCAGGAGCAAACTTATCGATATGTGTATTCAGCCCATCCTAACCTGCGTTACGGTGCCCAAACATGGTCATATGGCTGGGCATATTTGTCGAATGCACACCGTGCGGTGGGAGTCGAGGTCGAGGTCCCGGAAAACGTGGCGCGATGAGCTGGATGACTAATGCAATTAATGGATACCGCATTGGATAGATATATGCGGAAGAGTTTAGGGTAGACCTTTGCCCAGAAGTGGGACAAACTTGGTTTAATAATTAATAAACCTGGTTTCTGTTTACTATTATAATTGAAAATGTCTATTTCAGGTGTCGTGATGCTGTCCGTTTTCCTGCCGAAGAAGAAGAAATAATACTTGATTAGGTTTAAGTAATTTTTTTCAATTGTACATATTTTAATTTAGTTTGACTAATAAATCTAAGATAATATTGCATGTAACGTTAATGATTTACCTTTTACCAGCTACAAACAATTTAAAGAAATGTCTTACTTACGGAAAAAAACAAAGAACTTAAAATAACTATGAATAATCTCAAATATCCTAGAGAGTACGTACTATGTACTATTAAATATTCCAAAAATCATTATAGTTTCTTCATGTATACTTGTTTAAATTCGCTAATCTCATGTTTTACCAGTTTGCAAAGATCATTCTCACTCGAGTGCT
The DNA here is from genome assembly GCA_963924505.1 of Agonopterix alstromeriana. Classification (NCBI taxonomy): domain Eukaryota; kingdom Metazoa; phylum Arthropoda; class Insecta; order Lepidoptera; family Depressariidae; genus Agonopterix; species Agonopterix alstromeriana. The sequence continues at coordinate 12,729,542 of OZ004678.1, forward strand.
GTCTCATTTCAATCTAAATAAACTGCTGCATGATCAGCATATCAAAACGACGACGAAAAACAATGAAGTCACTATTAAATTTTTAGTACAATATTTCATACAAAGCACACGTTTTGACGTTTGATAAAGAGTTGTTAATTTTACTAGTTGGAAACTCGCGGATTACTACGTTTTTTTTAAATTCAGTTCAATGTTACAAATACCTTTTTTCTTGTGTGTGTATTTTAGTTAAATAAGAACTTAAATCTAGGGACGCCTTAAACTTAAACTATGCCCATTTAGGACACCTGGGGAGGTAGTTTGACATACATAATTACTTTAATAATATCATCTCATAACAACGTAGAAAGTCTAAGAGCATTTACAAGGTGTAACCAAACACCCTAGTAATACTTAAGGGGGTGCTTCAGACCATCAAACTGAACAACTTTTACTATGAAGCCAACATCGAAATCGTGAAAAAAATCAGCTATCCCATATATTTGAGTACAGACGGTACAGCAGACTTCTATGAAGCAGCAGAATTTTTTTCGCGATTTTGTTGTTAGCTCCAAGTTGTTCAGTTTGATGGTCTGAAGCACCCCGTTAAGTATTACTAGGGTATTTTGTTACACCCTTTACAAGGTTTTACAAAAGTAAAAATATTCATTTAAAACTTTTACAGAAATTTAGCTCGAATAGATTTGTAGTTTAATATGGAACATCAGTTTTTTTCGCGATTTCTATATTGGTCCCATAGTGAAAGTTGTTCAGTTTGATGGTCTAAATCACCCCCTTAAATGTTTATTTGTATTTTTGTAACACCTTGTATAAAGGAGACTGCCTATTCCTTCATTTCAGTTTGAAAAAGTTATTAAATGAAGATTTAAAAAAAAACTATGATCGAAAACTGTAATTTTCTGGTATACACCATGACAGTGTCAGGTATTTGTACTTTTGAAAAGATTCTAGTATACTATCTAGGTACTGGAAATAGTTATTGTCTATCTAGCTATTATTATTAATTTCATTTTTATTGCGGTTTTTTACAGTTTAAAGATTTATGGAAAGAAAACTCTAAAAAAATTAAGGATGACTGTATTCATATGAATTCATCGATATTTATATTTCAAATTTAAATATCGATGGACCGACTATTTCAGATTTATTACACCACATTTTTTCAGTTCAAGGATTTGTGGAAAGACAATTCTAAAAAAATAGAGGATGATTGTATTCGCATGAAGACTGTACCTAACACATTGTCCCACCAGATTGTGTGTGGGCTTCACAATGTTAAGCCCATGTTTTTGAAACCACTGGGCCCATATTTAGCTCTCTTCTGCATCATGAACTTTCTCTTGATGGTATTGTAAGTATGTTTATCTCTTGCGTTTTGAAAGCAAGGAATCTCATTTTAATAGCGTTGTGTAATTGCACCTTTAAGGCCCACTTTTGTCAACCTCTTGGTTATCAGTAAACTCCAGGCTAATTTGGTAACCCAGGATTTTTTGCATGAGAGGTTGTTAAGAGCTAACCCAGGTTGACGCAAGTGGGGCTAAGATATACACAGACCTTATCACTTTTAGTGATAATGCCGCCTTTTGTACCCTTCTTGTTTTGTGTATTTTGTTGTGCAAATAAAGATTATTTATGTTATCTTATAGACAATGAATACCAAAATTAGATATCTGATTAAACAAGGTGTTACTAAAATACAAATAAACATTTAAGAGCGTGGTTAAGAGCATCAAACTGAAAAACTTTTACTAGTGGACCAATATCGATATCGCGAAAAAAAATCGGATGTTCCATACTAAACTACAAATCTACTCGAGCTAAATGTATGGGACAGAGATTTTTTTTTGGGGTTTCGATGTTGGTCCCATAGTGAAAGTTGTTCAGTTTGATGGTCTAAATAATCACCTTGAATGTTTAAAATGTTTATTTTTGCTTTTGTAACATCTTGTATAAGTCAGAAAAAAAAAGACCTGTCGCTTAAAGCAAAATTAATTTTCCTAACCGATCGAGCTACGTCGTTGGTGAAAAAAATAACGCGTATCAACGTTCCTGGAGTGATAAACATATTCCAGGTACAACGTAATCAGATTGTGGTTCCCACAACTATCTACTATAGTGGAACATTACAGCAAGACCGTCGGTAGTAACCAGGATCTATGTGTCATGCTGGATACGTACACATCTGACTTGAATGCCAGGACCTTGAATGTGACCGCTTCTGATATGCTTGCCACTTGTGTTCCGGTAAACATTAAAATTGCTGAATTATTTATCAAAAAGGTGTAAGTTTACAACTGCTAGCTCGGTTGGACAGGTTTTATGATCATCATCATTAGCCTAGATTTGTCACGGAACAGAACAACGTGATAAGGTAACGGTTGGTACAGCCAAGCAGTACAATAAAACGCGAAAAGGCCAAATGTCACTCAAAGGCTAATACAAAGCACAATATAAGAAAGAGTATCTAAGGGCTATGCTCAGAGTTTTCCCGCGAGATCAAACCAAGGTAACCGACATAGCCTGAAGAATAACTACACATAAGTTTCAATGGGCGCACATTACTCGTAGAACAGATGGACAATGGTTTAGGGCCGAAGAGTTTTAAAGTGGCTACTTTGTATCGGAAGACGCAGTGTGAGTAGTCCTCTAAGCCTCCCAGAAGGTGGACCGACGACCTGGTGAAGGTGTTGGACATCCGTTCGGTGAGGGCAGCGACGGACTAGTCGTCCACCGTGGAGATCTTTGGGGGAGGCCTATGTCCAGCAGTGGATATCTCTCTGCGATTTATACTCAAATTTTATTTTCAGACGAAAAGCGGTTCAGAGACCTGTTTATGTAAAACAGCATTATCTTAGGCTGTGTCTGCATGTTCCCGATCATGCTGAGCGGTGTGCTAGTCAATAAAGTAGGAAAGAAGTACCTATTTATGTTCGCTGGTGTGACATATAGGCGTCACTTTAGGTTTACGTTGGGCGAGTAGTAAAACCGAGGTGGTTGCGCTATTTGCTACAGATATCGCTATCAGTCAAACTTTGATAAGTTTGTTGCAAGCCACGACGATTGAAGTCTTTCCTACTAGTTCTAGGTACGTTTTTTTCCTAAGACTTGAATTAAATACCCATTTTGCGCGCAGATAGAAAGAGAGCTAAGGTGCGATAGCTACATCACGCTGCCATAATACGGCCGCTGGAGTGACATTTTTGAAAGGCCTAATCCTGAAGTAGGCCTCGGTTATTTTGGGTTGTTACTGCAACACCAGCCTAGTATTGGAGATGCTTACTCTATTTCAAGGTATACATTTGTGTCTTGTTTTGTAGTCTTACAAATAAATAATAAAAAATACTAGCGTGATCGCTGCGACCATAAAACTTATAGTCTTTTGATTCCAGTATTGCCACGCCACTGTTTAGTCATAGTCATATATTTCATTGCTTCATGTGTTACAAAAGGTTTTACATTTAAACTTGTTCATGACATGAGCTCTGTTAGAGCACTGCAATATTAACACTAATTGCTAAGTGGACACCAAATATCTTAAAGTTTACCTAATAACATTAAATTAAAATAGTGAAAAACAAAGTTATACTCTATTTACAATTCTTTTCTTATATTACAATCATTAAACTCATTTATACTATAAAACATTTGGACATTTACCGAATTTGTTCCGATTATTTCATGCCATATCAATAATTGAGCCTCTATCTTCCTATATATACGGATTTGTATGTGCAAATAAAGTCAAAGTCAAAATGGTTTATTCAAAATAATATCACATAGATAACTTTTTGACGTCATGTTTTTGAATCTACCACCGCGTCGGAAGGTGTTTCGTTGTAGAGTATATGCAGCCAGAATCTCTACAACACACTTATTTTAAACAAAACAAAATATACAAAGTACAATCACATAAATCCAATATTAAATTACATAGTGTAAAATTGTTAAGACCAGACATTTTTGTCATTCAAATAATCATCGAATTTATAGTAAAGATTATTCTATTCAATTTAATTAATTTATTGCTCTCGTGTACACTAGTCATGTTATGTTGCGAACCATTCATGACCAAACCCTACCCGATTCTGAATTAAATTCTACAGAGAAACAAAACTTAATTTCCACGTTGTTTTCCAGAACCCTAGCAATATCAATAATTATGACGTGCGGACGAATCGGTACTGTAGTCGGGAATATCATGTTCCCCATATGCGTTATTCCTTTCTTCACACTTGCTGGCGTTATGATTGGTAATGTTCTCTAAATATTTAACCGAAATAATTTATAACTAGTTTTTCTTTCATAATAAAAAAAAATAGTATGTATAATGATCAGAGCAGCTGCTAGATCAGGCTTATAAAATATTCGAGTATAATTCCATATATTTTATGTTCCACTAATAATTAGTTTTCGTAACTATCTAATTCTATTAGGGCCTTTTTCATCACTTCTGGATAATTTCTTGTTAGCTTGTATGACAGATAATTTGGCATATCTTTCATACGAAATGTGTCAAAATATCTGTCAAATAAGCTAGCAATAGACTTATCCCGAAGTGGTGAAACAGGCCCTTAGAGTTGTATGTAGTTTGCGAGTGACAATTTATGCTAGTGGACTGTCTTCTTCACCTTCCTTTAGTCAACTATTTCATGTTGGCAAAATTTTCTGATAGACTTCGAAAAAAAGTTTAATAATTTTTGGTAAGATTGATTTTAGGTTGGTCTCGCTTGCTCGAAATTGCTTTCTGAACGAGCAGTTTAATATTTAAAAATACTCGTTGCTCTTTTCTTATAACGACACTCTCCGTATAATTATTTTTATTTTACCAATTTATCAACATTTTAGCGAAGCGTACTATAGAGTTGATTATCAAAGAACTATGATTTTAATTCTATTTCAGGTGTCGTGATGATGTCTTTTTTCCTGCCGAAAAAGAAGAAATTATAATTACGTGTTTAAGTAATTTTGGTCAATTGTACATACAGTTTTATTTTAGTTTGACTAATAAATCTAAGATTATGTTTATCAGCTACTCAAAGAAACTTCCTACTTACTATCCCTCTAACAAATAAAAAACAGGCCAAGTGCTAGTCGGACTACTAGCGCACCGAGGGTTCGGTACCACCACACAATAAATTAACTTACCGAAAAATTATTTGTTTTGACTGCCCGCGGGAAACCGGCTTAAACTTGGCCAGTTTTTATTATTTGTTGTTATACTGTAGAGTTTGCACAATAATCACACCAAGTTTGACGCTTGTGTGTGTTATTTTTAAGATAGAACGAGAAAAAAATTTAAAAAATATATTTCTTGTATTACCCTACCTTGTACCTACTACCTATACCTAACCTATCTTGTACCCCCTTAATTTTCGACTATTTGTTTTTTAAATTTATTGGTCATCAAATCCAATACAAATACATATTGGATTGTCTTGGCGGGGGTACTCCCGTGAGATTCTGTGAGAAGTTGAACCGGTCCCTATTACGGTTCTGAAGAAACAACCTCTGAAGCTAGGACGGACGGGCAGCGTAGCCTTAGTAAAAGGGTTCCGTTTTCACCCTTTGGGTACGAAACCCTAAAAAACAAAGAGCTAAACACAATTAGTATAATATACTACACACATTTCTGCTATTCGAGGCATGTATTGTACCCACTCCATTATAAGTGGCGACGGGCTCACCCCCTGTCACACTGGACAGAGTTTCGGTACTACTGGTGAAACGTGGATGTTCTGAGGTTTCAGAATATCTCTGACTACCCAGTCGGGGAATATAGTCGTGAGCATATGCTCTGCTTATTTCTGCTATTCAAAAACTGAAACTCAGAGTAACATTGCTAAAATACTATTGATTCTGACTGTACTATAAGACTATTGTATTTGCAACTGTATTTGTGCAGCTTTGTGTAGTCAATTAAATTAAATACCCATACAGCTGAACAAATATTTATTAATTCTACTTAATTATTTCAGTATTCACTCTCCGCGACGATGTTAAAATTAACACACATTTTGATATGTGTAGTTAAATAAGTAATTAGGAGTACTTCTATGAAATTGTATATTTTCTTATTTAATTATCATATAAACTAATAAATTTACGCGATCAACTCGTCTAAATAACTGATCTAATCTTTTCCAAAAAAAAATTTGCGACTGTTCTATTTTCTACGTATTCAGCAAAAACCTTTGGAAAAACTAATTAAATTGGTGCAATCTGTTGTAGTTTTAAATTTTTTTTTCACTTTGGACTATACTATTAGAAATAATCTACTATTACTCGACTATAGTATTAGAAATAATTTCAATCAACAGTTTTTATTACTCTGGTGATTCCACAGTCGGTTTTATGTCGCAGTAGTATCGATTTGGTATTTTGTAGTTATTTCGTGACTTGTGAATGAAAAACGTTTAGTAGAAATGAAAACGTCTTCGATGGATCGCACGAGTAAGTTCCATAAATTTACTATACAGGATGTAACAAAACACCCAAGTAATATTTAAAGGGGTGGTTTAGACCATCAAACTGAACAACTATCACTATAGAGACTACGTTGCATAAAAAAACTGTTGTATGAAACAGTTTTTTTAGCGATTTCTAAGTCGTTCACATGGTCTAAGATTATTCCGAATACGTAAATGCGCGCTGCATACAAACAAAGTTTGATAATATTTTCAATACTCACTAATTAAGGTCAATGCAAGTTTTCAGAAACAATCTAGAATCTAATCTCTATGTTTGTATGAAGTCAGATTTTCGTTAAAATATACCGTTTTAGTGCTAGGATTAATTTAATATTTGTATGGAAATATTTGAGGCACTGTAATTTTTAAACTAAAAATTTTAACGTAAATCATAGAGATTGATTTCTAGACTGTTTCTGAAAAATTTCATTGAGTTTAATTGGTTAGTATTCAAAATATCACAAGACTTCGTTTGTAAGGAGCGCGTTCCGAATGTGTACTTTATATTTCATTGAGTAAGTAAATGTTTCTAATTTTTACTAGAGTGTAAAAAACGAGTTTTAATCATATTTTTTACATAATTTTATCACCAGGTGAAGACGATATAGAAGCAAAGCACACAACACCTATGCTGGAAATAAACGAAGCATTCAAAGAATGCGGTTTCGGATTCTTCCATTACAAGTTGTTATTTACATCGCTGTTCGCATTTCTGTCCTCTGTATTCATTACCAACTCAACACCCTACTTGTTGCCAAATGCAGAATGCGATCTGAATATGAATTTATTACAGAAAGGCATTTTGAATGGCGTACTTTATGGTGGTAAGTGAGAACGTGAATTAAATTGTTAGTTTATTATAGTAATGAGTATGGAACAAGAAAAAAACAGGCAAGTGAGTATCACCACATAATACAGGGTCCATCTTAATATGCTGACACTTTTTAAGGGGATGATTAGACCATCAAACTAAACAGCTTTCTATATGAGACCAACATCGAAAACGCTAAAAAAAAATCAGCAGTCCAATACATCTGGCCCGAGTAGGTTTGCAGTTTTGCATGGAAGAGCGGATTTTTTTTTCGCTATTTCGATATTGGGGCCATCGAGAAATTTGTTCAGTTTGACGGTCTGATCGTCCCCTTAAAAAAGGATCCTATATATTTGTGTTTTGTGTATTTGTATTAAGAAAACATATCTTTTTCATTCAGTTTGGGATCCTTACAGCACAAGATCAACTCACACTTGGCCTGTGCCAAACTTTTTGATCCACAGTATTGGATAATTATATTTTTAACACTTTTATACTTCATTCCATAAATAAGGACAAAACGAATTTCCGTTTCCGATTTAGCTTTCTGGCCAATTCTTATTAGCAAATATAATTTATTTGTTAGTAAGATAAGAATATGTGAGAGTGAGCGTTACTGTTTCTTTAATCAAAATAGCCTTACAATTTCTTTTCTGTTTGGAATGGAGAATCGACGTTTTAAATTCTTAATTTTTATGTGTCTCCATGAAATTTGTAATACGAAACCATACATGAATATTTTGTAGGTAATCGCTTAATTGCAAAATTACTTCGCAATCCAATTTCGCTCGACTATTTGCAAAGCAAGCTAGTCGTACTTATCAGACCACCTGAGTATACCTACTTACTAAGCAGACGTCACAAAAACAGACGAATTTTTAAAATATTTTGTCTCGGTCTGAAATGTACAGGTAAGGTAATTCTAAAGAGTATAGGCGGGATGAAATGCTAATTTGGAGAATAGGTCACTTTTCCGACTGTATACATATTTTTCCGATCCGTCCCACCCATACACCCCACCGACTACTAGTGCGAAAGAGATAACTGCAGCTCGGACCAATTTTATCTACATAAAATCGACGAAAACAGCATTTCGTATTCCCCTGTTTCCTCCTCCAAAACTAAACCAATTTTAATAATATGAGAAATACTTTGGCTATATGTGTATGTTTTGCTTTTTTTGTTTTTATTTGTCAAATTTGTTTGCTGGATGTCTGAAAACGGGCGGTAAAATTGGTCATTTTCGAAGGTCCCTAGTTCGTACAGTAATAAATTAATGCAAAAAAGCAAAACATAGGGACATAGCAGAGGTAACATAGATTGTATTATAAAAATGTTTTGCTCTAGTGTCATTATCCAGGGAGGAAACAGGGGAATACGTTTGTATGAAAAAAACTGTACTCGCCTATATTCTTAATAAATATATGTTTTTTTCAGGAATGATATTTTCATCAATAATAGCTGGATTTCTAACTGACACGTTTGGTAGGAAGGTCTTTATAGTCGGAGGATATGCAGGAATCTTCCTTTTTAACATGGTTTCATCCTTAAGTCAAAAATACGCATGGCTGCTTACGGCTAAATTATTTGAAGGGATATTGTAAGTACCTACCTATCTGTATCTTTACATTAATTATCGTATTTTCTACTTTAATTCAAGTCATTGTTGCATAATCTGTATTCTGCGAGTAAGATATATTTATGCCTAAACTTAAAACAAATTTTGAGTCACGTTGCAGGTTCTGACCCGAGAACTTGTCTCGCGTGTTGTTCGCGCGTCGCGTCTTTGCCTGCCACGAGGCTCCGCATTCCTTAATCTCTTCTTGTTCTTTATCAAAAACAATCCCTGAGATTGGGATAGATACTCCCACAAACTACTTGACATTGGCGGAAATGCGGTGCTAACGCACAAGCAAAAAGTCCATTATTTAAAAATAAAAAAAAATAAAAATTATAATTAAAAAGTTAAACCGACTACAAAATAAAAATAATTCACAATTTTTAGTGGTGAAATACATTAGTTCGATTCTGTAGGCCTACCATGAGTTTTCACTGTACGTTACTACTATAGTTGAATCGCTAATTTTGTATTAAATTTCGTACAGCGCTCCTAGTGATTACGTTGGGAACTAATTTCTGCCATACGAATTGGTGACGTAACTACAGTAGTAACGCACAGTGAAAAGTCATGGTAGATTTACTGATATCTGTTATACACGCAATGGGTACATCGTTACGAAACAAATAATAATAATAAATATCTTGGACATTGTCACACAAATTATCTAGTCACATTTAAAGTACCAGAATCTAGCCTGGACTTGTATTATGATGACTAGACAACGAGACAGAATACATATATAGATACAAACGTCCATGACTCGGGTACAAATATTCATATTCATCATACAAATATTTGTCCCTTACGGGATTCGAACCCGTGACCCTCGGCACAGCAGGCAGGTTCACTACCGACTGTGCTATCGGGCCGTCGAAACAAATGTTTCAATTGCCGATGATTTGCTGTCAACTTTTGAGGAGTTTTATTGTGTAGCTCCCAAGCGCGTTATCAGACCTTCATCGATTGAAAATCGGACCACCTCCAAACCAGGGTCCTGGTTTCGAATCCCGGTTCAGTCATAGATGTTATATGTTTGTGCCGTTGTTGTATGGTTTCCATAACAAAAAGCCTAAGGCTTACTTGGGATCATTACAATAAACTTATTGTAAACTAATACTACTAATACAAAAATACCTTGTTGTAAACTAACACTAGTTTTTACCCGACTGCGCCAGAAGGAGGGTTATGTTTTTCGAGCGTATGTATGTATGTATGTAAGTATGTATGTATGTATGTTTGTATGTCTATTTCTTTGGCACGGCCTACAGCCCAAACGGCTTGATGGATTTTAGCGTATGAGGTGTCATTGGATTCGTAAAAATCGTGAGAGTGACATAGGGTATATTGTTTCAAGATGGCGTCTATGAATTAAAAAAGAGAGGGGGAATAAACAATTTTTTTAAGATAAATGTATACTAACCCTTATATGGACATCTTGTCTGAAATAAATTATTTGAATTTGAATTACAATGTATGTGCCTGTGAGCGTTATTTATTTATTTATTATTTACCTCGGGAGTACACCCTTTTAAACAAAAAAACTATTTTTGTAAATTGGTCCACAATTGACAAAGATATCGGTGAACATACATAAAAAAAACATACAGCCGAACATAGAAACTCCTCCTTTTTTGAAGTCGGTTAAAACGTCTTACAATATACCCCGCAAGCCCAACATAATGCGGGATAATCTGTCTTGAGGCAAACCAGAAAGTGATTGGTGCGGTTACTGTACAATGGTATAGCACGTATGTTTACCTACTACATGTGTGTGTAGTATAGGTACAATATAATTTACTTACCTATACTTTCATATAGACACAAATATAAGAAAGATATGGTTAATCGAGTTAATCTGTTATCATAATCCTTGCTAGATCGACCTAAGAACGAATTTACAACGTGTTAATGAATTAATGCAAAACTAGAAAGTAGTTTGTAAAGGATCGAGAGCAGGATCGAATTATCATGTTTTCAATACAGGTAATTTTTTTCAAAATATTCAATAATTTGTTTATAAAATTTAAAATTTACTGTACTCGATCTCAACCCATCTAACGGGCACACTCACCGTACTTACTACCAATACAAGATTCTTAAAATGTATCAATGAGCACGCTAGCGTTTTCATTCATTGCTGAAATGATAACATTTTTGCTTGAAAACTTAAAATGCAAATAACTTTAAATGTTAACTATCAAAATAATGAAATTATTGTTTCAATCTAATTCTTTAGTTATAAATCAATAGGGGTGTATAAGGTTTTGCGCTTATTCATTAACAGCCCACGGACATATTTTAATAAAAATTGTAGTTTTTAAATACTAACAAAATTTTAAGGGTGTATTCAGACAATGAATATAAACAACTTTCACTAAGGAACATGGGTCGAAAAACGTTTTCCTATTGAAAATGGATCGGCTGATCAGCACTTTTGTATTGGAAGTCCAAAAAAAAATATGTATGGCCAATACGGATTGGTGGACTGCACAGTGATTATGATGGTTATTATGATACTTTCCAGGTTCGCAGCAGCTTTCAGTGCAACCTTAGCTCTTACATCAGAGTTTTGTCACAGTGGAATAAGGGACCGCGTGATGTTGTTACAATCTTCTTTCCTATCTCTAGGCCAGGTTTTCTTGGCTGGCTTGTCGTGGATTATTCTGACTCAAGACTGGAGGACTTCTTTCTTCGGTGGATATTTTGGTAAGTTGTTTGCTGTTTGACGCTTTGTAAATAACGATAATTTTTTCTCTTGGCCTTTGACCAAGCGAAGTTAAACCATGATGATCACACTTTTATAATGTTTGTATCGGAGTTTATTACCTATTGTATAGGTATATCATCGTGAGGAAACCTGCATGCTTCAATTTCGAGGCATGTATTGTACCCACTGTCCATTATAAGTGGTGACGGACTCAACCCCTGTTACACTGGACAGAGTTTCAGGACTACTGGTGAAACGTGGATGTTCTAAGGTTTCAGAATATCTCTGACTCCTCGGGGAATATAGTCGTGAGCATATGCTATGCTATGGTATGATATTGTATAATATAGCTTTTTGGCTTTCTTAATAAGTTTGTGTCGCACTTTTTGAGGTTGAGAAACAGATCAGAGTGTATTTTCAGCACATTTTCGCGCGCTGCTATAATCTTACTAATAATATCATAAATGTCAAAGTTTGGATATTTAGATGTTTGGAAGTTTGTCACTCAATCACTCATAAACGGCTGAACGGATTTGGATGAAATTTGGCCGGCATATAGAACAGGTCCTGGATTAACACAGTCCACGCAGACGGAGTCGCGGGTAACAGCTAGTCTAAAGCTAGTTTTCAATAAGAAATTTTTACGGAAGTGTAATTTCATAAGTACACACACATTTTTTTATCTAGATTCTTGTGAAATCTTAAATTCAATGAACCATAATTTTGTTTCAGTGTTAAATACATGGAATTTCTACCTGATGATATTATCGTTGTTTCCACTGACGACTTCGATACTCTACAGTTTCCAACCCGAGAGCCCCAAGTTCTTACTGAATCAGCACCGCTACGACGAAGCGAGGGACGTACTCATTAGAATGTACAAACAGAACACTGGCAAACCTGCTGACACTTTTCCGGTAAGAATCTTTAATGAACAGACTATACGACCGAGATTCAGAGACGATTTTTAAGTCACAGATCGAACTCCCGTATGTCAAAATCCATACATTTTCGCCACTCTTAGCTCGAGCTAAGACTAAAAAAATCGTCTCTGAATCTCGGCCTCAAACTTTACAAATAAAAATGTTTCTCGTTAGTCAACCTGTCTACTATTTTTTTAAAGTAAGTCCCACTCAGTTGCAGAAACGGTCATTAAAGTTAACCCTCCATTAAATCTCTTGCTGTTACTTTTTGTCTTGTTGACGTATATAGCAAGAGATTTAAAACTTAACTTTAATGACCGTTTCTGCAACTGAGTGTCAGTCAGTCTCTGTGATAAAAATGTTTTTTTATGGTGTCAAGCGTATTTTAATTAAATAAGAACTGAAATCTAGGGACGCCCTAAACTTAAACTATGGCCGTTCAGGACACCTGGGGTGATAGTTTCACATACATAATTGCTTTAATAACAGTATCACAGGAAGCTGGCATAGGTATTGAATACGGTATCATCATATTACTGGATACATAACCATAGCTTAAAAATTTATATTGTAATCGTCATTAAGTCGTGTTATGTTGTAGAGTTTCTGGCCGCATCTTCTCTACAGGTGGTAGCTTAAAAAAAGAATTGACGTTTAATAAGTGTGCTTCAAGCTCCTATATTGAATAAATTATTTTGACTTTGACTTTAAATAAACGCTTAGAGTATTTAAAAAAGAGACGACATTGAAAAAGCTATAAAATTCCGGAATAAACAACATTCTGATGTGGAAAAAAACATAGTTACATAAAGCAGTGCTGAGTAAGCTTTTATTTTTTATTGGTACAGTCATTTTGTTTTTATTTTAAATTATAACTGCACATTTTATATGCATTTGTTAAAATATTTTATTGTGTGGTAGCTTGCAGCGTACCTATTTGGGATAAACAAATTATCGACTGGAATTCTACCCGCGTTACTCTACCTATATTTCTTCTTAAAAAAGCAAGTTACCTCACCTGATGAGAAAGACTGAAAATAATATTTAATGACAACTAGCCACTAGCATTAATTACCGTCTCCCAGGTAAAATGCTCCAAGTCCAAGGGTAGTCTATGTTTAACTAATCTACCTATGTCAACTCCAGTAATCGAAAGACAAACAAAATGACATTTAACTTTTGTTTAACAAAGTAAACTTACGTTTACAAACAGTCCAAGCCTTCAAAATTAATTAAATAATAGTTTTACAAACTAGTTTTCGAAATTATGATGTAGGTACAAACATATATTTTTTATTATTCACGATCTTGGCTCCATAGTGAACGTGGTTCAGTTTGATGGTCTAAGCCACCAATTTAAATAAATCTAGGGTGTATTTTTACACTCTTTATATATAATGAATTAACTAATTAAATAACTAACTAAATAATTTTTACACATACATAAACTGTAAATAAAGTTTATGTATGTGTAAAAATTATTTAGTTAGTTATTTAATTAGTTAATTAATTATTTTTACACTCTGTAAAACAATCATAATTAATTTTATTGAATTTTTTTTCAGTTTAAAGATTTATGGAAAGAAAAATCTAAAAAAATAAAGGATGACTGTATTCGTATGAACACAGTACCCAGCACATTGTCCCACCAGATTGTGAGTGGGCTGCACAGTGTTAAACCCATGTTTTTGAAACCACTGGGCCCATATTTAGCTCTCTTCTGTACCCTTTACTTTCTCGTGATGGCATTGTAAGTATGTTTAACTTACTTTTTAACAGCAAGGCAACTTATTTTAGGGCTCTGTGTAATTTATTGCGAATCGTTCTTTAAGTTTTTAGAGTTCCGTAGGCAAACTGATAGCGAGGTAATTTCCGTAGTCAAAACTTCTATAATTTATGCACCTATTGAAATATAATTTGGCATAAAGACACATATAAATACAGGGTGGAATTCATATCATTAGCTTACTTTTAAACTAAGAATCTACCCATCGAAACAAACAAATTTTACAATGGAGTAAACCAAACGGAGCAAAAAAAATCTGCTGTTGCATACATTTGAGTCGAGTAGGCATTGCAGTTTGGTATGGAACAGAGAAAAGTTGTTCAGTTTTATGACGGATAGACTCCTAGTTTAAAAGGATGCTAATGATATCAATTTCACCCTGTATATCAAAAATCGAGAATGTGATGAGCAATATGAAGAAAAAAATATGTTGATCCCCTAAATATGTAGAATTGTTCCCCTATCTCAAATGTGGTGTCCTTGGTGAAACATAAGGCGGACCTTCCTATAATAACTACTTCGATTAAAAAATTTTCAGGTACAATGTAATCAGACTGTGGTTCCCACAACTATCTACTATAGTGGAACATTATAGCAAGACCGTCGGTAGTAACCAGGATCTATGTGTCATGCTGGATACGTACACATCTGACTTGAATGCCAGGGCCTTGAATGCGACCGCTTCTGATATTTGTGTTCCGGTAAATATTACAACAAAAACATTTTTTTAT
Source organism: Agonopterix alstromeriana (assembly GCA_963924505.1). Lineage (NCBI taxonomy): Eukaryota > Metazoa > Arthropoda > Insecta > Lepidoptera > Depressariidae > Agonopterix > Agonopterix alstromeriana. The sequence continues at coordinate 12,744,588 of OZ004678.1, forward strand.
GAGATGTTTTTATGTCTGACTACACTAAAAATAACTAAGCTGGAGTTGCTAGCTCTATTGGGTGGGCAGGTTTCATAACAATCATCATTAGGGTATACTCGTAGTTTCCCACTACCTGGCAGTCGAGTAAATTCAATATCTACACTAATCTACATCTACACTAATATTATAAAGAGGAAAGATTTGTACCTATTTTTGTATGTTTGTAATGAATAGGCTCAAAAAGTACTGGGCCGATTTAAAAAATTCTTTCACCAATAGAATGCTACATTCTTCCAATTTGACATAGGCTACATTTCATTTTGAAAAAAATTAGGGATCCTTGGAAAAATTTGAACAATGTAACCGAAGGTGTAGAAAAATGAGTCTTAAAATTTATTTGTCTACCCCGTGCGAAGCCGGGACGGGCTGCTAGTTATTTATAAGAAAGTACGTCCAGTAGGCCTACTATGAGTTTTCACAATACTTTACTACTGTAGTTAAGTTTTGTGAAAACTCATACCAATTTCGTATGGTAGAAATTAGTTCTTGACGTAAGCACTAGGAGCGCTGTACGAAATTCAATACAAAATTGGTGATGTTACTAAGGTAGTAAAGAACAGTAAAAACTCATGGTAGCCCTACTGGATTCATATAGACAGGTGTCCAAAACTCGATGCTTTTTTCAAAGAGCTCATTCACAGAACGGACAGTTATTGGTATACTATACACCAAATAGTGAGAAAAAATTCAAATCGGTTCAATCTCACTCAAAGGGCAATGGAGAAGGCTATGTTCAGAGTTTTCTGTAATCGATATTGCCGGAAGAATTGCTAAACTTAAATGACAGTGGTCGGGTCATATTGCTCGTAAAATATATGGCCGATGGGGCCAAAGAAGTTTAACAACCGCGTATCGGAAGACACAGCGTGGTTAGGCCGAGAAAGTGGACTGACGAGCAGGTGAATGTGACGGAAAACCATTGGAGGGCAGCGCAAGACTGGTCGTCGTATCGAACCTTGGATGAGGCCCATCTCCAGCAGAGGATGTCCTTCAGTTGAGATGATGATGAAGCAGTGAGATGAAAATAGACAAAGGCTGTTTATTTATGCAAAATTTTTATTTTCAGACAAAAAGCGGCTCAGAGACCTACATAAACAGTATTATTTTAGGCTGCGTCTGCACGTTTCCTTACATGTTAAGCGGTGTACTAGTCAATAAAGTTGGAAAGAAATACCTATTAATGTTCGCTGGTGTGATGTCGATGGGCATCACTTTAGGTCTACGTTGGGCGAGAAGTAAAACCGAGATTGTTGCGCTATTTGCTGCAGATAATGCAATCAGTCAAACTATGACAAGTTTGCTTCAAGCCACGACGGTTGAAGTGTTTCCTACTAGTTCCAGGTAAGTTTTATTTCGTCACATCATTGACCTCACTGAATTGACACAATAAGCCACACAAATCAAGTATGCACGCTTTTGGGTGGCACTAATATATTGTATTTGATTAATAAACTTAGTCGTATTTGGTATGTTTACTGTCAGCTAAAGTCCGGCCGCTGAAAGATTGCGTTTGACAGTTACCATAAAATTGTAAAAAACTGAATGAAAATATTGTTTACCTGTGCTCACTCTAGTATACAGGGCACTAGCTGCCCTTTTAAGTTCAAAAAGCTACTAAATAATGATCGGCATTTATAGTTTTCATTCAGTTTTTTACAATTTTATGGTAACTGTCAAACGCAATCTTTCAGCGGCCGGACTTTAGTTGGCAAAAGAGCTCTCTTGCGTCTGCTATTTTTGGAGCGTTTTATTTTTATCTAGTTTTGTTATGAGAGTATACAGGGTAAAATTGAAATGATTCAAAAAATATTCAGGGGTGTGTCAGACCATCTAACTGAACAACTTTTACTATGAGAGCAAAATCAAAATCTCTTAAAAAAAACAGTTCTTCCATACAAAACTGCAAACCAACTCGAGCCAAATGTATGGGACAGAAGATTTTTTTTTCTCGCCTCCTAATAATTTGTAGAATCATTTCAATTTTACCCTGTTTAAGACATCAATGCGCTATTAACATTTTTTATCGTAATTATAGTAACTAACTACTAACTGTCAACGAGCTTACGTAGTTTTTGAGTCTGTGCGGGACATATTTATGAACACAATGCGCGGTATATAATGAATATAGTATGTTCCATCTGGTTCTTATTCTATAATCTAAGTTTAAAACATAATTCAAACTTAGCGCTAGTGTAACAACCCTAAGAATACAACTGCTGCCTTAAGGGAATCAGACTATTATTAGGTTTGGCCTTTGTTAGGCTTTGTGGTCAACCAACTGTTTAAGTTTCGACACCGCAAGCTTCAAACTTTGATATCATTCGTAGCTATTATTCTATAGAATTGAATAGATCCTATGGTAAATAAAAGTAATCTGAAGTAGTGGAGAAAATACGTATCATTGAAATCGGACTGTTGGCAACACAGTAATTAAAAAAGTTGTATTTCCGTTTTCTGCCTTCCATATTGGTACGGTGCTTGTGCGTTTAACTAACACTGGTGTAAAAATCACTAAAATAAACCTCCAGTGCTGCAAACAAGACTTTCCTTTACATCGAACCACTCCTGCCACCAGAAGAAAAACTACAGTCAACTAAAACCTCTCCAGCGGAGCCAAATAAAACACCGGTAGGCCACGTTTCCTACACGGACTCTATTATTCCCACTGCTGGGAAACAGGTCTACCCTATTGGAAGTATCGGCGTTGGTCCAACACGCGTGCCCAATGCGGTTTGAATTTCACATAGGTTAGAGTTTCTGGCCGCATCTTCTCTACAACGGAACACCTTCCGACGCAATGGTAGAGTCAAAAACGACGTCAGAAAGCTATCCATGTGATATTATTTTGAATAAAACATTTTGAGTTCAGAAACCATAGTGTTACCTGCTACCTTTGGCTTCCAATGTTTGTCTTGTATTTTTCTGATGAAATATAAGCTACTTACCTATCTGTATATCTATCTATCTATCAGAATTTCTCCTTCAGCGTATGCAAGTTTCCTCACGGTGTTTTCCTTCTCCGTTTGCGAGCAGTCGGGATTGCGTACATAAATGTTAATCGAATTATTGGTACACACATTCAGTCAAGCGAAAGTATCGAGAATGGATGATTGACTGTTTTCTTTGAATGTCGCGGTGTTTTGCACTCAGAATTCTTGCCGGAAGTTCAAACGGTAAATAAATAATATTATTTGAGCATTATGCGGCATTTAAGAGAGCAAATTCGACGAATAATTTCAGATTTGTGCAAAGAAAATTCTTGGATTTTGCACCACGATAATGCGCCTTCGTACAAAGCCATTATTGGGAACAAATTTTTGACCAAAAACTCAACAAATACCATCGAGCAACCACCTTGTTCACCAGCCAACTTCTTTTTATTTTCCTAAACTCAAATTACCACTTCGTTTGTGTTTTCCTTCGTTAGAAGACAAAAAGGAGAATTCGCGGCGAGAACTGACTTCAATTCCGGAAAAAGCGTTTAAAAATGTTTTGATGATTGGATTATTCGTTGGCGACAGTGTATTGTTTCTGAAGGAACATGTTTTGAAGGTGATAAAATAAATTAGGATGAAAAACTACCATTTAGTGTATTATTGATCTTTTCCCGATAGGTACTTTTTTGACGGCGGATTCGAACCTGAAAATCTGTGCCTGAACACCTCTGACTCTCCACTAGGTACTAATATCTCACTAAACTCAAAATCTAATTCAAAATCAAACTTATATCTACCGAAGATTCAATCTGTACCTGAATGAGGTATCAATTGCGATACATCTCTTAGCGAAATCAAACAAGTAACATTGAAATAGATGGTCGTAGAACCCTTATCTGTGTCTATTGAAACCGTGTCACCCGGCCCCAAGACAAAAGGTCAATAGTCTGTCCCATTGTCTGCTGTAAGATGTTCTACTATTGAAATAAAGACAAAAGATCTGAGAATAGAGATCAGATTCTGAATTGAAGGCCGTTTTTAAAGTTTTTCTGAAAAGGGGATACGGAGAAGTTTGTGGACTCTTATAATTTCAGTTGTGATTGATAAGATTAGTTTCTTAATCTGTTTTTTTTTTCGTTAGAAAATTGAAAGCAAGTTATTATTATGTGCGACTAACCCAAAAGGGTACAGTGGGCAAATTATAGTTTTCGAGATATTGAAGAGAAGTGGCGACGGGCTCACCCCCCGTCACACTGGACAGAGTTTCGGTACTACTGGTGAAACGTTGATGTTCTGAGGTTTTCAGAATATCTCTGCTACCCCCTCGGGGAATATGGTCGTGAGCATATGCTATGCATGCTATGAAGACAGGTGAAAAATGTGTATTGTGTGATTTTAATTTTGATGGTATAACAATTAGATAGATCCAATTATTAAATGTTTAGTGACATTTTATCAATATTTCTGTGTCTTGGAATTATAAACTGTAAGTAACAAAAGTGTATCTGTACATTGAGTTAAGACATTTATAAAAAAATATTACGATATGGATTTTAGATGTCCTTCGCTCCAAATCAACCTTTTTTAGAATGTACGTCTGTCTGTTGTCCGTTTGTGTGTTTGTTTGTGCGAGAATCACGCAAAAACTACAGAACCGATTTCGATGATAGTTTTTTTGTTTGATAGCTTATGATCTGACTTAAAATGTGGTGTATAATTTGTGCGGATAAAGTCGCGGGTTATATCAATTTTTTTTATAAACCTGACATTATTAAACACATTTTTATTTCTTACGCAATCAAGCAACTATTCTAGTTTCTGAATCCAGTCCTAACTCAATACCGCCCCACTGGAACCCAATGGCTTGGATTACCACACATTATGTTTCATTTGAGATAATACGGATTTACCGCACACATTCTATTATAACAATCACGTGAATTAGACTTTCTTTTGAATAAATTTCGAACAGAAATTTACGTAGTACCTGTGGTAGCACTCTCCGTTTTATTCATATTTTTTCAAATCGTGAATTTCTTTGAACTGTAAATACAACGTGTTAATGAATAAGCGCAAAACCTCATACACCCCAACTGATTTATAACAACATAATTAGATTGAAACAATAATTTCATTATTTAGTTCGTTAAAATTTAAAGTTAAACGCATTTTAAGTTTTCAGGCAAAAATGATTTGTTATCATTTCAGCAATGAATGAAAGCGCTAGCTTGCTCATGGATACATTTTAAGAATCATGTTTTGATAGTAAGTAGGATGAGTGCGCCCGTTCAGTAAATATTAAATTTTACAAACAAAATATTTAATATTTTGAAAAAAAAATACCTATGTTGAAAATATGATAATTCGATTCTGAACAAACTACTTTCTAGTTTTGCGTTAATTCATTAACACGTTGTATAATCTGAAATGATTTTTGGGTGCGAATAAAGAATATTTATGTTACGTTACGATCAAACCATTTGCCCTTCCCCAATCCGAATTCAATTCTACCGATGAAAACATAAAACTTAATTTCCACTTTGTTTTTCCAGAACCCTAGCAATATCAATGACCATGACGTGCGGACGAATCGGTACTTTGGTCGGGAACATAATTTTCCCCATATTGTTAAATATGGGATGCGTTGTTCCCTTCTTCACACTTGCTGGCGTTATGACTGGTAAGTAAATATTATTTGTAAAAAGGTGTGTAAGAGTTTGTAACTTAAATTGAATTATGCAGTACAAGTCTCAATTTTTTTAAATGAACAGAAGTTTAAAAAATTTTGTAATCATCTTGATTATTTTCTGGCTATGGTAAAGCTTTACTTTTCATATTTTGAATTAACAAAGAGAACAGGAAATAACTAGTTCTTACTTAACTGAAAAATGTTATAAAACAAATTGTAACCACCATCAAAAAAGAACGTTCCTTTGTTATACTCAATATCTATCAAGAACAAAAAATAATTATCAAAAAGTAAAAAAACAAATAGCTAAATAGATTTTTGACTAGGGTGGAAAAATATTTTCAAAAATAAAAATAAAAAAGGATTTAATGCCTAACACCAATTTTTCTAAGTTGGCGGTGGCTGCAAATTTACGATATTTTCACAATGGCGAAAAGTTGCTACACCACAATGCCCTTTCCTAAGTAATCAATTATGTACAAATGCTTTTCAAGTTGTGTGTTCACTTTTGAACACATAAACAAAACTAGGTCAACAAAACAAAGACACAAACGTAGGCTATAAAGGTAAGCGCATATTACGACGGGCCGCATCGAGTCGGACAGCAGCGAAAAAATTCGCTCATAGAGCACTTGTAGAACGCTGGTGTGATCTGTGCATTACTCTGAGAAAAAAATGCTACGTATACGTAGCCCGTCGCAGCTTTTACGTAGCCCGTCGCAGCTTCCGTACCACGTAGCTTACGATGCAATACTGATTACGAGTTGTCTCGTACTTCATAATGAAGCTTCATTGTGAAGTACGAGACATTTTAAATACTGATGCAACAGTCGTAATCTGTATCATACGTAAGCTGCAACGGGCTACGTATACGTAGCATTTTTTCTGTTCCTGCCTCTGGAGCATAAGACGGGTGATCCCTCTGACAGGAACATTATAGACCCATCTCGTTAGCTACTGTATTGATACCAAAGGTGCTGGATAGTTTGTTTGACCATCAACTTTGCCAAAACATTGACCTGAATCACTTCTATGCAATTAATTTAAATATCGTATCCTAGGCCTGGCCGCAGCGGGTCGTGGTTCCGTCTGTGGGATGCGGCCCGCTTCGCCCAGATGCGGCCCGTTGTATTGTGCCATACCTGTTATACGTCAAACTAAAAATCCGTCAATGCGTTGCGACCCGGTCCGCTTATGAACTAAGTATTATTTTCTGCGATGCGAACCGCTCCGCCCCGATGCGACCCGTCCTAATAATATGCGTTTACCTTAAATTGAATTGAGGATATTATTCAAACCAAAAACGTTCCGACTTTTACTTCTAAGAGCGTTAATTATAATTTATAGCTATTAAACGAATATCCGAAGTTGACCGTTTTAATGAAATTGTTTTCCCTAATAAAGTACTTTACTGCTGTTAAATGAATGAGACTTTAACTTTAGTCTCCTAAACTTTGAAAAGATCTATAAACGTTTTATGATTAATAAATAAAAAGGCTTAATTTGATAGATAATGATTTGAAATGTTTGACTGAGTTCGAAAAAAAGTAAATAGATGCTTTTAACTTAAATTTTATTTAAGATAATGTTTATAGGTACAGTTAAAATTGAAATTAAAACCAATGTAGGATGCGTTTCTTCTGAGCGGAGCGGAGAGAAAACGCACCCTAACATTTTTTGTTCATTGTAAAATTAATTTTCACTCTATTCATTATGCTTAGATTGAAACACACAATGTCTATTTCAGGTGTTGTAGTGATGTCAGTATTCCTGCCGAAAAAGAAGAAGTGATTTACTTATTATTGTTAAACATATTTCCATTCAATGGCTTAATTGTGTATGTCTCATGATGAAATTTCACTTCACTCGATGAAGTTTCACTCAAGACGAAATTTTAATAAATGATTGTTACCAAATATCACATTTTCATTACTCCAAGGGTACCCCAAATAGAATGAAAAAACATACACTCATCATCATTAGCCTATACAGGGTGTAAGGAAAAGTATCGATAACCTTTAAACCACATACTGTACCCATCAAACTGAACAACTTTTACTACGGGAGCAAACCAATCGGCGCCAAAAAAATGCCCCTCAGAGTGTATGGGCGTCAGACCATGCGTGCACAATGCAGATTGGTGGACTTCACATACACATCATAATTTCTTCTTCAGCGTATGCAGGTTTCCCCACAATGTTTTCTTTGACCGTTTGAGAGCAGTCCGTATTACCTAAGTTAAAAAAAGTAGGAGGACGCCATAGGCTCCGAGCCTTATTGCGGCATCTCTCGCAACACCTCTAGACGTGTGCTAAAGGAATGGGCCGTGAACCAAAGCCGTAAGCTCTGGTCGGATACACCAGGACTAAAGCATGCAAAAGAACTTGTGACCGGCATTCAAACCGCAGCGACTTGCAGATTCTGCTGTGAAGCAGAGGAAACGCCCATACACCTCCTCTACGAATGCGTAATGCTCATTCTCAGCAGGAGTCGCCATCTGGGTGGGTACGTTAACACCTACTGACATTAGGGACCTCCCCTCTAAAAGCATAACACGGTTCATGAAGTCTGTGGGCCTAGGAAATGACCTTTAGGTCGAGGGTGACAGCTATAATAGATCTGTTCAAGTCGCGATAGCTATTATTGGTCATTGACCAAGCCCTTACAACCAAATAATGATAGAAATAGTACGTGGCATATTGTCTGTATGGATTTGAACCTGGACTCCCATGATTAAGTGCCCACTATCCGCAACGCGCCACGGACGACGGCGCACACTACACGAAAACTAGTGTTACTGTACAGAAGCTGATTAGGGGCCTCTATACAGCTATTTTACAGCTTACGTGTGACTTGGGTAAACTTTAATGTACTAAACTGTATAGCTAACTAATGAAGTTGTTGAACAATACAATGTTTACACCTACCATTTTGTAAACTCAACATTTCCATGTACTTTTGAATGTAGCCCTGAAAGTTGGTACAAAATTATATTGCACCAAAGTTAGACGTTCATAGTAGCTAGGTATTCATCAAAGTTTGAGCTTAGTTCAGCGTTTCTAAACTTACTTTTTGCATATCCGTACAGTTATGTTACTTAACAAGTCATTTTCGCCCATAAATGTTAGTATAAATTTTATTATTGTTCAAAAGACGAAGTAATAGTGAATAGTTACATTAAAGTCTGCATTTCCAAGGGAGTATCATAATCATCTCAAGGATTTGTTCATATACAACGTGTTAATAAATAAGCGCAAAACCTCTTACAACCAAACTGATTTATAACTAAATATGCATTAAACCGATAATTTCATTATTTTATTAGTTAAAATTGAAATTATTCACATTTTAAGTTTTCATACAAAAACGAATTGTTATTATTTCAGCAATATGAATGAAAGCGCTAACGTGCTCATGGATACATTTTAAGAATCTTGTTTTGATAGTAAGTAGGGTGAGTGTACCTGTGCGGTGGGTTGGTTTCGAGTTCAGTAAATTTTAAATCATACAAACAATGTATTTAATATTTTGATCAAATGTAACCTATGTTGGAACCTTAATAATTCGATTCTGCTCTCTAAACTATTTTCTAGCTTTGCGTTTATTCATTAACACGTTGTATATTATGTTATAGTCAAAACGTACGTACGTTCATATTATTCAGTTTTTATTTTTTTCAAGTTTAGTTCAACAACAACCAGCACAAAACCTGTCATTTCATGTAGGTACCTGAATTATATGCACAATAAAAAATTATAAATTGTTATTGTAAGTAACTACGACAATTTTACGAAGATATCGTCTTAATAATAATTGATGACGTCAAAGTTGAATTTAATTTGATTAGGTTTTTTGTCACTCTAGTTCTCCAACTAAATAGTCCTCAAGCGATTCCTATTAGTTCTCTATTTTATTGTGCTAGATACCAGAAATGAAGAAATTGATTCGTCTAATTATAAGCCTATAAGAATTTTGTGCCATATGATATCACACGCGGCGATTTTTGAGCGTTAGCGTTGAAAGAACGGTAAAGTCGCGATATTTCCGTGACATCGCTGCAATTCCGCCGCGATATATCTGAGATCTATTAGTTTCGTGGCGGAATATTGGCGATGTAGCCGCGGTAACGCTCACTTAAAATCACGTCAATTAAACTGCGATATCGCAGCGGTTCAGTTGCGACGTCGCAGAGGTGCAGTTTTTTTTAAAATATTCCTTATTTATATTTTTTTATATTGGAGCTTTAAACCTTGAGCTTATGCCAGCCCCATCGTGACTTAACCTTCAGACTCTACACAACAATACAATGAAAACCTAACACCTCCTTACGACTATACAGTTGCGAAATCACCTGTGCTCAAATATAGCTTGTGTGATTATGGCTCTCACCCAACCAAGATAATACCGAATCAAAGTGTCATCGTAGTTCTTTTAATACCGCTATTAAACCCATATACTATTTTATATCCGGCGTGACATCGAATTTAAAAAAAAGTTGATGTAATAAACCCTCCCAGTGTTTACGATCCACGCACGCTACGTTGTCTAAACTAGAAGAGGTCTGCCTACACTCTGTTTTGTATTAGTGTTGTAGAACTATCGATATATATTTGTTTTTTGTACCCGAATTGCCATCAAAGTCATCTATCGATAGTACTCATGACAATTAAATTGATTCTATAAATATATCAAAACGGCCAAAACTCTTGACTGAACTAGAGTAATGTTACAACTACTATTGGATTTTAAGATAAATAGAGAAGATTGGAGAGTGAAAGGGGAGGCCTGTTCCCAGCAGTGACACACCGAACATGCTAATAAAAAATACATTTTTAAGGATTCCTATGGAACATTATCGTGTAATTGCTTTCTACCCTGATAAAAAAATTGTCGAATTCCATTATACTTACTGTTATTATAATATTGTTTGTAATACTACGATATCGATCTCAACGTTTTGTTATTTTGTATAATATTATTACTATTTGATTAATTTAGTAGATGTTTAATTTTTGACGAAGCATGTTGCAGATACGGCCATGTTGCCATTTTGACGAAGCGTGTTGCAGATTTGAAGGTTTTACCTACTTTCATATTATTAGTATTGTGACTAGTTTTTGAGGTTTTAATAGTATCGATATTCTATCTACATTTATTTGGTGACAACACTAGTCAGTCCGTCGTAATAAAACTGTCAAGTTGTGTCGTCACGGAAATCGTGCACCGCACCGTTTTCATATCAGTTTTTATTAACATGTGAGCTACCATGGTAACATGCATTTTGCGTAGAAAATCTTCTGAAAAGACTCTAGCTTTAACGTAATAAAAATGAAATTGGCTTAATTTGCGGTTCTTCTTATTATATGTTGAACGAAACCCTCTGATAAAATAAAAGCGGTCAAGTGCGAGTCGGGCTACTCGCGCACCGAGGGTTCCGTACCACACCACCGCACAACATATTAACTTACAAAAAAAGTTTTGTTTTCCCTGGGACCTTTTGCGCGAGACCGACTCAATTTTGGTCGGTTTTTATTATTTGTCGTTATACTGTAGAGCTTGCTCTGTAATCACACCAAGTTTGACGCTTGTATGTAGTGCCGTTTTTACGATAGAGCAAGAAGAAAAAACATTGTTATAATTAGTTTCTTGTATGAGGACCCCTGTAAATTTTATGTTTCTGTCATTTTTATTATTTGTTAGCAAATCAGTAATAACGCACATTCTGTGAAAATTTCAACAGTCTAGCCTAGCTAGCCCTAAATTTGCCCATCTGCACTTCCGGTGTTCTATAGTGTAGGTACATTTATACAAGGCGACATTGATATCATTAGCATTCTTTTAAAATAAGAGTCTACCCATCAAACTGAACGACTTTTACTAAGGGAGCAAACCGATCAGAGTAAAAAAAATCTGCTGTTCCGTACTAAACTGTAGTGCCTAATCGACTCAATAAATGTATGCAACAGCAGATTTTTTCTTCCGATCTGTTTGCTCCCATAATAAAAGTGGTTCAGTTTTATCCTGTACAGGGTGAAATTGATATAATTAGCATCCTTTTAAACTAAGAGTCTACCCATCAACCTGCAATTGCAATGCAGTTTAGTATGGAACAGCAGATTTTTTTGTTACTCCGATCGGTTTGCTCCCATTGTAAAAATTGTTCAGTTTGATGGGTAGAATCTTAGGTCTCTGACGTATCACCTCATTCCTGATTTGTAATCTTTCAGTTCACCGTTCTCAGTTCAGGTATGTATAACGCTATTCAGCTCATATTATGATTAATTATAATCAGTATCACTTGTTACTGTGGACGATTGGTTTCTACAAACTATGTCTGGAGGACTTGCCTGAACTATCCTGAACTAGGAAAAGTTAAGCAACCGGCCTAAAAGCTTCCAAAGGTAAAGTCCTTAACTTAGATACTTGAGCTACGTTATTAGTTCTTAATCAAATTAATGAAATAATTTAATAAGTATATTCCGGAACCCTCCATGCATGTTTGGTTACATAACTTTTATTGAGAATTTATTTAGGTGAAAGACAAGTACTACCAATCTATGGAGCGTGATCATCATCATCACCAATCATGAGGCGGCGGTTCGATTTCTGGCGTATACCCGCTACTGAGTAAGAGTATTTATTATTATCACTAGCTCGGCGGTGAAGGAAAACATCGTTTGGAAATCTGCATACCCGATAATGGAAAAAAAAGTTCGGATGTATGTGTAAAATATGGGTGAGCTTGGGACGAACACAATAGACCAGCAATGGTCGCAGTGTTGCAGAACGAATCTAGCTTGCAATAGCCCAGCCAACAATATTAATATATTTGTTTTTTTTAGGGTTCCGTAGTCAAACAAGGAACCCTTATACTTTCGTCAATTCTGCCTGTCTGTCTGTCTGTCGGTATGACCCGCCTCAATAACTATCTCATTTTTGCACCTATTTAATCGAAATTGATCATGAAGACAGATGACAGTAACCCAAAAACAGACATGTAGTAGTTATGAAGAACAATTTTTTTTCGACCCCTGTCCCATACAACGAAAGAGGGGTTGGAAAAAAATAGTTTTTTTAAAATCGTGTGAGGTGTCGTTGGATAGGTCGTGTCCTATGGAACAATACTCCCATAGAAACTAAATCGCTATAATGCTTCTGTTACGAGATATCTACGCTCAAACTCAAAAATAGGCAACAACCTGCAACAACTTCAACGTAACATAAAAATTTCAAAATAAACTTTCTAACTCGAAAACCAATTTTATTCCCCCACAAGCATAATCCATATTTCTTTGCCACAACCTTACAACGTTAAATCCTTCCACAGTGACATTTCAAACAGTAAACTAGTTAGGAGCAGAGACGGGACAAAGCGCTAACTTGCTTCAACACAATGAAACTATACAACGGATCTTCAACAGAACACGTTTATTTATAAATATATAACACTGTTGTGTTTGCTACACGAACGTGCGCTATTTCATACTACTAGTTATTTCGTAACAGATACGTCACTTCCTTAGAAAAACCTACTGCCAGACGGTACGCGCAAAAATGTACCTAGTGATGTTTTCCAAAGTATTGTTTTTATTTCTTACAGCGCACGTTGCCGTCTAGAGCGAGCGAATAGCAGAAATCTAACAAGCGCATCGCTTACGATGCACCAAAGCCTAGATACTTATGTAGGTATCTATCCACGGTCGAGTGACGAAGGCCTGCTACTATGTAAACTTAGTAGAGCTAGATTATGATGAGTCTAATTTGCTTCTGTATATTTTTGTCTACTATTCTCTATATTTATAGAATTATACCTATCCGTGATCGCAAAAGTATGAAATGAGGAAGGAATATTTTTGTACCGAAAATTGGTCATTAGTTTTGTCAAATGAGAGTCCTAAATTCATGTGATGTCCTCAACGGCGAAACCCTGGGCTTCACCTAGTAGCTTGAAAGTGACTCACAAATTCATGTATCTGTATCTAGACTGATTCGATGCAAACTGTGACGTTTCTGCTTGCATTTTTGTGATGTTTGTACTTCGTCTAAAATTTTCTTTAATTCTACTCTTCTGTATGAATGAATGAACACGTGGTGACCTACCTAAAGTGCTTGATTCCAGTTGTTTGCAGGTACAGGAAGTGAAGCTTGAAAAGAGTTTACCATACTAATGTCAGCGTATCTAATACGATAATTTTTATATTATGAAAATTAATAGAAGAGTTTTTGCTGTCGGTGTGGCTAAAAGCTTGAATACAGTCAATTTGTTTTGACTCACTCGATGCATTGACGATACGACATTTAACTTATATCACAACTACATCAAACGAACATATTCTGTGCTCGTCACTTACGAACTCACGATTATTCTGCCAGGAACGCCTGCACCGCCTGATCTTTAACGCTGTGGTGGCCTTCGTTCAAAACATACCTGAAAACAACGATCACAATTTAAATAGTTGGCATTATAGTAAAAAATTGTGTTTATTATAAACCAGATTTCAGAATTTGTACTGGTTTTACAGTCCGGCGTGGTAGCCATCACCACACCCTGGGAACGCCATAGAACGATCTCACTATGAATAAAAAGGTACGTACACGACACGCGCTCCGTTTATGGGAGCAGCACATAAGCACAGAATAGGTAGTTCTCTATACAGAACGGCCACTCCCCACCCCCCTCTGACTTCCGATCCCCCACCTCACCTCACACTTTCTGGGAAACTTGAGGGAAATCGAGCAAGGGGATGCAGTCAGGCGCGTGCCCCCGTAATATTTGACTTCATAAAATTGAGTCTTTTCAGTGCATAAAAAACGTTAAAAATAACACTAATTCACATTTTCAGTAATTCTTTAGCTCAAATACTATTTTTAATAACAGAAAGAACAATAAAAAGTAACGAAATTTAGATGATGTGCATACGATGCGTGGTAAGACAACCTTACCCAAATGTCAAAGACAATTTGCAACAAAGTGCGCATGTGCGAACGCCATCATGTCAAATCCAAAACGTTGTTTGAAGTGCGGACCTGTGACGTAAGCCTGTCTGATGCCCTTACTCTGGATACTCATCTAAAATCTACCCCAAACACAGATTCTGTGACCCCTAAGTACCTACGGACCAGTTCGGGGTAAGATACGGTATTTTATGTTACGTTAGAGCGGGGCAGTAAGCGTCTATTCTGCAGCCCGATTGCGCTACGTTAAAACATCGAAGCTATATTCTTATCCAATTTCAGTTCTAATCACACTGCAATCCAATTACTATTCAACTGTGCTGAATTCCGCATCGCGCTAAACTTTATGTAACTGACAGCCTTTAACGTCTGAGCGATCTGTCAAAACGGCTCTAACGGCTGTCAAGAGCAGTACCGCGTTTAGCCCAATACCAAATGTGTCAAAAGTTATGGTTCGTACGTAGTCCAATCACGGTTCAATCACCGAATATTTACCGCGATTGCAGCCTATTACTGTATGTTGGACTATTATGTGTTCTGTGATATCACACCAAACAGTTCGATGTGTTTTAACCCCTCGAACTCCAATGCTACTTCCAGCACACGTAGATCTTACATCCTCGTGCAACACAATCAGTTCCTCACGACAAAGTTCTCGCTCGCGTTTCCCTTTAACTTTAACTCGTGAAGCAAAGGAGACCCATAATGATGAGATTTACAACTCTGTCAAAGTGTTTCCATTTTAGCGCTTTGGCAATCTGAAGTGGCGCCTTTTGGAGGCATTTTAATTTATTGAAATGACTACCAGTATAGTGAGCACTTTTGATCCAGGTATAGTGCGTCCAAGATAGCTCCGTGATTTTGACAGGTGGTTTTAGAGATTTTATTTTGCTTTATAAAGCTGTTTGAGCAGTCAAAACTTTATAATACAGTAAAAATATACATAATATAAAATTAAAGGTTTTACGGCTCAAACATTTATATATAGTAAAATAATCGCTCTAAAACGATCTGTCAAAATCACGGAGCTATCTTGGATGAACTTTAGAAGCGACCTTTTAGATTTCTTTTCTTTATGTTATTTAAAGACAGTAACATTTAGTCTATACTTCATTCCAAATAAGGACGACGATATTCTGATTCCTACTTAGCTTTCTAGCCAATTCTGATTACCAAATGTAATTAATTTATTGGATACATATACTATCCGGCATATCTTGGACGTTACTAAAGCTGTTCTAAGAATAAGTAAGAGGAAGTTTTTCAAATCTCTGTTTCTGTAATGCAAGATGGCCTTAAAATTTCGTTGCTATTTGGAATGGAGTGTAGTTATATTATAGTTTAAGGATAATTATGTTCATTTGTTTTTATTATTTATATTCGCTACGTAAATGTAACATCTAAATGTTTTTATCTCAAATTAATATAAAATATAATTATAACTATGTTTGAACAAAAAACGAGTAGGTGGTACTTACCTACTCGTTTTTTGTTCAAACAGGTAAAAATTTAGTTTTTTTTTTCATAAAGGATTTCAGTTCTATTTTGAGTCAGAATTACTTTCAAAACCTTTCAGAGAGTTATTTAAACAAACATGAAACGAATTACCTAGCATAAGCATATGCTCACGACTACATTCCCCGAGGGGCTAGTCAGAGATATTCTGAATCCTCAGAACATCTACGTTTCACCAGTAGTACCGAAACTCTGTCCAGTGTGACGGGGGGTGCCTGTTTGGTTTTAGTTTAGACTATAGAATGAAGTGACAAATCATAGCCAGCCAGTTATGGCTAAGATTTCTACCACAAAACACAAAAAAAACTCTCAGCTCCTAATACGATGCCCATCGGAGGAATTCTAAAAGTTAAATCCAGACAGAATAAAATAAATTGTTTCGTCACGTACATCTTCGTTCCGGCAGTTCAAAGCTTCACGTACATTTGGTATAAAGTGACGAAAGTAAATCGTACGTACCAGAAACGGTAAAAACTAACAAAGTTCTACATGAACGGGGTTGGTATATTACATACATACATACATACATACATAAACTCACGCCTTTTTCCCAGAGGGGTAGGCAGAAACTATACCGTGACTTACTTACTTTAACCTGACATTTTTTAATGACATCCCTGACCTGGTCTAGATATCCTCTCCTAGGTCTGCCTCTACCAATGTCTCCTTCCACACACGCCATATTTATCTGTTTCGTAAGTTGACTTTCATTCATCCTTTCAATAAATGCCTCCCTTCCTTTCTTTTTTTAAAATTGTGTTATATTACCACAATTTAAAAAAATCATGTTGGGAGGCATGGACAAGTGTGTGCATGCTTGTTTGTATGTTTGAGGGTGTGTGTGTTTTAAACCGAAAACCACAAGTCTATCTTCTTATCGTGTGGGCATGAAGCCCTGGTGTCAAGAGTTTTTCAGGCCAACTTACGGCCTCTGACGTGGTTTTTATGTAACGACTACTACCACCAGATATAGTAGCCGGGACCAACGCCTTAACGTGCCATCCAAAGCACAGAATCGTCTTTCTTTTTCAGACAATCTGGTGATTCAGCCTGCAATGTCCTAAACAACTGGAGAAAAACGCACAATTGACTAGGTGTGCCCCCCAGAATCGAACCCATGACCTCAGTGTCAAGAACCCAATACTTTTAACCATTAGACCACAGAAGTGTTCCACAAGTCTATCAAAAATCTCCTAAACAGATCCAGCAGCACTTATTATTGTAAGGAAATTCTCTTGACAGAGTCTTTAATAATGTTTACTTAGCTTCGATAACTTAACTTTCGAGTTTCAGTGACAAACAAATTATTTTGTTTTACCGGATTATGTGTTAAGTTTGATGGAAATTATATTAGAATGTTAAGATCAAAAGTTAGTTGGAGCAAATTTCATTTATGATTTTAGAGACAAAACATTGCGGTGACTTCGACAATAGGGCATTGTTTTGAAAATACAGGGTTCAATCTCTATGGGACCAAGACAGCAATCACAAAAAAAAAATCTGCTGTTCCATATAAAACAGCAATCCTACTGAACCAAAATGTATGGGAGAGCTGATGTCTTTTTCGCGATTTCGATATTGGTCCCGCAGAGAAAGTTGTTTAGTTTGGTGGTCTTATTATCCCCTTAAAAATCCGTCGGCATAATATTAAGAAGGACCCTATACATTACAAGAATACTTTCTATCAGCGGAGACCTATAATTGGCTTTCTGTTAGCTATCCTAATTTGTATGGTGTCAACAGTTGTTGGTACTCCAAAGAAAATAAGATAAAACATGGTTTAAAATTAAATGCGTTACATACTTAAAGAGGTGCTTCAGACCATCAAACTGAACAGCTTTTACTATTTGAGGAACTTTGAAATCGGGAAAAAAATCATCTGTTCCATAGAAAATGGCATTACCTAGTCGACCAAAATGTAAAAACATTTGACTATGGCAACATAAATTAAAGCATGCATGCATGCATATGCTCGCGACTATATTCGCCGAGAGAAACCTCAGAAAATCCACGGTTTACTAGTACCGAAACTCTGTCCAGTGTGACGGGGAGTGAGCCTGTCGCCACTTGTAAAGGATAGTGGGTACAATACATGCCTCGAAATTGAAGCATGCAGGTTTCTTCACGGTGTTTTCCTTCACTGAAAAGCCAGTGGTGTTACAAATCGTACATAAAGTCCGAAGAACTCATTGGTACGAGTCGGCCTAAACGGGGATCGAACCATCGCCACTGGACCATGACGACTGCTGGTTGCTAAATTAAAGCAACCTGCAAATATATCGTAGTAGGTACATTCAGTAGTTCCAAGACATCTTTCGATCATCAAAATTCACAGTCAGAGATAACTGCAAACAGAATATTCAATCACGCGGAGCAAACAAACTTCTCAAACTAGAGCCTTAAGCCCAGTAGTGGGACGACAAAAGTTACTCAAGTAACAGAGAAAGGTCCTAGATTACACAGTATCCCCAAAAGTAGTTTTATTCGCAAACATTTTTTCCCTTGATAGCCAGACAAACGGAGTTTATTGGAGACCCTTATAACGTAGTTATCCTGTGTTCATACAGTTTGTTACTTTGACTTCGGCTAAAGTAGGGTTACCAGATCTGAAAATTCAATTTCCTTTAAAATGTATACAATTTAGAGAAAGGTATGAAGAATTTCGCAGTAAAGGCATATGGATAGTTGCTAACTTGATTACTTTTTCTGGGGCACCTTGAAAACTTTATAAATCGCTATAGTCAGATGATAACAAAACATTTTCATTTTATTTCATTTCATTAGATCATCATCATCTCAGCCGATGAATGTCCACTGCTGGACACAGGCGTCCTCCAAGGATCGCCATAACGACCGGTCCCGCGCTGCCTTCATCCAGCGGGTTCCCACCGCCTTCACCAGGTCATCGGTCCACCTTGTCGGGGCCTACTCACGCTGCGCTTTCCGGTACGCGGTCGTTACTCGAGAACTTTTCGTCCCCATTGGCCATCGGTTTTGCGAGCAATGTGCTCCGCTCACTTCATTTCATTTATTTACCTTAAATTGTAGAGACCTAAGTTACAGATGATAAGTACAGAGTATTAGTCACACTACAATTTTACCCTAGGGGCCTGTTGTTCAAGCCGCCAGTTTCAGAGTAATTTCATGTGAACGATTTTGTTTTGTTTCTTTACATTTCTTGTTATGCATAAACTTTGTTTTCTTTTAACTTAAACTTTGATCTAGGACGTTCGAGTACAATATGAAACGAATATGTATTGTAGATGAGAGCAATAAATATTTATTTTTATTATTAG
This sequence comes from Agonopterix alstromeriana, assembly GCA_963924505.1. Lineage (NCBI taxonomy): Eukaryota > Metazoa > Arthropoda > Insecta > Lepidoptera > Depressariidae > Agonopterix > Agonopterix alstromeriana. The sequence goes on from OZ004678.1 coordinate 12,764,021, forward strand.
CAATTTATACATAAGGTGATATTGATATCAGTAGCATCCGTTTAAACTAAGAGTCTGCCCATCAAACTGAACAATTTTTACTATAGGAAGAAATCGATCGGAGCAAAAAAAAATCTGCTGTTCCATACAATACTGCAGTACCAACTCGATTCAAATGTATGGGAAAGCAGATTTTTTTCGCGTTATTCAGTTTGATGGTCTGAAGTATAGGCAATAGTTTTTTTTACACCCTGTATAATGTTCAATAACCTAGATAAACACTCCTACCATTCTACTCCTTAAGGATGGTATAAATGTTTTCGACTATTTTGTACACACGGCGACACATCAAGTTACGCAAAACCAACATAAGCTGGCCGCACGACGTTAATACATTACTCCACCTACGCGCGGCCAGATTATTATGGTTTTGCGTAACTTGATGCGTCGCCGTGTGTACACTAGCATTTTATTCTAGTTACAGCAGTCTTTTTATAGTTTATAGTTTCAGAATGGGATGAAATGTCACAAAATCAATGTAAAAGCTAGGTATGCTTACCATATTTCATCTTTTACTATATTTCCTCAAGAGATAGAAAAATATCTAGTATAATAGTGTGATGTGACAACTATTTATTTTAGTTAGCAAACTTTACTAGAAAATGTGTATTTATACAGGGTGTAAAATTAAATGAATAACATTCTAAGTTACCTGTACTTATACATCAAAACACCCTAGAAATATTTAAAGGGATGATTTAACCCATCAAACTGAAAAATGTTTTTTACAGTTGTTCCATACATTTGGGTCGAGTGGCCGTTGAGATTTTATACGGAACAATCACCCTTTTTTCCACGATTTCAAAGTTAGCTCTTCTAATTCCGGTAGGCTTAACTAAAATCTGTTACTACTACATAAATATTGTTTACAGTGTACACTGAGAAAAAAATGCTACTTATACGTAGCCCGTCGCAACTGATACGTAGCCCGTCGCAGCTGATACGTAGCCCGTCGCAGCTTAAGTACCACATAGCTATACTGATTACGAGTATTGCATCAGTATTTACGTTGTCTCGTACTTCATAATGAAGCTACATTGTGAAGTACGAGACGACTTAAATACTGATGCAACATTCTTAATCAGTATCGCGTCGTAAGCTACGTGGTACATAAGATGCGACGGGCTACGTATACGTAACATTTTTTTCTCAGTGTAGCTATATCTTTAGTTATTGTTCATACAATCCGATACCACTGAAACCAAAACCATATTTCCGCACCTAACACAAGATTACCTACTCGTCATACCTAAAAATAGGGTAAAGCTGCCTGTCTCTCACAGTATCACCCAAGATCCAACCCCGATATATCCCTTAATAAGGGTCCTTTCCCGTCCCTACATATTTCCTGCTTACCCTGTCATATTGTTATATAATCTACGATACACAACATCCCAGTTGACGTGACCCATGAAATATTACGGCTCAAAAGAAAACAGAGCTCTTCTAAAATTGGGTTCTAATTTCAATGGTAGTTTATTTTCCAAACAGAAGGCTTTGTTATGGAAATTGACAGATTTGTATACGGAAGAAGTCTCTGAAGAAAAAGGGCATCAGAGACTTTTGTGTGACGTTTTTATTTTCAACGTCGGTTCAGTTGGCATGTTTATGAGTTTTAGTTTGTTTCGAGTGGGATCTAAAGTTATAAATAAGCGAACGATGGAGTTACGCACGCATGTAACCCTAGTTTAACAACAACTATTTACGGTTGCGTCACCGTGTCAAATATATCAATACAATTGACTATTTGTATGATAAAATCACTTTTAGTTCCGTTCACTGAATTTTTTTGTTTCTGATGCGTTGTGGATTTCAGGCGATTCATAAATTGTTTTAGAAGTTTAGACTACGACAATAACCTAACTGCACGGTTGAGCGGTGTTTAAAGCTCAATTCTCATTAGTACGAGTTCCGACGATACGCACCCGCCCCGCACCCGTGCACCCTACTCTTGTCGGCACCCGCGTCCTACCCGCACAGAAAAATACATTGGTTATGATTTGAGTCTTATGAGTATGACAAATTATTACGTGCGCGGAGCGGGTGCAGTTCGTCTGAACGCGCCCTTACGACGGGCTGACGAGGACGGGCGTGGAAGGTGCAATTTAAAATAATACCTATTTCAATACCGATAGAATTTACAGAGAAAGCTCCATCCTCCGCCCGTGGGGCCCGTATTGGCTTTCTCTCTGTCAACTCTATTGGTATTGCTAAATAGGTATTTTTTAACTATGCACACTCCGCGCCCCTCCATGCCCGTCCATCGTAATGTGAATAGAGCTTTAACCTCCTCCGCTTTTCCGCACGGTGCACCGCTACAAAATCCGCTTCGCCGCGTTCCGCTTCCGCTTTTCGCGGTGGTGCGTGGTGCAATGTGAGAACCACCTTATACAAGTAAAGTGTAAACCATAAAGGTACGTTATAGGTACTTTATTTTATTATTAAGGATCAAAATTCAATGCTTGAACTAGAAATAATAGCTTATTTTATTTTCTTCGCCAACTTTGTTACTACATTAATGAGGTTGTTCGAAATAGATATGAATTTACTCTGGAAATGGATAACTCTTGCTTGATTTATTGAGACGTGAAATTAATAGGACGATTCATGAGACAATTAATTTAGTTCGACGTTGAGATATTTTCTTGTTAAGTTGCAATATAACTACTATGATATTTTCGTAGCGAAAATAAGTCATAACTTACAATAATATGAAAACTCATTAAATCTCCTATCCTATTTGTGGTGTAAGATCGAGCACGCATGCAAGAATATGCGAGGCAATAATTAGTATGAGGTTAAGAGACATACAGGTTTCTAAGATAGTTCTAAGCTTAGCATAGTGTTATTATTAAGAACAATTAATGAGATTGTAATAATACGAGTATTTAAGGTCTAGTCACAAGGTAACCAGTACAGGCACCATGGCGGTGCTATAAATGTTTTATAGCGCCTTTCACCGCATTTTCAGTGATACCGCCAAGACAGTATCTGCGGAAAATAAGATAAAGATGCGACAAAACTTTTATCGCGGCTACACGCCGTTTGTGCGGGAGCGGTATGGTAACGGCCACTATTGACTATTTGTTAAAAAAAATATTATTAATGGACTCTTGCCTGTGAGTTAGCACCGCATTTCAATCTTGAGGATTGTTTTTGAATAAGAACACAACTGAGAAGGATTGCGGAGCCTCGTGGCAGGCTGAAACGCGAACCGCGCGAACACCACGCAAAAGACAAGTGTTCGGGGCAAACCCTGCAACGTGACTCAACTATTGCCTATTAAAAACCCTTCAAACCGCTACTCTAGCAATGTAATGTGTATTTTTAGAAAGTACTTAAAGATGCATAACGACATTAATTTTGAGTGACGCAAATGTGCCGTCAGTGCTTTCATTTAAAATTTAATTTACATTCACATCTGAACAAATGCGAGAGAAACACTTAAAGCATACTCTATTACTAAGCACAAGGTTGAAATGGTAACAAATAACAAAATAATTAATTGGATCGAGCTATTTTGTCCACTGACATTTACAGAGCTAAAATATAAATAAGTGTTTAGATTTAATCTCAAATTACATCTACCTAGTTAAAGATTTATAGGAGTTCGTTAAATCTATTCGCTGCGTCTTTACACAAATTGGAATTATGGTTATCTCAAAGATTGTTAAACTCGTCCAGTGGCGAGTAACCTTGCCTGCCGTGCAGGAGGCGATGGTTCGATCCCCGTCCAGACCGACTCGTACCAATGAGTTTTTCGGAATTTATGTACGATTTGTAACACCATTGGCTTTTCGGTGAAGGAAAACATCGTGAGGAAACCTGCATGCTTCAAATTAGAGGCATGTATTATACCTACTGTCCATTACAAGTGGCGACGAGCTCACTCCCCGTCACACTGGACAGAGTTTCGGTACTACTGGTAAAACGTGGATGTTCTGATGTTTCAGAATATCTCTGACTACCCCCTCGGGGAACATAGTCGTGAGCATATGCTATGCTGTTAAACTCGTGACAAGTCAAAATGCGCACGATTAACACAACCGTCCGTGAACTCACTCGCCATGCGATTTTTGGAGAAACTAAAAAATATTAAACGTTAGAGATATATGTCAGTATACCGTACCTTGCTTATACATACTCTAAGGTCATAACACTATCACTGCGATTGCAAACAGCTTTAGTTGAACCATACATAACAAAATTGACATACTAATATACATACATACATGTTACGCTCGAAAAATGTAAAACATATTACACATTGAAAAAGTATCGAACGGGAATAGAACCTGAAATCTACAAATCTATGGCTATGTTTTCATCAAATTAAGCTTCCGGTACTTTTACCGATAGGTGCAAAAAAAAAACAGTCGGTTTCAATCTTTAATTTGATTCGAAACAACATGGCTACAATACCTCTTAACTTAGCTTGGCCAATTCACTTAACTTTCTTATGCATGTCTGATAGCACCAATCTTAGAACATATTATGCAAAAAGCCGACTGTCCTAATCTCTTTTGTGGCCGTGGTGGTCAAAAGAGCGACAATGGTCCTAAATTCCATACAAAAATTAAAAATCCAAATATCCTGAAAACCGCGGCACTTTTACTGGACGTGAAAGTCTATTTACTGAACGGGTTTGAGATCCTCTATCGGAAATTTCAGGGTTATTCATTACTCACCGGACAGCCTACCAGTATTTAATTCTAATCTATAAGCTTTCACACAAAAACAGTTTCAAAAAAATCGGAGCCGTATATTTTCGTGAGTCAAAAACTATACCTATTTAGAATAAAATAACATCTGAAATTTGCAGTCAAGGACACCTAAAAACCAGAATTGTCTATTTGCCAGTTTTCGGAAAGATATTTTAAATTATACGTAGGTTTATTTTATACCTCTTACAACTATCTTTTTCTTAAAAAAACGTTATTTGTTCGAAAAAAAAACAATATTTTTCATTAAGTCATTTGAGATTCGTGCGAAAACAGCCGACTACGTGACAATTCTGGCTCTGACGTCATATTTCAATAAACAAAGTAAAGCTAACTACGACGCTTCAACTCACATGACATTTTATTGGTTGAAACGTCACACGATGCTCAATCATGGCCGCCCGCGTTTCAGTTTTTGAAATCTACAGATAAAAAACCTCTAATTTATTTTTCAAAAATAAAATATTTATAAGTTACTTTAATGCAAAAAACATATTTTATGATTATTGTGAACCTATAAGCCACTAGGTATATCTAATATATTTAATATTTTACTGTTACAATTGTCAAATAGCCAATTGACGACATTTCATTTTAAGAAAGGTACCAAAATAAGAAAACCATTTGGAGATTATGTGATTCAAAGCTTATATCAAAATTATAAAATTTTTCTATCCATTATTTCTCGAGTTATTTGAAAAATACTGAAAAATATAATAGAGGTTGAATGAGATTTTATTCCTTTGCCTGCTTGGCTTTTCTATTGTATTTGACAGTTTTTATTTTTAATGTTATTGCGGCCAAGGTATCTTAGCCATAAATCCAATGTTTTTTAGAAAATTAAAATGAAATGAAAAAATAAAATTGGAAAAATACGTATCTTTAACCTATTTTTTTTAATTTTTTATTAAAAACAGGTGGTTAAAAAAATGTTATGTTGTCAATTGTATATGTTTTTGATAATACCTTCAATACACAGACACACCTCTTTTACAGTTTAGATGTAAAATGACCTTTAAAAAGGCCAAAGGTAAAAAATGCTTAGCCACTAAATTCAACAAGATGTTTTCATAATCTTGAAGATACACAATGCTTGTTCAGACGTGTTCGGTTCCCTTGTCTTGTCTGGCCTACTTGGCCCAAGTAAACACCCTTCGTTGTTCATTATTAGCGTAGGCAGGGTCTAACATTATCAATACAGAGCTAAACTAAACAAGCTGAGAGATGAAATCGTTTTGAGTTATGAACTGCTCCCAGCTATTTTGTGTTTCAATGTTGATAGTTGTATGTAGCGTTGCCAGGTTTATTTTTATACAGGGTGTAATACCTCTCCCGGAAACACACAGAGAATTTTTTTCGCGGTTTCGATGTCGTTTCTATAGCGAAAGTTGTTCAGTTTGATGGTCTGAAGCGCCCCCTAACATATGTTAAGTCCTTCTTATAAGTTTTTTAAGGAGATGATTAGGCCATGAAACTAATCAACTTACTCTATAGAACCATAGTCGAAATCGCGATAAAAATTTGCTGTTCCATACAAAACTGCAATCCTACTCGACCCAAATGTATGAGAGGGGTGATTTTTTTACCGCTAACCGTAACGCTTGCTGCATTATCCCGTTTGATGCTAACATGGTAATGCCGCAAGCGTTAGATTTAACTTAAATCGTCTTATAACAACATATATTTTTTTCTACGAAAGCCTGATATTATAAATAGCTGTAGAAGAAAAATAGCTTTCGCATATATTACTAGATATATTTCTCAGTGAACATAACAAACTTTTATTTAAATATCACCTCTATCTAACATGTTTTCGTTCCAACCACACACTCGCGTAAATAAACTTTTCAGCTCTTCAAAGAATAAACGTGTATTTACAAAACAACACCTTTACATTACACCTCTTACAAAAGCGAAGTCAAACACCCGTATTTTAATTTAAGTCAGTTCCTAGAACTTTACCTCGACTCAACCTCGGTCAAAAAATTCCTTTAATCATCCTCAAAAGCTGTATTCTTAGTCATTATCTCGAGGTTCCTCCACAGAGGTTGTGTCGAGGAATATATAGTCTATAAATACATAAACTTGATGAGGATGTACACACGGCAACACATCAAGCTACGCAAAACCAGTAGAGTTTCTGGCCGCATCTTCTCTACAGCGACAACACGTTCCGACGCGGTGGTAGTGTGCTGCAAGCTCCTATATTGAATAAATTATATTGACTTTGACTTTGAATGTAAGCTGGCGGCGCGTAGGTAGATTAATGTATATCGTCGCGCGGCCAGCTTATGTTGGTTTTGCGTAGCTTGATGCGTTGAATGATATTTTCAATGTATACATTGAAAATATTTACATAAATAATTATATTGGGAGCGTATAGGATAAATGTAATGGAATGCATTGAGACCATTTTTTAGAATTTTTTTTCTGTTTGTCTGTTTGTTTGTACACGATCACATCGATTTGGATGGAGTTTACACAAAAGCATAGGCTTAGTTTGGGTCAACGTTATTTCATCGCAATCAGTTCATTCAATCAAAAGTTATGACTGTTTAAAGTCAGTGGTCCGCGCGTACAAAGTTGCGAGCGCCGCTTGTTAGTAATAATGGTGGAATTCTAGTTGAATTTGCAAAAATCTGGTTAGAGTAAAGTTACTATACATATATTTTTCTCAGTGTACGTATCTTGCAGAGACCTTAATTGACGTTTCATTCCTCAACTCGACTGAGGAAATTTCTCGAGTAAAGGAAGTTTTTGACTTGCAATTTGAGTGACTGTACGTCAATCCGAGTGGAGGAAATCTTGAGAAACGATTGAGAATAAGGTTATAAAGTACCCGGTATGCGAATGTGGCAATTAGATATTGAATGAACTTCTTAAACGAGTCTTGAATGATCTTTGTAAAAGAAAGAAAGCATAAAAAATACTACCTATCCTACCTACCTATCAATGTATCGAGTTCAATTAAGCTCGCCACACTTTATATGAGGTATTATCTCTTTTTTGGTCAAATAAATTTAAAATGCTCATAGGTTGTGAAATTCAGTGGTCGCGATAGGTCAATCGTAATACCGGTCGTAGTGTCATTTTCCCACATTTAAAAAAAATATATATCATTGATAACCCTATAACATGATAATTAATTATCTGCTTTATTGCCTCCTCGCCGACTTTGCGCTCGACTTCTTTAGAAACTCAAATTAAAGATTAAAAAATAAGTCTTAAAAACGGGACGTCAGATGATGATGCCACGTAAAGGGTTGAAGTAGTTCCCTGACGTAGTGGCAAGCTGTAGGTTATAGTTTATTTACTTTACTGTATAGTATAAATTATTTTATTAAATAGACTATGTATTATTGTATACATAACTTTAGCTTAAGAATTTATATTGTATTAGTTATTAAGTCGTGTTATGTTGTAGAGTTTCTGGCCGCATCTTCTCTACAGCGACAACACGTTACGACGCGGTGGTAGCTTTAAAAAGATTTGACGTTTGATAAGTGTGCTGCAAGCTCCTATATTGAATAAATTATATTGGCTTTGACTTTGACTTTGTCTTTGACTTTGACTTTGACCCGTCCGAGACTAAATTATGCAATCTTTAATTTGATTTTAAATAGTAGAACATAGCTGGAACATTAATCAATTTGAAATTCTTCGAAATGTTCTCACTATAATGCTTTATGCACTCTGCCACTATAATTCTACAAAGTCCAACCTAGTTTTAACTTCTGTCATTTCTGTCTACCCCACTGCGAAAGACGTGTGACTTTATACATTGGTGAAAAAAATAGATACTTTTAATATAAACTATATATCTATAGGAAAAAGAAGAGACGCAATGGTTTTCCCTAAAAGATAAGTGTGTTTGGTCACTTATAAGTAAGTACTTTTTGACAAATGATATTTACTGCCCTCCATAGTGAAGATATTAATCAAAATAAAGTGTGTCTAAGGGACCCGTATTGTGTAAATCAAACAGTATTATTTGACTGGTTTTTTTGGAGTTCCGCACTGACTTTCAGCTGGAAAAGAATCCAATAGATCGTTTTAAATCGTATCTAGTACGTTTTGCATTGTATTGGTAGCATATTATGGAAGAGGGCTTGTGACTCAATCAGTAGGCGGCAATTCGATTCCTTGCCTGTTTACTAATAAGTTCTATGAAATTACCGCGTAATTCTCAAAAACTGTAAATATATCAAAGAACATAAAATATAGTATTTATTCATATTACAATGCTTCCGAATGGTAAGGTCGTCAGTTTATGTATGTGGACGAATTTGGGAAACAGGGCACACGACCAGTTCTGAAACTGACAAAGTGATTGTCATGGAAAGATACGGCTTGTTTGAATGTTTGGTAATCATCTACAAGGTGTTACAAAACTAAAAATAAATATTTAAAACTTTTAAGGGGGTTGCTTAGACCATCAAACTGAACAACTTTCACTATGGGTCAAACATCGAAATCGCGAAAAAAAAAATCCCATGGATTTAGCTAGAGTAAATTTGTAGTTTAGTATGGAACATTCGATTTTTTTTTCGCGATTTCGATATTAGTCCCATAGTGAAAGTTGTTCAGTTTGATGGTCTAAACAACCCCCTTGAATGTTTATGTGTATTTTTGTAACACCTTGTACATGATTGTTAACAGAACAGGTGGAAGAAAAGGTGGTGTCATGTCGTATTGGTACTCAAAACAATATAATATTTGGTATTTATTTGGTATTTTTCTATTCTTGGTGAGCAAATAAATCATATTTATCTTATCTTATCTTATCTTAAAACACTTGACGGAAAAAAGATTGTAATGTAACTTAGATTTGTGACAAAGCCAGTTGTTTTACAAAATTGGCGCAGCTGGTAGGATAATAAACACGTGATTAATCTTCTCCATTTCATCTTCTCTTCATCATATAGCCGGAACCTCTGAGACAATGAAATCATTAGCCTATGTCCGTTTTCTTTCCTAGACCCGAAATAAATCATAACTAAATGATAAATGAATGTTTTGCACTCATGTATTATTTATTAGTCGGTTATATTTCTTATTCAGGTGACGTTAAGGTCGGAATTTAAGTTGACGTTTCAGCGTTCCTCGAAACGTCTGGGGACATGAGATATTTTTTCTTGAAAGGTATTTTTCTAGAATTTTTTACAGGTCACTTTGTTGGGTATTCCTTTGTGTCTAGTTTTAAATATTTCTTTTGAAAATCATTCTAATGCAAAATCTTTACGATCAGCAAATTGTCATTTTATTTTTACATTTTGTTTTGCTTTGAACTTGATGGTTAGAAAAATAGAAAAATTTCAGAATTTATTGTCTAAAAATTCAACATAAACATGTCATGTTGAATTTTAAAACATTTTGTTTAAAATTCTGAAAATGTTCATCTTTATTTTCTAAATACCTTTTATGGTTTCAAACTAAGTATTCTACCTAACATAATATTAAGATTTATATTAAATGCGTTTGTTGCGTTTCTTTCATAAACATTAAAGGTATTATGTAATTAATAGTTTTTGTATCAAGAGATGGAACTAAAATAGCAGAAGGTATTAAGAGAAGTTTATTCCGAATGCGTAAATGCGCGCTGCATACAAACGAAGTCTGGTGATATTTTCAATACTAACTAATTAAACTCAATGAAATTTTGCAGAAACAATCTATACACAAATCTCTATGCTGGTATCGTGTCCGATTTTCGATAATATATACAGTTTCAATGCTACGATTAATTTAAGATTTGTATGGAAAACTTTGAGGCACTTTAACTTTAAAAATGTACATTTTAAGGAAAATCTGACACGATACAAGAATAGAGATTTGTTTCTAGATTGTTTCTGCAAAATTTCATTGAGTTTAATCGGTTAGTATTGAAAATATCACCAGACTTCGTTTGTATGGAGCGCGCCAACAGGAATATACCCTTAATGACACATAATAATATAAATTACTACTTAATTATTTGAGTTTGGCCTCACACTGCGCGAAACGGTGGCAAAAATTTAGTTTATAACTGAATTGTTTTTTTGTGTGTATCAAAAACCTTAGTAATATTTAAAGGAATGGTTTAAAAATGCGTTTCTCGACGTTGTCTCTAGTGAAAGACGTTCAGTTTGATAGTCTATACCACCCCTTTGAATAATACTAAGGCATTTTGTTAAACCATGTATTTAAAACAATCGTACTCGTTAGAAAACTATAATAATTACACGTCACTATTAATAACACGTAATTTTCGGGAAAATAGGTCTTTATGTTCCACTTAATATAATTTTATATAACCCGCTTTTTCTTGCTTTATTTTATTTCGAACTAGCGGCACCCGCGACTCCGTACGCGCAGTCTACTGACTTTAAATACTCATAACTTTTGATTGAGTGAACCGATTGCGATGAAACAACGCCTAAATGTTAATCCAAAATAAGTCCTATGCTTTTGTTCCAATCCGATCTAAATCGTTTCTGTCGTTTTTAAGTGATGCGTCCACAAACAAACAGACAAAAATTCAAAAAATAGTGATAATGCATTCCATTACATATCCTAAACACCTTCAAGGTTTTTTTTTTGCAAATATCTCCAATGTTAAATATACCTACAATTTATTATATCTACTCGTATAGATAGAATTGCCGATTTGCAGCCAAAAGTTATAGTAACTTGAAAAAAATAAATGAATAATAAAATAAATACATATCGTAGAAAATATTGTACTGTATTGTTAAGGAAATTGTCTCGAGATTTTCATGTCGTACTAACAAGATGCTTTCATTCGAAAAAATGACTAGCAACAGCGAGAGGTCGACGTATTGTGTTCGAGGAGCGTCCCCTGTGGGATTCCTTTTTATGTATTATCTATACAATATTCCAATAGACCAGTCTATAAAACTAACCTCAAAACAGAAAATAGTATCTAGTATCCCATAGAACATAGCCGTGGTGGTCCCGTGGCGAGTAGCCTTGCTTGCTGACTCGTACCAATGAGTTTTTCGGAATTTATGTACGATTACACCACTGGCTTTTCGGTGAAGGCAAAACATCGTGAGGAAACCTGTTTGCTTCAATTTGGAGGCATGTGCTGTTCCCACTGTCCATTAAAAGTGGCGACGGGATCACTCCCCGTCACACTGGACAGAGTTTCGGTACTAGTGAAACGTGGATGTTCTGAGGTTTCAGAATATCTCTGACTACCCCCTCGGGGAGCACTGGTAGGAAGGCACTGTTTTTTTTAAACTGTACCCAAGATGCAAATAACGTTTTTTTTTGTCCCTTGCGGTAGTGGTCCCATAGAGAAAGTATTCAGTTTGATGGGCTGCTCATCCCCTAAAAAAACTGTCAGCATATTAAGAAAGACCCTTTATGCAAGCTGTTACAAAAGTAAAAAGTGTTAAGGGGGTTGTTTAGACCATCAAACTGAACAACTTTCACTATGGTACCAACATCGAACATCCAATTTTTTTTTCGCGATTTCGATATTGGTCCCATAGTAAAAGTTGTTCAGTTTGATTGTCTATACCACCCCCTTAAATGTTTATTTGTATTTTTGGAACACCTTGTAGATACAATATTGATTAAAGAAGAAAAACCCTACTTAAGACACATAAAAGATTGTATTATGATTCAATATATTTACACAAAATGTTAAATAGAAAATCTCCATTCCCTCTCGCATCAGATTGACGTCCAATAAATGAAATTGGGAACAACAAGTGACGTTTACAAGAAAAGAGGAGATTTTCTGAAGGAAATCCTTGGGATTGCGTGTTTGATCGATGAGTGTAATAATGAGAAAGTCTGCGTAGTGCGGTGTGGATTGGACCTAAAATGTATACTTGTTCTATAAGTAGTTGATTGAGGTTTTTGCTCTTTTCTGGTCTATACAACGTGTTAATGAATAAGCGCAAAACCTCATACACCTCAACTGATTTATAACGAAAGAATTAAATTGAAACAATTCACATTCTAAGTTTTGAGGCAAAAATGATTTGTTATCTGTTCCGCAATGAATGAAAGCGCTAACGTGCTCATGGATACATTTTAAGAATCTTGTTTTGGTAGTAAGTAGGGTGAGAGTGCCCAAGCGGTGGGTTGAGATCGAGTTCTGTAAATTTTACAAACAAATTATTTAATATTTTGAAAAAAATTACCTTGATGTTGAAACAATGAAAATTCGATTTTGCTCTCGATTCTACACAAACTACTTTCTTAAATTTATTTCGCTTTCGCTTTGCGTTAATTCATTAACACGTTGTATAAGGTATAACCAATATAGTGCTCAATATATTGGGAGGTCAGTGAGTCAATAAAAGAACGTGACTGTTTATTTTATAAGTACCAACTTTTAGCAGAATTTTTTTTTGTCATAAAGCTAGCCTATTTTTGACATGTAATTGCACAAATCAACCTTGCAACAATTAGTTGGTAGTTGTAGCTAAGTTTCTGATTATCCCGAAGGGATTAAACAGGGTGAAATTGATATCAGTAGCATCCTTTGAAACTAAGAATCTTCCCTTTAAACCTTTGACTAATTATTATATGGACTGGTTACGCGTGTAATTCTACTAACAAACATTTCTGCCACTTTTTGCGGGGGGCGAGGTAACATGAAATCCGCAACTTTGGATTTTAAAAATCATGAAAAGTAGTCTCGTGTGAACCCCAAACGTTCTAAGTTCGAATTTGTTATTTCGCAATTATAGGCTGTCTCGTTTAGTGATAAGGTGTAAAATTGAATGTAAATGCACAAGATCAATTGTGCTTATACCGTGGCAGAGGGGAAATGCTACCGCAAGGCTAGTCCTTATAATAATTAGTCAAAGCTTTAAACTGACTAACTTTTATTATCAGCCGAACCGCAACTTGGAGCAAAAAAAATCTGCTGTCGCATATATTTGAGTCGAGTCGGCATTGCAGTATGGAATAGCTGATTTTATTTTTGCTGCAATCGGTTTGCTCCCATAGGGTAGACTCTTAGTTTAAAAGGATGCTAATGATATCAATTTCAGATATAGTGCTCAATATATTTGGAGGTCAGCGAGTAAATAAAAGAACGTAACTGTTTTTTTTATATGTACCAACTTTCTGCAGAATTGTTGTTGTCAAAAAGCTGGCCTATTAACGTTTGACATGTCATGTCATAATTGAGCCTTGCTAAAATTAATGCTCACTTAAAATAATAGTTGGTAGTTGTAGCATAGTTTCTGATTATCTCGAAAGGGATTATACTAGTGAGTCTGAATATATTTATAAGAACTAAATGTATGTAGTTTTGTGCAACTGAGAATCTTATCTCTATTGAAGTTAAGTTGTGATATTGTTTATTACTTGGCTTATTTTTGCCCTACAAGAGGTCACATCTGACTGACTGTCAAATTAGGCGAGCATGACAGCTACTGGTCTAGGTAGCTAGCCTAGGGTGTCAGTTTCCTCGAAGTAGACCAATTTTTCAGTTGCTTTCTTCCACAATAGGAAGCCTTATCCTTTAGTTCCCTAATACGACACCAACGCGTCATCTATACTAAGCTGAAACCACACAGAAACTAAATAAAAATTTATAAGAAATACTACAGTAAAGTTGCTATGTCCACAAAATCCCTCAAGTAGAATCTATTGAGATTCCGACTCTGCAGAGCTGTCAATGTGAGCTTTCTTCACAATAATATTCAATACTCTCGGCTGTAGTGATATATGGAAGGATTTCACATTCTCAAAGTATAAAGTCTATTTTACAAAAGCAAACTGAAAATGTCCGATAACAGTATTTGCTGAGGCATGCAGATTTGGTTTATAGTGAACCGTGCCAGGAAATCGATGGTAGGTGATTTTATGCCGTACCCACGATGTTTTTCTTCACCTTTTGAGAGCAGTCGGTATTACTTATATCATCATCATCAGCCTGTATACGTCTCACTGCAGGGCACAGGCCTACTCTCAGTGTTAATGGGTATAAATCCACCACGCGTGCCCAATGTGAATTGGTAGACTTCACATACGCATCGGAATTTCTTCGTGTAGGCATGCAGGTTTCCTTACGATGTTTTTCTTCACCGTTTAAAAGAAGAAGTAGAAAAACTCATTGGTAGCGGATTTGAACACGGAACTTCACGATTGAGTGTCCATACCTCTCCGCAACGTGCTATCGACGATCTCACGCTCCACAAGAGGCTGATGATGATCAGTGAAATCAATAATTTAGATTTATTTCGCAGTTTAATACAGAAATGTTAATTGTCTTTTACGAAATTATCTAATTTTAAGTAATGTCGTTTTGAATGAGACACCCTATTACATCTTCGGCATCGTGTTTTACACGTAGGTACGTAAAAATACACGTAATTCCACCCAAATGGTCATTTGAATAGTAAGGTAGCTATAATTAATCTGGCAGTGGGATATTTTGGTCCACCTAGAACAATGATTTAAAATAAAATGAAATGAATTTATTTGTTTAGACGTTCCGATGCGGTGGTAGCTTAAAAAAAGAATTGACGTTTAACAAGTGTGCTTCAAGCTCCTATATTGAATAAACTATTTTGACTTAAGACATGGTTGTTCATAAACCATGTCTAAACAAATAAATTCATGGATGCAAAACCTGAAAACCCTTTTTTCATATTTGACATCGGAACAGAAATAGGGTTCTTCTTAATAAGGCTAACGGTTTATTAAGGGTGTGATCAACATATTAAGTTGGACCCTGTATAATTGGCAATACTACGTGAAAACGCTGCCAGTTATGAGCAATTTCGGGGCAGGTATGACCAGGGGCGAGCTTTTCAATTAAGTTCTATTTAGCTTGGTTAGATTTTAGTTTAGGGTAAGTTTTGTTTTCTTTATTTTAGAGCCTGTTTCAGCACTTCTGAATTTGGTTTATTATGGAGAAACAGGCTCTTAGTATTTTATTTAACTGTATTATTTAGTTTATGTTAAATAAAATATAATTTGAGGATATTGAATTAGCAAACAAACTTATTACACATAATTGAAATAATTAAAAAAAAACTCAAATTCTATGTTTGGTATTAATTTGTTGAAACCTTGTAAAACCTTTTTTTTACTATCCTATTTCATCCCACTGCTGGGCAAAGGCCTCTTAAATCTTCCAACCATATCTGTCCTGGGCAAGCTCTGACCACTTGTCGTCAAAAGCATCCAGATCTCGCCATCTCTTCTCAGGGCGACCTGGACGTCGACGACCATTTTTTGGGATCCAGCGCGTAATAATTATTGCCCGCCTCTCCTGGCGCATTCCACCGACAATACTTGTAACAATTTCAAATAGGTAAAATATTTATAGGTAAAATTTGTAGGTAAAATAATAATACTTATAATAATAAATTCAGTGGTACAAATAAACGTGATATAAAATGTTATACCAAGAATAAACTAAGAATAAGCAAAATGTCTACTAATAAACCCGGAATAACTTAAACCTTACTAGGTTATGAGGTACGTCGGCGAAACTGTTCTGTATCATAAGGTAAGAAATTATGATTTCCTTATTATTCTTAGCTTATTCTAATTAAAACTACTCCTAATACTTAGACTACTTAAATGAGGACAAGTTACGCATGTAATTCTACTAACAAACTGTTCTGACACTTTTTGTGGGGG
Source organism: Agonopterix alstromeriana (assembly GCA_963924505.1). Taxonomy (NCBI): domain Eukaryota; kingdom Metazoa; phylum Arthropoda; class Insecta; order Lepidoptera; family Depressariidae; genus Agonopterix; species Agonopterix alstromeriana. The sequence goes on from OZ004678.1 coordinate 12,780,403, forward strand.
CGAGGTAGCACGAGATACGCAATTTTGAATTTTATTCCATTAGTTTAGATTCTAATTTTGAATGTTAAAAATAATGAAAAACAGTGTCGTGTGAACCCCAAACGTCATAAGTTCGAAATAATTGTTCCGCAATTATAGGCTGTCGCATTTAGTGACAAGGTATAAAATTGTATGTAAATGCGTAAGATCTTTTGATCTTGCACGTTGGCAGAGGGGAAATGCTAAGGCGAGGCGGGTCCGTATATAATTCGTCTAAGCTAATATAAGGATCGAATAAGTAAGTTTTTAATTGTACCACAGACAATAAATAGTACATTAACTGTGGTACAAATAAAAACTTACTGATCCTTATATTAGGAATAGTTATGATTAGATAACTTAAGAATAAGTTATTCCGGGTTTATTAGTAGACATCTTGCTTATGTTTGGTATAAAATTTTATAATTACCACTTTTTTTTGTATCACAGATAATGTTAACTTTTCTGCCAAAAGGAAAGAAACATCCATCAGTGGTGTATCAATGTACAGATTCCATAAATATGAAAAAGTTGAAGGCATCCTCTCGTATTTTGGATATATCGACTCGATATCGAGGTCATGGCCCAATTGCTGAACCTGCCAGTGAAGCCGAGGATCGTTATCATAATACAATTCCAGATCTCGGAATTTACACTGCGACTTGTTAATATGTATGAGAAAATCTTTTGTTTTATTTAAAAACCTAAAGGTGGTTACAGAGTTGTCAATTTCATACAAAAGTATGACGCAGTATACGCGAAGACGGTTTTTATAAAATAGTACATTATGATACAAGTGAGCAAAGTTGGTCATTACAGCCCAGGCGGGATTGCAGCACAAGCCGACAGGCGAGTGCTGCATACTAGCCAAGGCTGTAATGACCAATGCTCACGCGTTTCATTCGACGTTTTTCAACACACTTGCGAGGAAAAAGTAATAACATTTCTTAAAATACTACAATTTAAGATAATTATTTATGGAAAATGGCGCTGGGCTTCTTTTTTTGCCTGCTGTGCCTTTGGCTGAGATAGCTATGCGCGCGCAGGTCGACGAAGAGGCAATGGCTTTAACCGACATTTAACCAACGATATTTTTATTGCAAACAAACTTATATTAAAAACGTTATAACTTAATGTAGGTATTTATGTATTTATAACACAAATTAATGTTAATTTGTTAACTAAAATAAATGGTTTGATGAAATGAAGCGTTTTATAATTTTTTAATTAAAACATATTAATTTATTCAGAAAAAAAGCTGATTTTTTTTTATTTAAAACCTCTTTGCTGAGATTTAAAAACAAAATATTAAAAAAATTACATTACCGCACATATAATCATTTTCGCACGCGTTTTCTATAAGCAGCATTATGTACATAAAAGCGGTGCAATAAGAGCCACTTTACGAGCAAGTATGTTGAAAAATATTTTAATAATAGATAAATAATTTAGAAAATCTAGATGCCGCGTCACAAATAACTTTTGCAATTTACTATATAATTACGAAGATATAAAGCTTTGAAATAATTAATAGAAAATTTCAAAGCTTTATATCTTCGTCTATGCGTATACTGCGTGTCTTCCATCTGTCTTCCCACTTTTACGTCACCACAATATAAGACAGAGTATGGTCACACCCCGGATACTGCCTACAACTCAGGGGAAGGTCTCTTTTGTCTTATAACGTACCTTTAATAGTAGAAGGAGATGGAACTATAGATATTTGTTTATGCGGCTGTCCACTTTTTTTTGAGCTAGTGTGTGTGAAAAGTGATCGTAAACATAAGGCCATAATGTCACTTGGTGCCTTTTGTCCATACTACTTGATATCACACACTCAAACCTAAACGTCAAAAAAAGTGGACACTTTACAATTGGTATGGCTCACTCTATTAGGAATAATCTCTTTGGCCTACAAAAACAGAGATTGACAAGATGACGTCAGCACATGCGAAACGGAGTCTAGGCCTACAACAACTTTAGCTGCGTGCGGTACATGACTTTTTAGGGTTCCGTAGTCAACAAGGAACCCTTATAAAGTCGCCATGTCCGTCCGTCTGTCCGTCACAACCGTTCACACTCACTTTCGTGATAGACGTTCATGTTAAAGAAATAGGTATACGAATACGACAGAATTAAATATTTAAATGAAAGACCTCAATACGTCGAGAACCCTTATCTTAAGCTTTCCCCAAAACCCTTAAAGCCCATTTAGTAATTCATTTAACCAAATAGGTCTATAAATTGCCAAGAAACTTGTAGAAATGTAACATATGTGAAGCAGGTTTCTATATATTAGATGAAATTTATCGCTAGTTATTGGCGGATATTATACCTACCTATATAATATATGAACTTACAAAAGAAGGAAAGTAGGTTGTAACTCTATATTTTTATAACCAGACATATACAAGATGTAACAAAACACCCTAGTAATACTTAAAGGGGTGCTTCAGACCATCAAACTGAACAACTTTTATTATGGAGAAAAAATTTAAAAAATCTGCTGTCCTATACATTTTAATCGAGTCGGTACTACAGTTTTGGGACAGCACATCTCACTATGGAGCCAGCAGCGAAAATGAAAGTAGTTGTCCCATACATGAATGAACTAACTGATTTTTTATTCGTGTTTTCACAGTTGGCTCCATAGTGAAAGTTGTTCAGTTTGATGGTCTGTAGCACCCCATTACTAGGGTGTTTTGTTATACCCTGTATAAATAAACACATAACTACGAGTATAATCCCTAATGGGGTGGTCTGACACATTGCTACAACTACAAGCTGTCTGGCATGTAGTTGTAACAAGGCTCAATTTTACCACATTAAAAGTTTCAAGATAAAATGACGTGTGAGATAGTGGGTATAGGCTAGATTTTCGCCCAGAAAATACACTACATAAGAAACTCTTATCCCTAAGTCGCCTCGTACAATACCCATACGAAAAAATTCTAATAAGCTTCATCGTTGCGACTTCGTCCGCACCAGCTCGCGTCACCGTTGCGAGATCAAACAAACACCAGTAAACCGTTTAACACAAAAAGCTTCATAAAAATCGATTGAGTAGTTTATGCGTTGTGCCAGAACATGGTTGCACAACCCCAGGCCTGCTGGCCACAATATGGCCTGCCAACACAATTTAACTTGCCCACCAACAGCAGCTCACTGACGTTTTTGACTTTTTGGTTTTGATTAAGTGATGTAGGCAGGTAGGTGGTCCGCCGGGTAGCATAGAATTGAAATTCTGGCTCCCCTCCAAAATTGGTTTGAAATTATTGCCCACCTAAAAAAATGGTAGAGCAGCCTTGCGCTAGAATAAACAAACAGACAGACAAAAAATCTAAAAATAGTTGATTTGGAGTCAGACACAATATGGAATCCTTTATTTTTTGTAAATATCTTTAATGTACAGACACACTTTTGTTACAGATTTTTAAAAGTATAGATTAGTAAACCCTTAGATCCATTAACAATAATGTGTTGATGTAACAGAGTGAATTATCGCTTAACCCAAGTACCCTAGAACCAGGTTCAACCAGACCCATCACGAGTGCAAAGTAAACATTTCTCGTACATCCGACTTGAACAAATATTCTATATCCAGTGCCTCCAACATCGAGTGACAAGTCATTTCGTATTCGTTATTCCTTTCTGTAATATGTTTCGGTGATATTATGGTTGTCAATTCGTGTTTTGATCAAAACTTCGAACACTGTATGTACCGTCTTGAATAAATCAGTTTTTTGTTGCTTCTGTATGAAATAACCATCTGTGTAAAGACTTACTTAGATTAAATTGAGTTATTCGTAAACTCACGATCATAATATTACTGGCGCAAAAATTTAAAAAGCAGTTATTTAATCACATATTCTATTTCATCTCATGAAATTTATAAGAGTCAAAAACCATACTTGCCTAAAAGTCGTGGAAGTGACAAATCTGATATAACGCAGTAGTAACTTGATTGAAAGGTCGCAACACTGCCGTTGCTGCCGCGTGCGATCGCATTCTCACTATCTTTCTCGCTCTAGAAAATGACGTTCCAGACCGACAGAAAAGGATGGAGCATCCAGAAATGTGATTCTGTGCTGTCAGATGAAGTTCCATGCTCTTTCTACACCTCGCGATATTATAATGAATGAAAAATGCAATGGATTTTAATATCATACAGACACACATACATCCTCACTCTTATGTCCCATCGAGGTAAGCAGAGACAATTATTGATTACCTATGATCTTGAAACACCGCTCTCGACACTTTCATAGTCATAAAATATTTTTTACACGCTCGTCGGATTCAGGTACATTTTATAGCATATGCTCACGACTATTATTCCCCGAGGAGGTAGTCAGAGATATTTTGAAATCTCAGAGCAGATACACACTGATACAGGGAGGAGGGGAGGTACGCACGGCGACAGATCAACCTACCCATAGTTGGACCTTATGTCCATGAACATAGAGTTCAACTATGGGTAGGTTGATCTGTCGCCGTGTGTACATTTATCAGGCCCTCATAATTTCGTTCACACATTTAATTAAATCTCAATTTATTTTCTAACCTACAATTATTTTGCTCATATCTAACTAAAATCATAATTCGAAATTTACACTATTCATTTAAACAGAACACAGAACACCTTATTAATTTAATTACGTTGAAAATAAAATAAAATATACGGCACGCAATATAAAACTGCCCAATTTGAACAGTAGGCGTTCCTTCATTCGGTAAACCGCGCCTGTTTGCCTATGATTAATTATGGTTCTCTGAGTTTTCACTTTTCCCCTTTGTATTTTAAGGCATTTTTTCAACTGTACATTAATTTTTCACATTAAAAAGAGGATAAAAGTGATGTTTACAACGCTCGTAATGGTAAAACAGCGCAACTTATTGCGTAATTCAAAAACTGGAGGGCAGTGTCGTTTTACTTGGTTAATGGGAGATTTTTCATGAATTTTTTGCAAAAAACACGTTTTAAAAATAATACTGTTAATGCCCACAAGATGAACCAACGACCTGGGGAAAGCCGCGGGAATCCGTTGGATGAGGGAGGTCCGGCCGGATCGGTTGTTGGGGCGATCCTCGGGGGAGGCTTTGACTAATTATTATAAGGACTTGCCTTGCGGTAGCATTTCCCCTCTGCCACGGTATAAGCACAATTGATCTTGTGCATTTACATTCAATTTTACACCTTATTACTAAACGAGACAACCTATTATTGCGAAATAATAACTTCGAACTTAGAACGTTTCCGAGACTACTTTTCATGATTTTTAACATTCAAAATTAGAATCTAAAGTTATGGGGAATCAAATCCAAAGTTGCGGATTTCATGTTACCTCGCCCCCCGCAAAAAGTGGCAGAAATGTTTTTAGTAGAATTACACGCGTAACCAGTCCACATATAAATAGTCAAAGGGGGGAGGCCATGTTTAGCAGTGAACTCATATATTAAAAATAATACTGTTAATGTCCCCCACAAGATTAACCGACGACCTGGTGAAGGCGACAGGAACCCATTGGATGAGGGCAGCGCAAGACCGGTCGTTGTGACGATCCTTGGGGGAGGCCTATGTCCAGCAGTGGACGTCTATCGGCTGAATGATGATGACTATCAATGCCGAATCACAATTGTTATTGGTGTTACGAAGCTGACCAGGTCAGTTTTGTATCACACATTGTTATAAATTTTGAAGTGATATCAAGTTTTCCACATCAATATCAATGCCTAACATTTTGTATTTACACGGCTGTTCTTTTAATTGTTTCATCGCTAGTCCAGTACATGTGAGGTACATTTAACTAGACTGATGATCAAAATGCTTGGGTCTGAGGTCACCAGCTTATAGTTTATTTACTTTATTGTATAGTATCAATTATTTTATTAAATAGATTATGTATTATTGTATACATAACTTTAGCTTAAGAATTTATATTGTAATAGTTATTAAGTCGTGTTATGTTGTAGAGTTTCTGGCCGCATCTTCTCTACAGCGACAACACGTTCCGACGCGGTGGCAGCTTTAAAAAAGATTTGACGTTTGATAAGTGTGCTGTAAGCTCCTATATTGAATAAATTATATTGACTTTGACTTTGACTTGACTGCTGATGGCATGGAAGTGAAATAAAATACTGAGTAAATTTGCGAACACGAATGTTACTAAGCAAGTATGAGCAGGTAATCATAGCTGAATTCTAAACTTGATTAATTGAAAGCCCGACCTCCATCACCTACGCAATATCACAATGAGAACGAGGTGCTCACGTGCTCGCTTTGTGGGAGGATCTCCTCTAAGGTTTTCTATGTTAGCCACGTAAGAGCTTAGATCAAAGTAAAATGAATAGATGGCCCCATAGCTCTCATTTACAAATGGGAAAAATTACGAGATGAGTTAAGTATGTGCGATACTGTGTGAGTGAGTGCGCAAGACAGGAATACACCATTGCCTAGGAGCTAGATTTGCTCAGAGTTGTCAATATGCAAGCCTAATACCTCGATTATTGAGAACTAATTTGAAATGTTAAATAGGTGCTTATTGAAAATAAATATTTTGTATTTGTGATTGGTCAGATACCAGTTTACTATACTCCATTCAAAATAGCAGCGAAATTTTAAGGCTATTTTGCATTACAGAAACAGAGATTTGAAAAACTTCCTCTCACTTATTCTTAAAACAGCTTCAGTAACGTCCATGATATGTCGGATAGTATATGCATCCAATAAATTAATTACATTTGGTAATCAGAATTGGCCAGAAATCTAAATAGGAATCGTAAAACCTCGTCGTCCTTATTTGGAATGAAGTATAGGTTAAAATATTAAAAAACAATTACTGCATTTTTCCACCACGCTTCCTACCAAGTGGGCGTGAGCTTAAAATTTGTGGGGGGGCAGGCTCGAGTGTCCGAACTGTATGTGGTACTAGATACTCTTTCTTATACTGTACTAACAGCGTGCTCACGAGGATCATCTCTAAAAAGAATGGATAGTCCCAAAGCGCATTTATTTGAAGCACATAAAGTAGGCTCTGGCGCGCACTTGGTCTGCCATCTGCTCATCAACGCCTACAACGGAGTCACTACAACAACCGAGGCCGAAATAGGTCAGGAGCACGATAATAATAATAAATTATACCACGCAAAAGAAGTTAAAAGTATTGTTTTAATGGATTGACAAAAGAACTCAAAAAGGCAATGAGGAAAGCGTTTGCGTGTTCCGAATGTAAATGTAACAGAAACAGTTGACAAAAGAAATTCAATACACTCAATCAAAAGGTATGCATAATAATGAGGCAGAATCGAATTGTGAGCCGTGAGCGGGAACGGCCTATGGGCACAGTGTAGGTAATAAACAGTATGGAAGCATCATAGAAACGTATAAAAGTAGACTGCTCCCTGGCAACACGTGACTACGACAATGACACGTGCCGCGCAGCAGTTGTCATGATGACCTTGGCTGCAATCGCGGTAAATATTCGGTGATACACATTTGGTATTGCGCTAATAGCAGTACAGCCCATGACAGCCGTTAGAGCCGTTTTGACAGATCGCTCAGACGCTGTCAGTTACATAGAGTTAAGCGCGATGCGGAATTCAGCACAGTTGAATAGTAATTGGATAAGAATAGTACTTCGATGTTTTAAATTAGCACAGTCGGTCTTTTTACGTATCAGATTTACTAGATTTAGGTTGCAGGTTTTCTTGCGTCGGATGCCGCGTGGTCGCTACGCGGTAAGGTGATTGCTATGAGTTTGATTGTTTTTGCCCAGTAGAATTTACACCTACCAATAATGAACAAGAAGAGTGCAGTCACGTCAATAAATTCCCCAATTCAATTCAATTAAGTGTCAATTCAACACACCCGTAGTCACAACATGTACACTTCAAACAAAAGCGTTAGCACTGACAAGAAGAGGCTAGTATATTTTTATGCTGAGTTTGTGCCAGAAAGAGAGGAATACACCACTGTTTACTGTCATCCACTACCCGCACCACCGGGAGGGGAGGTCAAGCTTGGTGGGGGGCAGGGAGTGTCGAAACTGTACGTAGATATTAGTACTCTTTCTTAGAAAGTGATTTAGGTTTCCTTGATATATTTATTGCTAAAGCGAGGGTCATGTTGGTGTTAAAAATCAAATTTAATAAAGTAGCGGAATTGAATTTTGTAACAAACGTTTTAAATGTTTTCAAATAATGTAATAACATTATTTATCATAATTGTATTGAATTGTTTGTGATTTATGCATAAAACAAAATGTCAGAGAGAGTTTTCATTCTGTTTCAATAGTTATACTGTGTAACGGACGCCATATTGCGGTCGTCATTTTAATTATAGCATCGAGTTGGGATGAAACATCGCATTCATTGTTATGCGTACATACAGACCGACTGACTGGCGATACCCTCGTTCGTATAACCTACTATTATTAGAATGACACGTATGGTTTATTGAGGTTAGAAAACAGGAGTGTCTACAATTCAATTATACATTATTTTAATTCATACTAAATTGAATGCATATCTATGCATATTATATATTTATACTATATAAATATAGGGTGTAAACTTAAATGCATGCATACATAATTATTACTTAACAACCTTACTACGTGACCATTATAGCAATCGCAAAAATAAAATCAGCAAATTATTGGACACTATTTAGTTTGATGGTTTGAAACATCCTATTTAAAATGTAATGAATTTCATTTTACACCATGTATCGCCTTGTCCCTAAGAAACTATCTTTCCAGGCAACCTTAGAGTATCAGATATGATACAAAGATACTAGACTAAAAATTAGAGACTAGAAATTAGTAGATTCAAAATTACAACTTTTTGATGTAGACTCTACTCAACCATACATAATCATCATCATCCCGTATTCACTCCCTGCAGCATAACCGTCCTGCCCGTCAAGCCATCTATTTTGGTCTTGTAATACTCGTATCCAGGGCTTACCATCTCATTGTATACCCAGATTTGTTTCGATATATCTTTGGTCTACGAATTACATAGCAGGCTCGACTACGAAGTTGCTACGACGTTCGTAGTCCAATGGCGTGGGAGTTGATATCGCTGTTTGCTATTCCTAGACCTATTATTTTGTTGCCAAGGGGAGAGAGAAATCTTCAAATGATAACCGGCTCATTAAGGGAGGAGTCAAGTTTTGTGGGATTTGCATGCATTCTACTCTTTAAAAGGAACGGAACCCTAGTAATATTTAAAGCGGTGGTTAAGAGTCTTAACTTTCTACTATGAGATCAACTCTCAAATCTCGAAAAAAAAAAAAACTGTTTCATACATTTTGATCGAGTAGCTATAGCTAATGACATTTTCCATGGAGAAGCTGATATTTTTTTTGGCGATTTCGATGTTGGCTTGTTGTTGTTGTTGGAAAGTTGATGAACAACTTTCACTATGGTGACAATGTTTCATACAAAACTGCAGTACCAACCGTATAGATCATCTGACTTCTTCTCGCCATTTCATAGTTGGTTCCACAGTGAAAGTTATTCATGGTCTAAACAACCCCCTTAAAAGTTTTAAATGACCATTTTTACTTTTGTAACACCTTGCAGGTGCTACAACCCCACAAGGTATCTCAACCATACATTCTACTCATGAAACCAAACAACTTTTATAATTTAACGACTGGACTCAAATGTATCGAACAGATTTTTAAAATTCTTTTTCGGCATTGTAGTAGTAATATTTTATTTTCAGTCAGTTTCACAACAAAGCATGCTAAGCCGTGTGTATCCCGATGCATCAGTCATGTCCCGCTTCTATTTCCATCAGGTCTCTCCTGGGATAGAGAACGCTTTGTTCACGTTCCAAATATTTGCTTATCGGCATGATTTTTTATTCTCTTTCCCAGTTAAAATCGTTTCGATTTTGTTGTTGCTCTGTGAGTGTTTTTGTGGTAGTTATGAAGGCTTTTGTTTGTAAAATTTTATCTGAGCATTGATTCAATTTTACAGGCAATACTGGCTACGTCTGAAATTCGTGTTCGTTATGTTTTACACTTTTTGAATTCATGAGCCGGTTATCATTTGAAGATTTATCTCTCCCCTTGGCAACAAAATAATAGATCTGGTATATAGCAAACAGCGATGTCAACTCCCACGCCATTGGACTACGAACGTCGTAGCAACTTCGTAGTTGAGCCTGCTATGTAATTCGTAGACCAAAGATATATCGAAACAAATCTGGGTATACAATGAGATGGTAAGCCCTGGGTCCAATTTAACATGCTGACAGTTTTTTAAGAAGATGATCAGACCATCAAACTTAACAACTTCCTTTATGGGGCCAACATCGAAATCGTGAAAAAAAATCTGCTATCTCATTCATCTGCATCGAGTCGGATAGCAGTTTTGTATGATACGGCAGTTTTTTTTTCGCGATTTCGATATTGGTCCCATAGAGAAAGTTGTTTAGTTTGATTAGTTTTAGTTTTGAAACCCGTCAGCTTTTTGACCCTATTCTATATTTTATTTCATTCACTATTATTCAAATTGTCTAAGCTGTGATTTTAAAATCTACTCTATGTCATGTGTGACTCAACAAAAACTGAACGATCCACTGAAGAAAACATTTAGCTTAATGTTACAGAACTTATTATTGTAACGGTAAAAGAACATTTATTCCTCAAAAGAAAAATAATACATTCACTTACATAAGAAAATAAAAGTAACATAGAATAATAATATAAAAATTTAGTACAGGTACTCAGCATATAAAAGCAAGTAGTTTAACTTTACCGCTAAGTATTATCACAGAGTACTATAGTATAATTATTTAAAAGTAATAGTCAAACAATTTTACTGTTGCTTGGCCAGGTTTTTTTTTCAGTGTCGCTTTTACATAGCAGAAGAACAGTTATTTTTCTTCGCGAGACGCAATGCCAGCGGAAAAAACAGCATTTAGATGCGATTTTACGGAACGATGATTATCTGAAGCGACGATCGCTGTCGAGTGTCACGTAAAACAACACTTTAATGTCGAGGCAGTGAGGTAGCCCGACAAATAAAAATGTTCAATATCAATCACCATAAACCTACCTTACCTGTGACCTGTACCATGGGTTTTCATGAAAGAGGTCACCAACAAACTCAGAGTAGCGCCGAGAGGATGATACGAATGGCTCAGAAAGCAGAGCAAAGACACTGCCGTCATCAAGCGTATCGCAAAGCTCAAGTGGCAACGTGCTGGTCATATCGCCAGAAATGTAAGCTCGTGGGGCTAAGCACGGCTGGAGTAGAGATCGTGGCGAGAAAGAAGCCCAAGAGAAAGACCGCAAATGCGTTGGTATGACGATATTAAAAGAACAGCTGGAGTGAAATGAATAGAGAAGGCCTTGTGCCTCTATCGAGAGGAATAGCGTGGGATGACTGATGGATAGCTATACTATTATTGTTGAAAACGGCTAAAAAGAAGAATCAAAACCTGGCTTAAATAAGTATGAGTAAGGTTGTATGGAGAAAAATTGTTCTTTTATTTGTTGAGCTTCCAAACTTTTTAAAACTTACATAGGTTTTTAGAGGTTCTTTTAAAATACATTAAAAACATCACTTTCATTGCTAGGCCGCATCGGAGCTGTGTTATTAAGGGTAAATAAGGTTTTATAGCAGTAGTGACAAAAAATCAGAATTCTTGACTAAAATAGATTTGGAATGGGTTTTATTTTCAAGCAATTATGGAATTACGATAGATCAGGTAGAGTAGCTAATATGTTTCGATTGATGGATTGATAAAAAGTTGATTCTTAAAGGTTTTGGTTACTTATCATGAAACTTTAGAGTTATCTCAGCTCCGATGCATGCTAGGCCGTAAGTGTTCATTACAAAATATATTTGTTTTTACAGTCCTATAATTATAAAATACTTTCATTGGTGGTCGCGACTCTAAAAAAATGACAATACCTTTAGTATTGTAATTTTTTTACAGTTTTACAGTTTTTACAGTCATACCCATTTGCCACTTAATCTGTAAAATCCTTTAGTTCGATCATACCTCAAAGCAAGTTAGTAGAAATCCGTTTAACTTTCAAACTAACTTACTATTAAACAGGCAACGTAACAAAAAACTTTAAATCTTCAGCAAATTGTAATTAAGTTCACAACTGTTCACATACTTAAGTTGAAAACTGAATTCGAAGCGAAGTACATTCTACTAACTCCCTTGATGAAACTTTTGTGTCTTTGAGGTAAGAACGAAAGTCGTTTGTTACACGGGACTTAGTATGTGGTACGAGCATTGCTGAAGGGCAAACTCATAATTGAGGGTCTCGGAGTATAATTTCGAGTCTTTGCGCTTTCGTAAAGTTTCAGAGGGTAAAGCTCGCCTCTTTATTTACAAAGGACCTTTCGGGAATCGCTATGAGTTATTGCTCTGATTAAAAATCTTTTTGTAATACTGTGACGCTGTGTTTTATGTTTTATGATTTTTTGCCAGTGTTAATTTTGTATTGAACTCAATCATTATTCTTCAACATCACTGATATCTTATATATACAACGTGTTAATGAAGAAGCGCAAAACCTTATACACCTCAACTGATTTATAACAAATAATTAGCAATGCATTAAATACATTTAACATTTGTTGGTATTTCATTCCAATATGCTAAAAGCAAGATTTGCTACAACTGCCCGCCTAAAAATATAGTTTTCAGTTCTAGCAAAGATTCCGACCATCCTGGAAGGGATTGAGTCGTGAGTAAGTATTTATAATTATACAACGTATTAATGAATTAACGCAAAACTAGAAAGTAGTTTGTTTAGAATCGAGAGCAGGGTCAAATTATCATATTTTCAACAAAGGTATTTTTTTTCCAAATAATACTTGTGTAATTTATTTGTAAAATTTAAAATTTACGCAACTCGATCTCAACCCACCGCACAGGCACACTCACCCTACTTACTACCAAAACAGGATTATTAATATGTATCCACGAGCACGCTAGCGCTTTCATTCATTGCTGAAATGATAACAAATCATTTTTGCTTGAAAACTTAAAATACGAATAACTATAAATTTTAATTATCAAAATAATGAAATTATTGTTTTAATCTAATTATTTTCTATAAATCAGTTGGGGTGTATGAGGTTTTGCGCTTATTCATTAACACGTTGTATATAAAATTATAAATACTAACTCACGACTCAATCCCTTCCGGGATGGTTTCAATCTTTGCTAGAACTGTAAACTATATTTTTAGGCGGGCAGTTGTAGCAAATCATGCTTTTAGCATATTGGAACGAAATACCAACAAATGTTAAATGTGTTTAATGCATTGTATTTAAAAATTACATTGAGCTTTTAAAAAGGAAAGTTAGTTACAATAGTGACCTTAAGCCGAGCTGTTGAAAAATTTATTTGTGATTAATAATTTACTACCAGATCTTCTTCTATAAGTTTAGAAAAGAAAGCTTAAGTATGACAAAAGATATCTTACAAACAATTAACAAAAGTAATTTCTTCACAATGACACTAAGTAGGTACAGACGATGTCTTAGACGCCAGATGCTAAACGTTTGTTAATTCACTCTCTAACAAAACAGATCTTTACTTTATTAACTTCGGTTGTAATTTAATGGACTGTCTAGACGAATTAAATAGACTTTTGTTCATAATTCATCTAGTATTTAGAATAATAAATATAAGTTTAGTCGACAGCTGAGAGATTGTTCATCTCTCGTGCAATAAAGTCTTTATTGATTGATAGTGCGGACTCACTGTCGCATGAAATAGGGTTTGCACACTACTAGAGAAAGGAACATAATTATGATGCTGTATTTATTATGGACAGACTATATGACTATGTAGGAACAACTTGGACAAGGAGGCCGCTAGGCGCATCAAACTGGGATGGGCTGCTTTCGGGAAACTCAGTCAAATATTTTCTCCGGCTGTACCACAATGCCTCAAAACGAAGGTGTTCATTCAGTGCGTCCTGCCAGTAATGACCTATGAAATGCGGAAACTTGGACCCTGAAGATAGGACTAGTTCATCAGTTCAAGGTCGCTCAGCGAGCTATGGAGAGTCCTATGCTGGTGTTTCTCTGGGAGATCACATCAGAAATGAAGTGATACAGAGAACTAAAGTGGTTGACATAGCTCAGAAAATTAGCAAGCTGAAGAGGCAATGGGCTGGTCATATCTGCCGAAGAACTGACAACCGGTGGGGTGTCCGAGTTCTAGAGTGGAGACTGCGAGCTGGTAGGCGTAGTGTGGGACGCCCTGCTGCCCGCTGGACAGACGACCTAAAAAAAGTAGCGGGGAGCGATTGGATGAGGAAGGCCGAGGATAGAGTTTTGTGGCGCGCCTTGGGAGAGGCCTATGTTCAGCAGTGGACGATAATGGGCTGATGATGATGATGATTTATTTTATCTCTAAGTACCTATTTGGGAAATATAGTTTAGCAGAGGACCAGGATTTTCATGCAACATGGTGAAGAAAGCATTACCGTCTCTTTGAATTACTTTTATATTGCTTTTGTTATTGAAATTATATGAAATAATTATATGAAAAATCCAGTTTTTCTTCAGCACAGTGTTTTATGGAAGCCCAAAAAGTAGCATCCTTTATTATTCTAGATTCCTTTAGTTTGAATCAATTCAAATGCGAGAGTAAAATCCCACGTGTCTATTTTGCATAGTTTTTAATTTTTTTTAAACTTGACCTTTTTTTCTTTGGAAAAACATTAAAAAAATCGTAACTTACAAAATGTGAAAATAACTTAGACAATTTAACTATGGATGAGTTACGCGTGTTATTCTACTACGAAGCTTTTCATGACATTTTTGCGGGGGACGAGGTAGCATGAAATCCGCAACTTTGGATATTATTTCATTACTTTAGATTCTAATATTGTTTGTTAAAAATAGTCTCGTGTGAACCCCAAACGCGACAAGTTTGAAGTTATTGTTCCGCAATTATATGCCGTCTCGTTAAGTGATAAGGTATACAATTTTATGCAAATGCCCATGATCAATTGATCTTGTAACGTGGCAGAGGGTAAATGCTACCGCAAGGCTGGTCCCTAGTTCTATTGTCTAAAGAAAATAATCATCAAATCATAGTTGTTACATAAAACATACATAGTTATTACATCAAACTCTAAATGATACACAATTTAGAGTAATTAGAGAACACCTAAGTTCATTCGTTATGAAACTATTGCAATCCTCGAGTTTCCAAATAATTCAAGCGTCAAAACGCGTGCTTTGTATAAAATATTGTAAAAACTGAATAGTGACGTCATTGTTGTTCGTAGTCGTTTTAATACTTTTTATAGTTTATCCAGTTATTAAAAATAGTATTCAAGCAACAGCATTACTGAAAATGTGAGTTTAGCGTTATTTTCAAACAAAGTCAAAGTCAAAGTTAAAGTCAAAGTCAAAGTCAAAGTCAAAGTCAAAGTCAATATAATTTATTCAATATAGGAGCTTACAGCACACTTATCAAACGTCAAATCTTTTTTAAAGTTTGTCGCTGTAGAGAAGATGCGGCCAGAAACTCTACAACATAACACGACTTAATAACTATTACAATATAAATTCTTAAGCTAAAGTTATGTATACAATAATACATAGTCTATTTAATAAAATAATTGATACTATACAGAAAATGAAAAACGGTTTATTTACTGAGCAGTTAAAACTAAAATATATTTTATGTAGTCAACTCCTATTATCTTTTTTGGTGTTTTTTTTATTTGCACGAATAATCTGCCATATTAGGACGAGATATTTTACCAGGCGGTTACTAAATACGTCTATGCACCCTAATAATATCACGACCAAATTCCATGGAT
This sequence comes from Agonopterix alstromeriana, assembly GCA_963924505.1. NCBI lineage: Eukaryota > Metazoa > Arthropoda > Insecta > Lepidoptera > Depressariidae > Agonopterix > Agonopterix alstromeriana. The sequence continues at coordinate 12,796,250 of OZ004678.1, forward strand.
TATTGGAATTATCCCACAAATACGAATATCCGATATACATAAACAGTCGATGTAATTGCTAAGAGAAATCACGATCTTGATTAAGGCTGCAAAAAAAAACTTAAATGCGAAAAAAATAAACGTTCAAGTTTGACTATTTCAAAACTTTTCAGAACTAAGAAGAAAAGTCATCAAATTGTAGCAAGCATTTTCAAACAACAAAAGACCCAGCAGGAAGCCGTCGAATAAATCTTTTTTTCTCTTCTTAAACTCGTAACAATTGAAACAAAAGTAAATTATGGAGCTCGGGCCACCGGTCGAGGGAATTATGAAAAATGGTAGGATTTCTTATTGTATTATACATACCTACCGACAACCACGGATAACTCGATTTCGCGGGGAAGAAAGATTCCGAGCAATTTTTCATCGTTTCCCGAATCGTCCCTTTTTTGTAACTAATGACACCAAATTGCGAGATTCTTATATGCTTGTATATTTATTCAGTAAGGCTTTATTCATCATCATCATCATCCTATATTCGTCTTAGTGACAGGATAAAGCCTCCCCTTAGAATAAACATGAAAGGAACAGTCATACTCCACCTGGCATGTCCAGTGCACTGTAGATAGGTAGAAGCCTTAGACTATTTATATATGGACGAGTTACGCGTGTAATTTTACTAACAAATTTTTTTTTTTCTAATTCTTTATTCTTTAATAATTGATTCTTAAAGGTTTTGGTTATTTTCATGGTCCTATACAGTCAAATAACTCAGCAAACTCAACAAAATATTGTTTATTTTTATAGAATTATAATTATACAATATTTACATTCGTGGCCGCGACTGTTAAAAAAAATGGCAGTACTTCATATCCATAGCTAGCAAGAGATTTAATGGAGGATTAACTTTAATGAACGTATGTGCTGGCAGTGATATAATTTGTTCTGAATTCACATGTAAGATACTTTTTAAAAGTCCACGCAGACGAAGTCGCAGGCAACAGCTAGTTTATAATATTAGTGAGATGAGATGCAAAGAGCCAGTAATCAGCAACATGCTTCGTCAAAACCACACCATACACCCACACTCTGTATTATGTACACTAGAGTTAACCCGCGACTTCGTCCGCACAAATTATATACTAGATTTTAAGTCAGATCATAAGCTAATAAACAAAAAAAGTTTGATCAAAATCGGTTCTGTAGTTTTCGCGTGATGCTCGCACAAACAAACCCACAAACAGACAGACAAAATTTTGTAAAAAAGGTTGATTTGGAGTCAGGGACACCTACAAACCATATATTCATCTTTTTTTTGTAAATATCTTCAATGTACAGACACAGTTTTATAATAGTTAAGGTTGCTAAGCTATCAAACAAAAAAAGTTTGATCATAATCGGTTCTGTAGTTTTCGCGTGATGCTCGCACAAACAAACCCACAAACAGACAGACAAAATTTTGTAAAAAGGTTGATTTTCAGTCAGGGACACCTAAAAACCATATTTTTTTATTAAATATCTTCAATTTACAGTACAGACACACTTCTGTTACAGTTTTATAATAGTTAAGGTTGCTACAACCCACTGTCGAGAATAATCGTAGACCCAAAGAATCTGTTTAGGTAGAATTTCTTGGTCACGTCGATAAAGGTCGGAATCAAATAACGTTCGCACCTGATCTCCTGTAAGTGGACGTAAGGGATAACTAGCTCTGAAAGTGATCCGCTATTTGAAACCGTTTGAGTTAAACATTTCCTTTCTACCTATACAGGGTGAAATTGATATCATTAGCATCCTTTTAAATTAAGAGTCCATCTAACTGAACAACTTTTACTATGGGAGCAAACAGATCGGAGCAACAAAGAAAATCAGGTGCTGCATACATTTGAGTCGATTAGGCATTGCATTTTGCTCTGATTGCTCCTATAATAAACGTTGTTCAGTTTGATGGGTAGACTCTTAGTTTAAAAGGATGCTAATGATATCAATTTCACCCTATATAATTCTCATATCTGCATACATTTGAGTCGATTAGGCATTGCATTTTGCTCTGATTGCTCCAATAGTAAACGTTGTTCAGTTTGATGGGTAGACTCTTAGTTTAAAAGGATGCTAATGATATCAATTTCACCCTATATAATTCTCATTTTCTTGTTAACAAATACCTATACTCCATTCCAAATAGCAACGAAATTGCCCTGCGAGTCCAGTACAACAATGCGCTCAGGACGCTGCTGGGGCTGCCGCGGTTTTGCAGCGCATCGACAATGTTCGCGCAGGCGCATATAGATGACTTGTACGCCATCATCAGAAAGCGGAGCGCCTCGCTGATAATAGCATCCTGAGCGTGTTGGCTGAGCGGTGGGACTCACCCATGGTGCAGAGGTGGATGCTACTGCATGACAGCTCATCACCATTTGTACAGTAGTAGGTAATGTAATGTAATTTAATGTAATTGATATTGTAATTTATTGAATTTTATTAATGAATGTATTTATTTGTGAACTAACATAGTTATAAGACAATGGTTACTAACACAATATGGATGAATAATCTGAAATAAATTATTTTTAATTTAATTACAATTTGTAATTACATTTTGCCTAAAACTGCTAAGGTCAAAAGGGATGACATAATAGAGATGTGCGGATATGGGGTGCAGAAACTGCTAAGTAGGTCTACAGATTTCAAGGCTTTTAGGTAGCTACCTTTTTACCTATAGAAGGTTATTGACCCCTGACTTGTAGTTCAAAAACCAGGTATTAAATACCTCCAGTATCATCTGCTCAATGCAGAAAGAAAATGCTCGCAATAAAATTGTATGCAAGAGAAAATATCTGTAACAAAAGAACACAAATGGTTGCACTTTTATTTCATTGTGCTTAGCCGCGGTTTTGTGATGGTAAAGATAAAAATAAAAACACTTACAACTAATTCTTTGTTCTTTTATGATCACCCACAGCACTATAAGCCGTGGTGGTCCAGTAGCGAGTAACCTTGCCTGCCATGCAGGAGGCGATGGTTCGATCCCCGTCCAGGCCGACTCGTACCAATGAGTTTTTCGGAATTTATGTGCGATTTGTAACACTACTGGATTTTCTGTGAAGGAAAACATCGTGAGGAAACCCGCATGCTTCAATTTCGAGGCATGTATTGTACCCACTGTCCATTATAAGTGGCGACGGGCTCAACCCCCGTCACACTGGACAGAGTTTCGGTGCTACTGGTGAAACGTGGATGTTTTGAGGTTTCAGAATATCTCTGAGTACACCCTCGGGGAATATAGTCGTGAGCGTATGCTTATGCATGCTATGCACTGTACTATACTGTGTATGATACCTACATACTTAAGACAAAAAATGCTTTTAGTTCCAAAACACGAATAGCAGATGTTCAGAAAAAAAACCGCCAGCTTAAAGTGGGATTGGGCCGGCCATGTCTGTGGAATATACTAGGAAAGGTGGGCAAGAATTGTAACGCCCTGGATCCCAGAAAACGGTCGTCGGCGTCCAGGTCGTCCTAGGAAGAGGTGGTGAGACGATCTGGATGCTTTCGATGACACGTGGCCAGAGCCTGTCCTTTGCCCAGCAGTGGGATGAAATAGGCTAGCAAAAAAATATCTTTGAAGCGGTAGTTTTCGTTACCACTAAATAAAATGCAATTTGAATTTTTAAAATGCTTATGTATAAACATAAGACTACTGTTAAGCAGTACTTAGTAAATAATTAAATACATGTGACATAACATAACACACTATATTCCATGCCAAAGAGGGGTCTACAAAATTCATCACGTTACACATCACACGTGCCTATCTCTGCTTCATCAAGATTTACACAACAATAAACCTTACCACCCTACATTTTAGACACAAAATGACACTTAAACGTAAGTTATGTCGTTAAAATCAACAGTCAAATCCACGGAACGTCTGTCCTTTCGTAAGAGCTTTAGGGAAGTTATCGATATGTGAGAGTTCGGATTTGGATTTGAATTCGTACATTTTATTTTGTTTTGGTTACCTAGGTATTGTTCATTTTGTAATAAATGTGAATTGTTACGGGTTAATTAAGTATTTTTCGGAAACACTGTAGCTCTGACTGAAAATTTGTTTAAAGCAGTCTAAAAGTAAATAAGTTTGTATTCTGTAGGATCAAATCGCAGTATAAAGGCCTCCGCTTACAAATAATGGTGCGTTTAATTCATTTATTCCAGTATTTAAAAAACACAATATTTTTTTACATTTAATTTTATAAATTACTTAATACAGCAAATTTTTGGTCACAAAACTAACAAATTTTCTTAACAAAACCTATTTAAACTCTGTCAATCACAGCTAACGTAAAACTAGCAGTAATTAGTTTTATTTTAAAATTTCATCACACATTTAGAACATCACTGCATCTCACTTAGAATTTAAATGCGTGCAAATTTTTTTTTTCTGTCTTGTTTACACTTCGTTTTTTTCGGATATTCATTAATTACGTATACGTAACACAACAACCCTAAAGAGCATGTGCAGATTATGGGAGAAAAGGATTAGGACCTACAAACGGCAACACCCAAAAAGGTCAATGACTCAAGCACATTCCAAGGGTCTCTTTAATTAAAAAGGGTCGTCTGAAAACTTTTTTTGAGGAGTGACTAAAATAAATGAAAGTTCGTTCTTTTTACAGCTCAAGAGTCTGCAAAAAGCGTGAATGCCGCAGTATTTTTGGGCAACTAAGAAGATTAATTAGTATTTTGACGTTTCGTTTGGAGTTTATTTTCGGTAAGCAGAAAGGTTAGAAACAACGAGTTTTAATTAAAACGTAGAGGGAGAAGTAATAGAGGTCGGAACGTGTTTTGTCCTATTCACTCAATAAGAGATGCACATAGCAAATTCGCCTTAGTTAAAATGGAGATCGCTACCTTCTTGCTGTCCTTATCGACGTAACCACTTTTTTGTACTACGGCCACCTGACTCCAAAATGTCACTTCATATAAATTGTATAGGATTTTATAACCATCGCTATCTCATTCGCGATTACACTAATATTCCGTCTACTAGCGTAAGCGAAATATTCTTGGCCAATGTAAATTTTAATTATGTTAAGGTTAGGTTATTTTACCTTCTAATCCTAAGCCACGTGTGGAGGTGACGGATAATCTAAGTAACACAATATAAACCTTATAGTACGTAGCATAGCGTCGTTTTATCGTAAAGGAGAATCGCGCCCGCGCCTCCAGGTGACGTCGCCTGTAGGCGCGGGCTTAATTCTCCAAACGACGCTATGCTACGTACTATAAGGTTTATAATTGTGTTACTTTGACTATCCGCCACCGCCACGCGTCTCTTCTGTATAAACCGCGCCTTAGACTATCGAGGGATTAGGCTTTTCTTTCGCCTGTTTTTCGCAAGAGGTAGTACAATGTATGTAGGCCGATAACTTTGACTAATTATTATAAGGACTAGCCTTGCGGTAGCATTTCCCCTCTACCACGGTATAAGCACAATTGATCTTGTGCATTTACATTCAATTTTACACCTTATCACTAAACGAGACAGCCTATAATTGCGAAATAATAATTTCGGACTTAGAACTTTTGGGGTTCACACGAGACTACTTTTCATGATTTTTAACATTCAAAATTAGAATCTAAAGTTATGGGGAATAAAATCCAAAGTTGCGGATTTCATGTTACCTCGCCCCCCGCAAAAAGTGGCAGAAATGTTTGTTAGTAGAATTACACGCGTAACCAGTCCACATATAAATAGTCAAAGGCCGATAACGATAACTCCTAATCTTTATTGATGGCCTAACAGGCTTGCTCCCCTGTGTCACAGCCACCATAGTTGAACTATTGTGATCGTCCCTTTTGTAGTTATATTATAATGTCATCTGCTAAATAAAAAGATGCTGCTCATAGCCCTGTCATTTTATTAAAAATGAGTTTACTCTTGACTTCAATCCAGTCTTTAGGACAAAGATGGGGTCGAAGATCTAGCGAGCTCACCCGGAAGAAGCCTATTCACACTTACTTTAAAATAATTCGGGTTGTAAGCGTTCGGAAATACTGACGCAGGCAGGGCATTCCACTCCTTGGCTATGCGCGTTATAAAATAAACGGAAAGGCGCTTAGTGCGGATACGTGGGATATCAAACAAGAAGGGGTGGTATCCCGCGGTGCGTCTGGAAGTCCGATAGTAGAAAGGCGAAGGAGGGATGAGCTCAAGCAGCTCTTGGGCACACTCACCGAAGTACAATCTGTAGAAGTCCCCCTGGAACCTGGTGGACTTGGTCTCCGGAATGAGGGAGTCAAAAAGTTTGTTTACTTATATTATTAAAAAATTGTTTCCCTGTGAGCTAATTTTGAACTCGCCATGCTTTCCTATTAAACCGTTGAAAGTTCGTCGCTTCCGCCATTTGCTTTTGCCATACGAATAAATAAACAAATCGTTTTCTAGTTTTGCAATTATTTGTTTAAAACCTTGTTATTAATAACCTGAATTTGATGAACTAAACATGTGTTTCGATGAAATGATTATTCAGTCATTCGTCCGTGAAATTGAATCTCGGCGAAAATGATGTCCACTAAAATAATGTATCATTTAAAGTGAATTTATTACACGTTATTTTTGCATTTGCTAAAATAATGATTTGCTTTTAATTAATAGACATTAATTTTTAAATGGGTAGGTAGTACTGCCGTTATACATTCAGGCTAAACGTTAAACCGCCGTAATACAAAATGCAACACCAAATTGATTAGTGTACGTACACACGGCAACACATCAAGCTACGCGAAACCAAATTAAGCTGGCCGCGCGTCGGTAGAGTAACGTATAACGTTGCGCGGCCAGCTTATATTTGTTTTGCGTAGGTTGATGTGTCGCCGTGTGTACGTCTAGCTAGGATGTCCCCTTTCGACATTCTCACTCACGCTTGCCTTCTGAATCACATTCATTAACCTGTTTTAAGGGTATAATACGGAGCGCGGTACATACAAGAGAAGTCTGGTGATATTTTCAATACTAACCAATTAAGTCAAAGAAGTTTTTCAGAAACAATCTAGAAAATAATCTTTATATCTGTATGAAGTCAGATTTTCGTTAAAATATATAGTTTTAAAGTTACAGTACCTGAAAGGTTTCCTAACACTAAAACTGTATATTTTAACGAAAATCGGACTTCATACAAACATAGAGATTAGTTTCTAGATTGTTTTTGGAAAATGCCATTTACTTCAATTGGTTAGTATAGAAAATATCACCAGACTTCGTTTTGATACAACTCGCATTAACGCATTCGGAATAAAGTTATCTTAAAAATACTTTCCAATTGACCAAACCATATCTTTGCTATTACATCCTCGTTCACACCACAACAATAAAGTCATCATTATCTCAGCCGATAGTAAGTCCACTGCTGGACATAATAACAATAAAGTAAGTAAAAATGGGTAGGCACAAGGTGGACCGACGACCTGGTGAAGGCGGCGAGAACCCGTTAGGCGATTATCACACTGCACCGCGCCCCGTTGCGTAGCACGGGGCCGCAGATTTTAACATTGTATGCAAGTATTTCAATTTATATAGAAAACACGCCTAGGACAACACACTGCCGACGCGTCAATGCGCAGGAAGGCGTCCCGCGCGCAGATTCTGCTAATCTGCGCGGGAGCGAGGGGCGTACCGCGGGGTATAACACACTGGCTCCGCAGTCCCGCGCGTGTTTCCACAGTCTCTACGACGAACGAAAGCCAAGTGAACATTTGGGCGCGGGACCGTCGTACACTGCCACCCCGCGCGGAGAAGCAGATTACACCGCGCGGAGAGGCAGATCTGCGCCTCCGTCGCCGCGCGCGTGATCTGCCGCTCCGCGCACCGCGGCGGGACGCGTCGCTAGTGTGATAATCGCCTTAGATGAGGGCAGTGCAGGAACGGTCGTTATGGCGATCTTTGGGAGAGGTTTATGTCTAGCAGTGGAGATGATGAAGTACAATTAAGTTTTTTTTTTATCTTTATTTTATATTTTTTACGGATAGAAGACATCATTTTTATAACAAAATTTTTTTTTTTTGCAATTCTTCGAGTTTATCGAGTTTATTTACACATTGATTTTTATTAAAAGTGCAAAAGTGCTCGGGAAAAAATCATTAGAGCTCCTTGGAGAAAAACCTTAGCTTGATTTTAAGAATCACCTGCCTGCTCTTTTTAACTCTACGCTAGAAACAGGAACGGCAACATCAAATTGTGACATATTGAATATATTTCTTAATGTTATTTTATGTAGATTTTTAGTTTTCCAATGAGTTTATAGATCCTGCGAGTGACGTCACTCGTAGGACCGAAAAACGACGTTATTTTATCAAAAATATATGTAATCCTTGCATTTTAAAATCTCTGAAATAGAAAATATTGGTATCGAGAAAATGATCTCGAAATGGTTTGCCAGTCCCCCCGAAAAATATTGACATGCCGAATCAGGACTTAATAATTAAGTACTTACAGCTAAGTAGTATTTAACGCCAAAATAACTCATTCAGAAAACTTTCTTTGAACTCCCAAAACCGCAAGTAAATACGTGATAGATGTACACGTTACCACAACTAGAAGGAAACTCCAAACCAAATACTGAGGCGTCTTGCGGCCTCTTTGTAGCACTGCTAGAGATGGGCGTTTGTACGAAATCTTTTAGAATAGCTTTTTCATAGTGATCTATAAAAACATTGAAATATTCATTACTTAAATGAAAATGTACAAAATATTCTTTCTATTTAAGCATTTAGGTTGATAAATAAAAAGGTTATTCCACCCTGAGACTTTAAATAATATGCTAAAGGTGAGATTTCTATCCACTCCTGAAGAAGTGATGGTCGTGAGTTTATGTACTCGTATGTTTGTAGATAAAATATATCTATCTTGCATTTATCCTCTTTAGTTTGTCTATTTTTTGCATCGAAGTCCCAAACAATTTTTTTCTTTTTTCGACCCATGTTCCTTAGGAAAAGTTGTTTAGTTTCATTATCTAAATACCTCCATCCATCCATCACAGCCCTTGATCAGTCCATCTTCGGACACAGGCCTCCTCCATATTTTTCCATGATGTTCTGTCCCTCGCCCTCTGCATCCAGTTGGGACCCGCGTGTCGCATTATATCATTGACCCATCTTTCTGGTGGGCGGCCTCTACCCCGCGTGGTTTCTCTGAGTCAACTCCGGTGTTCTTCTCGTCCAGCGCTCAGTATCCATAAGTGCAACGTGGCCCGCCCATCTCCACTTGCGGCATTCTATAGTGGCTACCATGTCCACGGCCATTGTATTTCGCTGAATCCACTCATTGCACTCACGATCTAGCAGCCTGATGCCGAGCATTGCTCTCTCCATTGCTCGTTGCGCGACTCGAAGTTTTTCGGCGGACTCTTCTGTCAGTGTATCTGCTAAATTTTACTAACAATGAGCCCGTCGCCTAAAATATATGACAAAAACAAAATCTTCAATCTTAGCGTCAAAATGCATAATAATATTTTACCAAAACATCACATGTAGCCACCACACGTTCTGGCTTATAATGGACCACCCCAATTCTTCCCGTGGGTGTCGTATCAGACGGCTAAGGGATTAAAGGTTTCTTATGCAGTGTTTTATGTAGACGATAGCCCTGAAACTTAAAATTGCTAAATATGAGCGTTGCTACATTCTTAAACAGAAAGTCTGTATTTGTAGCAATGTTTATGATCACCCCGAGAGGGATTACTGTCGTGAGTTTATGTAAATTATGTATGTATCACAAAAAGCTTATAGGATTTTTTGAACAAGGTACAACGTTAAACCGTTGTGAAGTTAATCCGCTTTTCCCATCTCTACCCCTTAATGTCAGCGGGAGGAGCAGGGATAGTGATTTATCTACTATTCAAGGTATATTATGTACTAGTTCGACGAGTCTTATCACTTTATGTGAAATCATGAAATTCATGAGCTTATTTTGTTGGGAAAAAGTGGGTTAGTGTTTCGTGGAGATACGAGAAAATCGATGAGCGGTTGAAAGTTGGTTGAAGGTTTATTTTTGCGTCCCTCTAGAAGAAAATCATGGAAAAATATAATAACTAGATGTACAGTAACTCATGTAAAAGCTTTGAAAGTTGTTGACCCATACATTTGATTCGAGTAGGTATTGCAGTTTTGTATGAAACAGTCGATTTATTTCGATTTTGGCTCCATGGTGAAAATTGTTAAGATTGGTCTATCTAAACCACCCCTTTAAATTTATGACTAGGGTGTTTTGTTACAACCTGTATACAAGGTGTAACAAAAATATAAATAAATATTTAAGGGGGTGGTTTAGACCATCTAACTGAAATACTTTCACTATGGGACCAATATCGAAAACGCGAAAAAAATGTTCCATACTAAACTACAAAACTACTCGAGCTAAATGTATGGACAGCAGATTTTTTTTTGCGACTTCGATGTTGGTCCTATAGTGAAAGTTGTCTAAACAACCCCGTTAATTTTTTAAATGTTTATTTTTACTTTTGTAACAACCTGTATAACACGAAATGAGCAAAATTTTGTGTTTTTCTATAAAAGTTGTTATCTCATGAAAATAATATTAGTTGTTTAATTAAAAGTAATTTGACATTTAAGTGCCAAATACTGCCATATAAATTTTTTGACCTTTAGGTTTTAATCTAGATTGACACATAATAAGGCAATCCGTAATTTTTCAACAAAATCATACATGTAATATAAACCATTTCATAAGAAAAGAGCTTGTGTGAATAAATTTGTTTTAATATCTCAATAAAAAACCGGCCAAGTTCGTGTCAGGCCACGCGCAGGGTAGGGTTCCGTAGTTGCCCGTCCCAATAAATGGACTAAGACTTTTTGTTTTATACTACGCTTTAACGGCTAATAAAGTCTAAAATGTACATTTCACAAGTTGGTCGACTATTACTCGATAACTTGTAAAGCCTACTTAGCGGTGATAGTTTTTCTTTTAAATTCGTCCTTTACACTCCTGCTGTGCATTTTTTCACGTATCTAGAAACAACCCTTTAGGTGAGGGAGGGGGGCACTGGACTCTAACAATTTTTTTCACTTTAAAGCTTAATATTTCGCTAACGGATCCCAAATCGAAAAATGTTTCTCTCAATTCTTCTCCTACACCCACAAAATTTTTAAAAGACCTATCCAGCAATACCTCACACTATGGGATAGACGAGAAAAAAAAATCATCCCACTTTTCGTGTAGAGGAGGTACCCTAAAACAAAATATTATTAAAATTTTATTTTACCACTTTGTCGGCGTGATAAATATGTCTACCCATGTCAAATTACAGCTTTCTAGTACTAAGCGTCTCTGAGCTAAGCCGCGGACAGACGGACGGACATGGCGAAACTATAAGGGTTCCTAGTTTTCTACGGAACCCTTAAAACTTTATTTTTTATTGCCTTCCTGAAAAGTTCAACTGTGTTTAGCTCTCAACCGTCGATACATTTATGTAAAATTGTTTGATGAAAATATTTTCCAACGGAACAACATAAAATGTTAAGACATTATAAAACATTATCGATGCTGTTTGATTGTAGGTATCAAAAATATGGCTGGTATAAAATTTCATATTGAACATTAATTTAAAATTTCCTGAGGCTCAATTCACGGATGATTGCGCAAATTTTCCGGTTTTGAATGGAAAAAAATTTTACTTGTCATATTATTCAACTGATAAAATGATATTTTTGAGGAATTTATCGAAAAACCCGTTTGATGTTTCGATAAGGATGATTATTATTATGATAGCATAGCATAATATGCTCATGACTACACAAGGTACTAGAGTAGACAGTTGCATTACATCGCGCAACGAGTAATGGAGAGAGCAATGCTCAGCATCAGGCTGTAAGATCGTGAGCGCAATGAGTGGATTCGGCGAAATACAATGGTCGTGGACATGGTAGCTACTATAGAACGCCGGAAGTGGAGATGAGCAGGCCACGTTGCACGTATGGATACTGAGCGCTGGACTAAAAGAACACTGGAGTGGAGACTCAGAGAAACCTCGCGGGGTAGAGGCCGCCCAACAGAAAGATGGGTCAATGATATTATGAAACACGCGGGTCCAACTGGATGCAGAGGGCGAGGGATAGAACGTCATGGACAAATATGGAGGAGGCCTATGTCCGAAGATAGACTGATCAAGGGCTGTGTTGGATCGATGGATTGGTAAAATAATCAACACTATGGTGAAGCCACAATTTTAAATTAGAATAAATAATGGAATAGATGTTTAATGTTACTAATTGTAATTGTATAACTGCGTATTTCAAAATGTATTATTAACATGTTCAAACATAGAACCGTAGAATAATAAGCACACCAATAGGTTTATACTACGAACTGAAAACAAACATTTACTCGTGTACGACCTAACGTTGAATTGTAAATAAGCCTTTATAGTACCACTTTACAGTACCACGAAATAGTTTACTTAAGCGCTGAGAATGTTAACAATATTTGGATCTTAAACTTTGCCCTAATTATATTATTCTCTGTTTAATATTTTAATAGATGTACAATCAACATCAAAAATGCAATACTAAAGGTCAGTTACACGTACGTTAAAGTTAATCCTCCATTAAAGCTCTAGCTTTTACTACGTCAATAAGACAAAAGTGACAGTAAGAGATTTAATGGCGGACTAACTTTAATGAACGTACGTGCAACTGACCGTTAAGCATATTTAAGGTTAAAGCTTGGAATGGAATAAAAGTTGAATGCTAATAGCCTCAAACGAAATGTCTTTTAACCCTTCCAACAAAATTATTAATGGAATAAGCTTGACATTATTAGGTTTGAAAATTTCAATTCCGTCTGTTTCTCGGAAAATCGGCTTGATTTTTCATGAAATAAAGCAAGAGGCTTAACAAAAACATCTGCCATTTCAGGCCAATTCCGGGTAGTGCCTACAACGGGTATAAACAAAGAAAATGTGATTAAAGTGCTGAAAAATTTGTCTTTGTTTTAGTCAAATAAATGGTTCTCTTTGAGAGGGATACCTATATAAATTTTTTATGTGTTTCATTTCGTGATAGTTAACAACTTTTTGCTACACTACGAACTATAATTTTAAGTGTTCCATATACGTTTTGCTAGCGCGGAAATAATTTCAGAACTTTACAGCATTACCTCTATTCCTATAAAGTATCCCTATTAGGTTTAGAGCATATAGCAATGGAGTTGTCATAGTGCTCATTAACCGAACAAATTTTTCTGTCACTTTTAGCGGGGGGCGAGGTAGACACGTACCTACAGCCCATCACGACATATTTAAAACACGCACAGACAGAACGCTTCATACTGATACAAACAAACACATCTAAAAGCGACACCACAAACAAAACGACTTGTACTGTGGCAGCGGACGAGCGTGAACTCGTTTTATGTAACGCGCATGGACAAAAATGTCCACGTACTTTAGCAGCAGGGTTACGGCCGGCGTTACCAACTCCATTGCTATATGCTCTAAGCTATTCAGTTCATAACTGCTTATGTGATAACTTATAAGCAAGTTATAACAAATAGAGTGCGCCTTATCGAAACAGGTATGAGAAAAAATAGTGTAAATTTTTCGTTCAATTTGTAACAAAAGGGGGTGCTTTAGACCATCAAACTGAGCAACTTTCACTATGGAGCCAATATCTAGAAAAAAAAATCTGCCGTCCCATACATTTGAATTGAGACGGCACTGCAGTGTTGTATGAAAGAGCTAATTTTTTCTCCCGATTTTGATTTTGGCTCCTTAGTGAAAGTTGTTCACTTTGATGGTCTGAAGCACCCACTTAAGTATTACTAGGGTGTTTTGTTATACCCAGTATATTTTTACATAAACGACTGTCTATTATGCAAATTTCAAAGAAAGTTCTACACTAAGAAACTACACAAATATTTTCTCACGCTCGGCGCTAAAGGCCGTAACAGATGCGCGCGCTCTATACATGGTTATAATAAAATGTTTAGATACACTGTCAGGGGTGGTTCATCAAACTTCGCAACTTTTACTACGGGAGCAAAATTGAAATCGCAAAAGAAAAATTCGCTATTTCATACATTTGAGTCGTGTAGGCATTGCACTTTACTATGGAACAGCATATTTTTTTTGTGATTTCAGGTTTGCTTCCATAGTAAAAGTTGTTCAGTTTGATGATCTTAACCACCCCTGATAATTTTGCTAAACATTATATTATAACACTATACAAGGTGTTACAAACATACATATAAACATTTAAGGGGGTGGTTTAGACCATCAAACTGAACAACTTTCACTATTAGACCAATATAGAAATCGCGAAAAAAAAATCTCATGTTCCATACTAAACTACAAATATACTCGAGAACTAGTTACTGTTTTTTTTTCGCGATTCGATGTTGGTCCCATAGATAAAGTTGTTCAGTTTGATGGTCTAAACAACCCCCTTAAAAGTTTTAAATATTTACTTTTACTTTTGTAGCACCTTGTATACAGGGCGTAAACTTAAATGCGATACACACTTAAGGGGCTGCTTCAGACCTTAAACTGAACATCTATTACTATGGGACCAATCCGCTGTTTCATAGGAAATGTCAATCGCCGCTCGACCCAAATGTATGGAACAGATGATTTTTTTCGGGATTATAGGGTGCCTGTCCACTGAAGTGGAGCGAGGCTGCAGAGCGTTGGTTTATTTGTATCGCATATTTTAATCTTATACCCTGTATAGGAGTGACAGACTGAAACGGGCAGATGGGTGGAATGAATAATCAATCATAAAATCACTACAAATCATAAGTATTTATTGTCTAAAGAAGCCTAAAATACAAATTAATAAATAGTTACAGGGTATATTACGGTTGGCGCGCTCCATACAAACGAGGTCTGGTGATATTTTCAATACTTACCGATTAAACTCAATGAAACTTTGCAGAAATAATCTAGGAGCAAATCTCTTTGCTTGTATTGTGTCAGATTTTCCTTAAAATGTACAGTTTTCAAGTTACAGTGCCTCAAAGATTTCCATACAAATCTTAAATTAATCCTAGCATTTAAACTGTATATTTTAACGAGAATCGGACACGATACAAGCTTAGAGATTTGTTCCTAGATTATTTCTGCAAAATTTCATTGAGTTTAATTCCATACTAACCGTATCGAAAATATTGCATACTTCGTTTGTATGAATGTTGAATAAACTTCTCTTAACAAATGAAGTTATCCATAAACTCGCCATTTTCCCAGAGGGCAAAGAACTATTACTCAAACAATAAGAAACTAACATAACATAAAGGATAAACATTCAATTAACTGTACACAATAAGTAAGGTTTCCTCCGGACTATTATACTCTTGTCGTCCCTTTAAAACGCTATCTTCCTAAAACGGGATAAGATCCTAACAATGGACTAACCGTTCGTTACAACGTATTTTACGTATCAAAGGAAAGGTCGTGATAATTAATTTTAACCGTAATTCAAGCTATGTTTTACCTTAGTTATTTGGTTTATCAATCAATTTATTAATTGAAAACCCTTTTAATATAATCTATACGTACTCCATTCCTCCATTCAAATAGCAACGAAATTTTAAGGCTATTTTGAATTACAGAAGCAGAGATTTGAAACGCATCTCAGTGATTCTTAGAACAGCTTTAGTAACGTCCAAAATATGTCGGATAGTATATTTATCCAATAAATTAATTACATTTGGAATCAGAATTGGCCAGAAAGGTAAATAGGAATCGGAAAATCTCGTCGTCCTTATTTGGAATGGTGTATAAGTAGATGTTTCAAACAGCGTCTGTTTGGTTAAGACACCAACGTTCATGGCTGTATAAGCCAATTCTGGAGCTACAATGCCTGCCTCATTTAGGGCATTTGTGCTGTATGTCGGTTGGTGCAGGAGCCTGTGGGTACTATGATTTCCATTTTCCATACAAACAGTTTTCAGCATAAACATATGCTCACGACCTATATTCCACGAGGGGGTAGTCAGATATATTCTGAAAACTCAGAACACCAGATAGTGCCCATATATTTCTGATAAATAAATCTAGGGGCACGGCAGTGCTTCCGCTAAGACGAGCGTAGAGAGTGAATCTACCTGTTGACCCGAGGGCCGCAGGTTCGAATCCCGTAAGGGGAAAATATTTGTATGATAAATGTGAAAATTGTTACCCATGTCATGGCCTCTACATATATGTATTCTATATCGTTGTATAGTCATAATATTTCAAAATTAGACTAGATTCTGCTACTTCAATCGGAATAAGATAATGTGTAGGACAATTTCCAAAATATTTATGTCATTACTAGAGTTTACCCGCGACTTCGTCCGCTCAAATTACATACAATTATTTAAAAAAAAAAGGTTCATAAAATCGGTTCAGTAGTTTTTGTGTCATGCTCGAAAAAATAAACAAACAAACAGACACAAACATTCTAAAAAGGTTATGATTTGGAGTTAGTATCCGCATATAATATCCGGACTTTTACTCCTCACACGCATAATTATGTGGACTTTTTACTACTCACAATGTTATTGTTACGGGCAACTACAGAACCATATACTGCGCGTGGCCCGACACGCACTTGGCTGGTTTTCTATAAAACGTTTGATCATAAATTTAATCCGAAACTCACTTCATACTGCCACAAAGAAGAACAAAGGAGAAGGTAAATAGGTGGAAAACACATTATTAACTCATCTCTTGGATAGAGCCACATTGTGCATTGCACTAACTAGGGAAAACTGACGAGAATCGAATGCAATTACGGTTTCATAATGGAATGAATGCTCGAATGGTTGCATCGCATTTCATTGGTAATAGAGCTCAATTACCGTCCATTTCGGTTCATTTTGTAATGTATGTGTGCTGTTTGTCACAGACATACGTTTTGACAAAAGAAAAGGATTGTAAAGCTATCACTTTCTACAAAAAAGCGTGTACTACATAATAAATATACAAGGTATAAAAAACACCAGTGTATTTAAAGGGGAGAGTTTTTCATGAAATTTTCGATTATTTTCTGATGTAGCTATAACATTATCAACAATTGTTTTTGTTCATCTTGTACTTCATCTTCTAAAGTAACGATGGTATCAATTTGATTTCGAAATTTAGCTATTTACTATCATCTAAAGTCGGATTGCCGAACCCTGTTTGGCGCGAAAATAGACCATCAAATTGAACAACTTTCACTATGGATACAACGTCGATATATCAGCTGTCCCAAACATTTGAATCGATTACTTACTGCAGTTTTGTATGAAACAGATGATATTTTTATTTTTCTCGCTATGGAGTTGATCCGTTGTGAAAATTGTTCAGTATGACCCTTTCAATATTACTAGGGCGTGGGTTGAATTTACGCAATTCACAAAAACATATAATCATTTAAATACTATCAATTATTACAATCACGACATGCAATTGTAGGTGATTAGGCGCTAATCAGTATAGGATGTTAGGGTAAACAATTCCATTACTTTAAGGGGTTATTGTATCCATGATACTGAACAACTTTCCTTAAGAAAACTATAGGAAATTCGAAAAATCAATTTTAAATTTTTCATACAAAAATTCGATCAGCTGATTGCATTTAGTATGGTTTCCAGTGCGTTTCTTACAGAATGTTGTTCAGTATCATGGGTACAATCACCCCCTAAAGTAATGCAACTGTTAACCCTAAAACCCTGTATAAATAATTCATTTACATTTTACTAACTGCAATTTTAAAAACTGTGCCTGTGTAAAGTTATCTATAAATAAATGATTTTTCTTAAACATGTTAAAATTGTATACTAGTAACAGAGAATGCATTAAATTTAACGAGCTCGCCATAGGCATCTGTTTTGAAAATAGCTTATATGAAATGAAATCAATGAAACTCCGGATCGGTTTACCGTCACAGAACGTTATAATCTTAATTAGGTAGAGGGATAACTGGTATGTGTCAACCCTATTTCAACTCCCCTTCTGTTTACTAATTATTTGTTTCATTATTTAAAGAGCATGCCGATGTTATGTATCGAACGACATTTAGTCACGGAAAGAAAAATAGTTTCATTTGTTTTTAGTATTAACGTGTTTTGTGTGAAATTGATACGATAATGCTGTTAACTTGATGGTTTTATTACAAGTTATGATGTTTGTTTATGGCGTTTTTATGTGTCTATTATAGAAAGTATAATGAGGAGCATATTGTATGGTGTTTGCGTTTGTAATGATACAATTTCAAATGCTATAGGTGAGACTTGCTACAAATAAATGTTAAAAAATATAGTTGGTAGTTTTAATAAAGATTTAGAATTAGACCACTCTATAAGAGGTTATGGCCGTGAGTTTATTTATATTATGTATGTTTGTCCTGGAGTCACAATGTAATTATACTGAATATGCTCTCAACTATTTATTCCCACAGGGACATTCTGAAACCACAGAACATCCTCATTTCACTAGTACCGAAATTGTGTCCAGTGTGACGGGGAGTGAGCCCGTGACCCCTTGTAATGGACAGTGGGTACAATACATGCTTCGAAATTGAAGCATGCCGGTTTCCTCACAATGATTAAATTATTGTTTTCCTTCACCAAAGAGCCAGTGGTGTTACAATGAAATTATAATAAACAAACAGACTTGGGGATAATATTAAATAGGTTTCCCAATAGCTCAGTTAGAAGTGATGCTGCCCGCAAATCCGAGAGACGCGGGGTTTAAATCCCGCAAGGCGCAAATATTTATAATTGATGAATATGAATATTTTAACCCTAATCCTGGATGTTTGTAGATAAAATATTCATCTAAATAGATAAAGTATTCTATATCGTTGTAATTCATTATTATAAGTCCGGGCTAGATTCTCGTACTTTAAATTGAACTGGATAAATTGTTTGACAATGGCCAAAAATATTCATTTATTTTAATAAATAATATTCCGAACATTTACTTTTCACTAGCAATGCTTATACTGTTTCCTAGATGATAAAATAAAACCAGTCAAGTGCGAGTCGGGCTACTCGCGCACCGCGGGTTCCGTGCCACACCACCACACAACATAATGACTAAAAAGTGTTTTTTTGTCGTGGACCTTTAACACGAGATCGACTCACACTTAGCCAGTTTTTATTATTTGTTGTTATACTGTAGAGTTTGCTCTATAATCACACCAAGTTTGACGGTTGTATGTTTTTACGACAGAACGAGGAGAAAAAACGTCGATAAAAAACTAGTTTATTGTATGAGGCCCCCTTACATTTTTTCTTTTTGTCATTTTTATTATTTTCTAACAAATCCGCCGTAATAACAAATATTCTGTAAAAATTTCAACTATCTAGCTGTTACAAACGCTACAGCCCTAAATAGGTAGGACGGATGGACGGACGGACAACGTAGGCTTAGTAATAGGGTCCCGTTTTCACCCTTTGGGTCCGGAACCCTAAAAATTGTACCCGTTAACACGTAAAACGTAACACAGACCACTTAACTGATGCCTGTACAATATAACAATAACTGAATTGAAATAACGTAATCCATTTAAAACAAAAAGAAACTAAATAGTGTAATAAAAGAGAATAAAGTAGAAATTGTACACTCTTCTTGTTTATGAGTTCTCATTGATTTCTCTATCATATTCCCGACCAATATATTCTAGTCAGGACGTAGCTAAGATAAGAATTATTGATACGTGCAAGACGATATTGTCGATAACCATCGTATGTTAGATTAATCTTTTATATTCTGTGGATATATTCTTAGATTTTTCTTCTTTTCCAGGGATAATAAACATTCGTTCAGCGTCTATAGATCATTAGTTGAAGTATAGGTTTACTAATTTATCATCGTTTCGGATGCGATTTTTTTCTTTAATAATTTGGTTAGGGGTTGCTTGGTGGATTATGCTGGTTCAATTAATGTGGCACCCCCGTAGTCATTGACCACCAATTTACATGACACAAGTTTTAAAAGAAACATATTGACAGTTTCTACAGGTTGACATTGAAATGAGTCAAACATTTTTTATCGGTTGTTTAACCATCTTGTAATGTAGAGTTTCGGTACTACTGGTGAAACGTGGATGTTCTGAGGTTTCAGAATATCTCTGACTACCCCCTCGGGGAATATAGTCGTGAGCATATGCTATATGCATGCTATGCTATGCTATGCATGCTATGCATGCTTTAACCATCAAACTGAATAACTCTTCTATGGAAGTAAACCTGAAATCACAAAAATATCTGCTGCTCCATACTAAATTGCACTGCCTGCCTACTCGACTCAAATGTAGCTTTATTTTTTTCGCTTTTTAGACATTGGTCCCGTAAAGAAACTTGTTCAGTTTGATGGTCTGATCATCCTCTTAAATAGTTTCAGAAAATTTAGTTTTCAGTAATTATGGCCCAGGATAGTAAATAATCTTCGTTACATCTATCCAATAGGAATTATAGTCTCTTACATACTTCCATGCTACTGACTAGCTACATCAAAACATAAATCTCATCCTAAGTTCTGATCAGTTTCAACATTTTCAATCCAATGACAAAAGCATTCATCGACTTTTATAGCAACAAATAAAACTTTATTGTACGAAAAAGGAGAAAAATAACAAATCAGTTTTGTTTCATTTGTCCGAAACATACAATTGAACTTTTGTATGTAAAGAGGACTCAAGGGAGAAGTTTTAATTCAGTTAGCCGAAGGATAATCTATTTCCATGGCAGTGAAATGGATGAAGCTGGTTGGCGAATGCGATAGGACTTCCAATTTTATGTTTTTGTAGGATTTCTGTGATCACTTGTGAATATTTATTAAGTTTTGTAGTTTTATTAGTTAATGTTCACAGAATGCGTTAAAATAAGCCTGGAGCACTCGCGGCAAAACATAATTTAGTCAAAAATCCGATCTATATTTTTCGCGTTTATTTTAATTATAGGTAGGAACCCTTTTAAAGAAATTGTTCATAATTATGTGTGTAAAAAGAGTGTGTCCTGTACTCGTAAGAATTTCTTCTTCAGCGTATGCAGGTTTCCTCACATTAACAGATAATATTTGAAATAATATTTTCAGATTTCGATGTTGGCACAATACTGAAAGTTGTTCAGTTTGATGGTCTGCAGCACCCCCTTAAGTATTACTAGGGTGTTTAATTTCACCCTGTATATGCCAATGAACAAAATCTAAACGACGAACAACTTTCTTATATCTTACACCACGGTTTATACAGAAGAGACGTGTGGCGGTGGCGGATAATCTAAGTAACACAATATAAACATTATAGTACTCGCACGTAGCATAGCACCGTTTTTGTCGTAAAGGAGAAGCTGCACCTCCAGGTGACGTCGCCTGGGGTCGCGGGCGTAATTCTCCAAACGACGCTATGCTACGTACTATAAGGTTCATAATTATGTTACTTTGACTATCCGCCACCGCCACACGTCTCTTCTGTATAAACCGCTCCTTACTCAAACCAGATCAAAGACATTTTCATTCCGGCGTCGTCTGAAAAAGCAATCCAGTTGAAGAAGCCATCACTCACATTCACATTCGCCTCGAAAAATGGCCGCAGAATACCAAAATAGATATGATAGTTGTTTAATATTCATACATTTGAGAGCGATCAATCTCTCTGCAGTCATACCAGAGGATCGAGGTTATGTGTGCTATTGAAAGAGCGATGATAGTCCATACGGAAGAGAGCTAGCGACTCAATCATGAGGCGGCGGTTCGATTCCTGGCCTGTACCCCTAAGTTCTACGGAATTTATGTACGGTTGTATTTGTCATTATCACTAGCTCGGCGGTGAAGGAAAACATCATGAGGAAACCCGAGAATGAAAAAAATATAGTACGGATGTATGTGTAAAAAATGTGTGAGCTTGGGGCGAACACAATAGACCAGCGATGTCGCTGTGTTACATAACGACCCTTGCTTGCAATAGGCCAGCCAACAATAATAAATAATATGTATGCCATTTGAAGCCGAATACTCGTAATATGTATGAAGTCGTGGTGGTCCAGTGGTGAGTGACCTTGCCTGCCGTGCAGAAGGCGATGGTTCGATCCCCGTCCAAGCCGACTCGCACCAATGAGTTTTGTTGAACTTATGTACGATTTGTAACACCACTGGCTTTTCGGTGAAAGAAAACATCGTAAGGAAACCTGCATGCTTCAATATCGAGGCATGTATTGTACCCACTGTCCATTACAAGTGGCGATGGGCTCACTCCCCGTCACACTAGACAGAGTTTCGGTACTAGTGAAACGTGGATGTTCTGAGTTTTCAGAATATCTCTGACTACCCCATAGTCGTGAGCATAGCTTACGCTTAAGCTTATTTGTAATTATAATAGCTTTTGCCGCTAAGACCGTATAGACATTTCCAAAAGTTTCCCACATTGCTACGACAGTTCAATCGTGAGGTGCTCATGTAAGGTAGGTACCCTGTTCCTTGGTTCAGTACCCGGAAAACAACTTCAAAAACCGGCCAAGAGCGTGTCGACTCGGCCATGATAGATTTCCGTAGCCTTTGTATAAGTAGAAAAAGACGAAAAGTTTTCAATCTGTTTATTTTACATGAGAGAAATTTTTGGAACACAATGATAGCGCGATTTACTTTCGTGCCACGCGATCTATTTTGTCTTTAGAGAACAAAATTATTTTACTGGTTTTTTCCGAATCTGGAAGCTACGGCATCCGATATAATTTTCTTCATATTTTTCGCTTCTATATTTTAGAAGCCACCGGTCATAATGTCATTATACCTTATTATCATTCTGAAATATGAGGTAAACCAAAGACGATCCATATTTCCGCCTTATTGCCATCTCATCGACATGGCGCGTGAATTCTTTTGGTACCCACGTGCTACCCTATGTGCTAGAAATCGCTTTTTAGTGATAAGACCTACTTTTAGTACTTTCTGTATTTCCTGTCTGTTAAAATCTTTGTATAGTACTTTCAATGTTTATGGTGTAAAATAAAGTATATTTGAATTGAATAATCCTGGATGTTTTCTACACGATATAAGGACAGCCGTTTTAGCGTGAATCCAGAACATTTGGAACATTTTGATGTTTAGACAAACTTCCGTCTAAACATCCAAACTTTCACATTTATGACATGAAGTATTATTATTTTTTATTTTTGAGAGTTATACGTTTATTAAACAACTCCAAAAACAATAAAAACGCGGTAAGAACCCGTTAAAATGATTAACTTTAGCTTAATTTTCGTTTCATTCTGTAGTTCGTTAAATGATTTTTTCATTTTTGGCTAGCTTTAAATAAAGCCACGACGAGGCTGACATAGCCTCCAGGCTGAAAGCTAAAAGAAAGTTAATAGGTAAGACTTATTTTATCAACACCTAGATTTAATATTTTTCCTGGTTTGTGGAAATTTTGCAGTCTTTATTTTTAATTTTAGGTAGAAACCCATTTAAAGGAATTGCACGCAATTTTGTGTAAAAGGAGTGCGTATAATAATATTGATAAAGTAAATCTCTAAATTAATGACTAGGTTCAAAAATCTAAGAAAGAGGAGAAGAGAATAATGAATTCCATCTGGTTCCTTTATAACTAAATATTTGCAGCTGAAAAAAATTCAAATGATATCGACTTGCATACTTAACTTCAAGTAATGTTCTTGTCGGTGGAAAATTATAGAATCATAACTCACTTTTTTGCAAGATTATTCAGGTAGTTCGTCCATTTTATTAACCCCCGACGCAAAAAAAGGGGTTTCATAAGTTTGACGCCTATGTCTGTCTGTCAATCTGTCTGTCTATCTGTCTGTGTTTTTGCCGGTCTGTCTGTCTGTGGCATCGTATATTACAAACTGGTAGACCGATTTCGATGCGTATTTTTAAAAGGAAGCTATTTTTGCGAGAGTGTTCATAGCTTGGTTGCATGAAAATCGGTTCAGCAGTTTTCAAGTAACTTAGTAACTTAAGTAACCAAGATATTTTGGGTCAATTAATGTGTCAATGGTCATTTCATATAAAATATCTTAAAAGATAGTTAGAAATTAAAACATAAAATTGCTTTATTTTTAAATGTTGGTTTTTGGCGTTGGGGGTTTTTTACTAATATCAAAAATCTGGTTATCACAGAAGTGCAGGTTTTCTCACCATATTTTCTTCACCATTTGAGAGCAGACGTATTCTGTATGACGTACATAAGATAGAACAACTTATTCTGTACCAATGAGTTCGTCGTACGAGCGGATTCAAAACTATACTTTCATTCCATATAAGTATGAAAAAATGTTCCGATTCCTATTTACTTTCCGGCCAATTCTAATTACCAAATGTCACTTATTTATCAGAAAGCTATACGATCCGATATAATCTTGGACGTTAGTAAAGCTTTTCTAATAAGTGGGAGTAAGTGTTTCAAATCTCTGTTTATGTAATTCAACATAGCCTTGAACACCACACTGTAGAACCACTGACACGAAAAGAAGAAAATAGCCTTAAAATTTCGTTACTATTTGGAATTGAGTGTAGTCTCATTATTGAAAGACCACGCCTCTCCATCGCACCACAGACGCTCGCGCCCAAAATCAGCCTAAAGCCGTGATATATGACAACTGCCACAAATTTAATCTAAACAAAAAGTAAGCTTCGAAAAGACATATCTTATTTACAAACGTACACAAATAAACAATTTAGGAACGTCGAAAACGGCTGCCTCCATAAATAATTCTCCTTCGAAGCATGTTTAGAAACTGACAGCGGCCATTATTTACTGAGTCAACCAAAGCTCAAAAGGTTCACAAACGTTTGCAAGTTTTGGAAAATAAATTAAGCCCTTTGAAGGGTTACGCAGAGCAAGAAAGGCTGCAAGCGCCGTTCGTATAGAAGCTGCTGTCCAACATGATTTAGATTGCAATTAACTTCAGAAGCTATATTTAGTCTAATTTCATTTGAAACCAAATAATTTAAAATCAAGACCACACAAACAGAATGGATTTCAGAAAAGTATTAAATACAGGGTGTAAGTGACAGTCTGGCAAATACTGACACGGTGAACTCAGACCATCAAACTGAACAACTTTCACTATGGAGCTTACCTCCGAAACGTGAAAAAAAATCCGCTGTCCCATATAAAACTGCTGTACCTACCCGACTCAAATGTATGGGACAACAGATTTTTTTTGCGTTTCCTGAGGTAGGCTCCATAGTGAAAGTTTTTCAGTTTGATGGTCTGAGTTCACCGTTTCCGTAATTCCTAGGCTGTCACTCACACCCTGTATTACTCTATCTATACCTACTGATTTTATAGGCCCATACTTTTTAGTATAGTAACAAAATATGACAACATTCATAACAGTGCTATTGATGTGTCCAATGATTAATGAAGCTAGCTATGACTAACCACGTCATTAACCTTAGCAAGACATTTACTTTTTTTTGTGGCAAGTACACAGAGTTATTATTACTTATACAACTTATAAATTGTTTGTGCTATCGTTAGTTTGAAGGATCTTTTAATCGTACCAAGAAGAAGAAAACCACACCATGTCTAGTAAATAAACCATTATCTGTCAGTACGATGGCCAGTATTGCGACGCACTTCTCTAATATTATAGGGTATCCCTTGATCAAAGTACCTGAATAAATGTGTGTAAAAAGCTCTTCTTTTTCTAGAGTTTTTCAAACAAATTCAGGCCCAGGTCCCTGACATTTTGAAAGTTCTACTAGCCAGTAGTTACGCCTCTGACAATGAAAATAAGTATTCGTCTCAAGTAGTCAACGAACGATTATTTTTTAATGCTCTGTGTTTAAATGGTCCTTCTTAATATGCTAACAGTTTTCATTAAAGAGATGATCAGACTATCAAACTGAACGTCTTACTCTATGGGACCAACATCGAAATCCAGAGAAAAAAATCATCTGTTCCATACAAATCTAAAAACTTACTCGAGCCAACAGCAGATTTTATTTTTCGTGATTTCGATGTTGGTCCCATACAGAAAATTGTTCCGTTTGATGGTCTGACCATCCCCTTAAATAACCGTCAGCATATTAAGAACCTGTATTGCCAAATTATAGTTTCTAGTACACATAGGTGGTTAAAGTGCTAAGCGCTGAGTGGAACAGGGACGCAAGATTCAGAATCCTCGTCCATTAGGGGACGGTAGTGGAAAAATTGATTTTGCAAATTGCGGAAAAAGCGTGCCCGTTGAAATGGTTCCCGTCGTGGCCTATTGTCGTTTTAGCTGGCTGTACTTACGTATCTTTATGTAAACGTACAAATAAATCGGTTTAGAAATAAATGAAATGCTTGAGGAGTTTTAGATTATGGATGACGGATTCGTCAAAGGGGACATCATTATACAAACGCAAAACATTGGTTAGAAACAAATTATTTAATATCTTGAATAAAATGTAACCAATGTTACCATTTATAATTTACTGAACTCGATGCCAACACACCGCACAGATAGACTCACCCTACTTACTACCAAAACAAGATTCTTAAAATGTATCCATGAGCACGCTAGCGCTTTCATTCATTGCTAAAATAATAACAAATCGTTTTTGCATGAAAACTTGAAATACGAATAACTTTCAATTTTAACTAGGGAATAAAATAATGAAATTATTGGTTCAATGCAATTATTTCGTTAAAAATTTGTTGGGTTGTATGAGGTTTTGCGCTTATTCATTAACTCGTTATACCTAGTATCAACAACAGTACACTTTTCCTTGTTATGAAACTTTTCCTTGCTTTTAATTGTTTTAATACTGGGAAATGTAAGTATTTATACCCTTAAAAATCTATGTGATAGGAAATTTTACAAGGAAAACAATGATATATGAATCATAACATATAATTACATAATTACAAAATTACCTAACTTTCGGAGGTCCTGCAAACAATTTTCAGATTTGAAAAATGGCCCGACACTACAAGGAATTTCGTCCTTGGGAAGGCCAAAGCTCCACAGGTTAATATGTATATAATGTAGAAGAGAAAACCTAGCTTATTTTAAAAGATTTCTCTAGGTTCTTAAATATTATAATCTTTTTGTAAAACGAAGACCTTTTTTTCAGTGAAAATAAATACATTAAGATAATTACTTGTTTCAATATTTAAATAGAAACATTTTCTTTTTTTTTTTGTTTTGTTAAGTATCTACTATTTAATTTTCTTCTTAAAAGTGTTTGCTATTTAATATTCCTTTGATAATTATGATAGTTACTACGTGGATTTATTCGAAATCCATTATATAGAGCATTACTGTTACAACCTCTCTCGAAAGCTCTAAGGGGTGTAAGTACTCATCAATATAAACAACTTTTAATTCGAGACTAATTATGAAAACAACAAAAAAAACGCTATTATACACTAAAATTCAATACCTACCTACCGTGCAAAATGTATACAACGTGTTAATGAATTAACGCAAAACTAGAAAGTAGTTTGTTTAGAATCGAGAGCAGAATCGAATTATCATGGTTTCAACATAGGATTTTTGTTCAAAATATTAAATAATTTGTTTTTAAAATTTACTGAACTCGATCTCAACCCACTGCTCGGGCACTATCACCCAACTTACTACCAAAACAAGATTCTTCAAAAAATGTATCCATGAGCACGTTTATCGCTTTCATTCATTGCTGAAATTATATCAAAGCATTTTTGCCTCAAAACTTAAAATGCGTATAACTTTAAATTTTAACTATTCAAATAATGAAATTATTGATTTAATCAAGTGATTTTGTCATAAATCAGTTTGGGTGTATGCGGTTTCGCGCTTATTCATTAACACGTTGTAAAACAGCTGATTTTTTTTAGGTTTTCATTGTTGATCCATAGTAAATGTTGTTCATATTGATGGGACTTTCACCCCTTTGTGTACGAGAGAGGTTTTCTTACACCCAGTACAGTCATCATTAAGTCTTTACCCGATTGGTCTTTGAAAATTATCCTAAAATAAGCTTGATGAGCTGTCAACCCTAGGTCATTATAATGTATAACGTGTTACGAACTGAATAAATTATAGTGTTTATACAACTTGACAGGCAATAAACATTTCAACAATAGCCGACTCTAATTGCTTTTCTATAGGTCGAGGTTCAAACCAAGCACGATATCAAATGCCTTTACAAAATTTGTTTGTGTTGATATTAGATGCCTAAAACATGAAAATACTATTCAAAATTGTATTACTTACAGTTTGAAACATACAAAATGTGACTCTACATCCCTACTTTATAAATCCTAGTATAATTTTAAGAGTGTTTTACTTTATATTTATGTATATTACATAGGGTGAAATTGATATCATTAGCATCCTTTTAAACTAAGAGTCTACCCATCAAAATGAGCAACTTTTACTACGGGAGCAAACCGATCGGAGCAAAATAAAAATCTGATGTTGCATACATTTGAGTCGAGTAGTCAGTTTAGTATAGAACGACTGATTTTTATAAATATGTATATTGTAACAACATATTTACTGTTCTGTGGTGCTATTTTTATTAAGAATTTTTTTTTTCTGAATTTCGTTTTACTGAAGAAATAAGAACTCCTTTGATCTGTCATAAAATAACATTTTAAATACAAAACAAAATACTCTTAAAGACATTCCTACGATTTTTCCTCTTCCTAAATAATTAATGATCTATAAAAATATTTTTACTTGCTTCTGTTAAGACAGTTATGAGATTATTACTCGACTCCCTCGTAGCCCAGAAACAGGGAAATGTTTTTGACGTGAATGCCTTTTCAATAATTTTACTGTGTGGCTTTGAAAACGTTCTGAAAAGCGGGTTGAACAGATAAAAATTCCTATCTGTTTCCAAGACCCCAAATGTTTCATATATTTGGACACAAATCAAATTAAAATTCGGTCTGACCCATCAAAGGAAAATATGCAATTCGGGGTCAGATCAAACTAGTAACTTCTGAACTACCTCCTAAGAATATATTTGGGGACAGCTTAGACCAAATACTGGGGAACAGAATTAAATTTTTCATCCGTCAGAACCGAAATTAACGATGAAGTGAAAATTGTTGTTTCATGTTGCAGATATTTATCTGTCAAAATTTAGGTAAGGTCTACCGGGGTAATTGTAACTATGGGGTAATTGTAACTATATGGAGCAATTGCACTTATAAATCATGATTCATTTCTTCTCTTTATTTACCAACACCTGCCTTCATTACAAAGCAGGTGTTGGTAAATAAAGAGAAGAAATGAATAAGTCAAGTCAAAAGTCAAAATTGTTTATTCAAAATAATATCACATAGATAACTTTTTGACGTCATGTTTTTGAATCTACCACCGCGTCGGAAGGTGTTCCGTTGCAGATAAGATGCGGCCAGAAACTCTACAACACACTGCTTTTAAACAAAACAAAATATACAAAGTACAATTACATAAATTCAATATTAAATTACATAGTGTAACATTGCCAAGACCAGACACATAGTTGCAATTACCCAATAGTTACAATTACCCCGGTAGACCCGGTTAAAGACGTCAAAAAGTACAATGTACGTAAACCTCAAGATAGTAAAGAAAAATTTGTGTCTGTACAATCAAGAACAAATCCTAATATTGATTTCAAAACTAAAGGTGAAGGCAAAAATCGTAAAACGACAGCCGGCACGTACAATACCACATCTAAGTACATACCATATAAACGAAAATATTCCAAGCGAACATATGCTTTATTTAAAGGAGAGTACAGTCAAAATAGCGTGTAGGAATATTTTATGTAACGTAAGTACAATGTTGGAGGCACGTACGTATGTGAGAGGCCGCATTGGGGATGTAGTAGATGTAGAACGGGTTATAACATCAGAATAAGGGTTTATTGGAATTCGAACCGTACTGCGTTATGACACTTTGCTTCGGTGTGATTTCGTTGGCTTTAATTTTTTTTTGACGGTCGTAACCTAGTTTTTTGAGGATTTGTACAAGCTATAAAAGTCGCGAAAAAATAACTAAAAGCAAAATAGAAAAACATTTTGGTGGTCTTAAATATCATAAATTTTGAAAGCCTTTTGGTGTTTTGCATAATTATATATACGAATATTAGAAACACAATCACTGTCCTAGCCAAGTACTAAACTTGAAATTATTTTCCTACTTAATAATGACTTAACAGTAGAAATACTATCATATTTAGCTACCTAGCAAATTCGAAAGAGTTTCGGTACTACTGGTGAAAAGTGAATGTTCTGAGGTTTCAGAATATCTCTGACTACCCCCTCGGGGAATATAGGGCCCTTTTTAATATGCTGACACTTTTTTAAGGGGAGGATCAGACCGTCAAACTGAACAACTTTCTCTATGGCACCAATATCAAAATCGCGAAAAAAAAGTCAGTTGTTCCATACGAAACTTCAAACCTATTCTAGCCAAATGTATGGAACAGCAGATTTTTTTTCGCATAGTCGTAAGCATATGCTTATGCTTATGAGACATAGTAATGGAGTCGAGATTATGCAATTCTTGCTTCTGAATTTGATTTTAGATCTGTTTGCCTCAAAAATTTAGTCACATACCTAACTAATAGATATACAACGTGTTAATGAATTAACGCAAAACTAGAAAGTAGTTTGTTTGGAATCGAGAGCAGAATCGAATTATCATGTTTTCAATATAGGAATTTTTTTTCAAAATATTAAATTCTTTTTTAAAATTAAAAATTTACTGAATTCGATCTTAACCCACCGCTCGGGCACTCTCACCCTACTTACTACCAAAACAAGGTTCTTAAAATGTATCCATGAGCACGTTAGCGCTTTCATTTATTGCTGAAATGATAAAAAATTATTTTTGCCTCAAAACTTAAAATGCTAATAACTTTATATTTTAACTATCAAAATAATGAAATTATTGTTTCAATCGAATTATTTTGTTATAAATCAGTTGGGGTGTATGAGGTTTTGCGCTTATTCATTAACACGTTGTATAAAATGACATTTAGTATTATCAGAATTTTGACTCAGTAACCGACACCAATAAATACCACCACCCACCATAATAAACGGAGCATGCTTGCAATTTTCACACCGAACGAAGACGTGGCTTGCATGCCAGGTAGCTTTACCTCCATCCACTGTCTCGTAATGTCGATGTTTTTTACCAACTCAGTTTCCGAAATCTACGGAACTTTAGGTATTCCGAACACATTCACAACACTAAGGTACCTACTCGTAGAATGACGAGGGTAGGTTACACTGTCATTTTTACGTCATAGTTTGTAAGAGAAAAGTGTTGTGAAGACATGCCATTTACAATATGTAAAGTAAGGTGTACAAACGATCTACAAATTATTCTGCCGAAACCAGATACCAAAACAGAATAAAAATTATTCTTTCAAAACCAGTTACGAAACTCAGTCTCTTTCGAATGAGATCTGTTGAAGTTTAAAGCGCCATTTTGTTTGTTGGCTCACCCTTATAACTTCATTCAAATGGGCTCGAGTCGTGTGGCTCGTGGTCGGTGACCAAGAGCCACGTGACTCCACCATTTCGTGATGAATTTTGTACAAAAATAATCCATAAGATCACCCAAATATACAACGTGTTAATGAATAAGCGTGAAATCTTATACATCCTACTGATTTATAACAAAAGAATGTACGACTTTTAGTTAAAGAAATAACAATAAAATCTAACTGACTTTAATATAACTTACTAAAATATAACTAACTAAAATATAACTAACTAAAATAAAACTAGCTTAATAAAATATTTACAGTTAGTCGAAAAGCCCTACCCGGGCCATACCAGATGCAAAGATGCCCATAAAAGAATTAGATTGAAACAATAATATAATTATTTTGAGTTATAATTTAAAGTTACTCACATTTTTTAAGTTTTCAGGCAAAAATGATTTGTTAACATTTTAGCAATGAATGAAAGAGTTAACGTGCTCATGGATACATCTAGTTTTGGTAGTAAGTGGGGTGAGTGTGCCCGTGCGGTGGGTTGAGATCGAGATCAGTAAATTTTAAATTTTACAAACACTTTATTTAATATTTTGAAGAAATGAAAAATACCATGTTGAAACTATGATAATTCGATTCTGCTCTCGATTCTAAACTAACTACATTCTAGTTCTGCGTTAATTCATTAACACGTTGTATTTACCGGACAATGTCAAGCACATTTGTGGTTCTGCGAGAAATACGCCCGCCCATTGCCACTTTAGTTTAGCAATTCTTTCGGCTATATCGGATCTTCTGCTTCTTCTGCGGATCTCTTCCTACCTACCTCCGTGGTCTAACGGTTAATAGGGCTCTTGACACGGAGGTCGTGGGTTCGATTCCCACAGGGGACCTAGTGATATGCCACTTTGTGCGTTTTCCCCCAGTTGGTTAGGACATTGTCGGCTGTATCACCTGATTGTCTAAAAAAGAAAGATGATTCCGTGCTTCGGATGGCACGTTAAGCTGTTGGTCCCGGCTACTATCTCTGGTAGTAGTAGACGTTACATTTGTATTTGTATTTATTTACTAGATACATAAATTGAGTTGACTTAAATAATACATCACATAAACCAAGAAAGATTTTTAAGTGACAAAAAAATTCTGCAGGTTTTATAATCATCTCAGTCGATGGACGTCCACTGCTGGACATAGGCCTCCCCCAAGGATCGCCATAACGACCGGTCCTGCGCTGCCCTCATCCAACAGTTTCCCGCCGCCTTCACCAGGTCGTCGGTCCACCGTGTGGGGGGCCTACCCACGCTGCACTTTCCAGTACGCGGTCGCCACTGGAGAACTTTTCGGCCCCATTGGCCATCGGTTCTGCGAGCAATGGGCCCCGCCCACTGCCACTTTAGTTTAGCAGTTACTAGGTTAGGTTCTATAATAGGTTAACAATAAACAGTACATAAACTAGTAAGAGCTCTGTTATAATAAATATAAAAAGAAACATGGTAAAAGCTTCCTTCCATTTAACTTATTTGAGATAGGAAATGGGTTTTTAATTTATGATTAATGTTAGTTTGCGATATTGCGTCCCTAACGTCGGTAGGTAACGAATTAATCAGTCGCGGGATCATGGGATACAAAACCACGTGAAAATACTCTGACAGCAGGGCTTGTTGTCCACACGATAAGTAGATTGCCACTTTAGTTTAACAATTCTTTGGGTTATATCAGTTACTTTGGTTCTTCTGCGGATCTCTTTATTTCTTATTCGATCTCAGAGCGTAGCCCTCTCCATTGCCCTTTGGGCGACTTTCAGCCTATTTATGAGGCCTTGAGCGACCACACATCTCAGTTCACTAATAAGTATAGCAATAACAAATCCGGTCTTATTGATGAAATGAATGATGCGAGTGATGTGTTTCTCTTCGCTTGGCTGACGATAAGAACCATAAGTGGAAGGGAGAGCGAAATAATCTCCGATGATTTATGAAGCTGCCTGCAGCCAGTCTTCGTACGGTCGGCAGCAAAAGTTTATTAATTCGGAACTTTATTCTCATAGACATAAAGTTGAGCAGTTTTGTTTCGTTGCTGAGTTTACTTATACCTAACACTAATCGAATAACCTAAATACAGGGTCCAACTTAACATGCTGACACTTTTTAAGGGGATGATCAGACCTTCAAACTGAACAACTTTCACTATCGGACCAACATCAAAATCAGCTCTCCCATTCAATTGGCTAAAGAAGGTTTGCAGTTTTGTATGGAACAGTTGATTTTTTTTTCGCGATTTCGATGTTGTTCCCATAGTTGTTCAGTTTGATGGTCTGATCATCCGCTTAAAAAACATATTAAGAAGGACCCTGTTTATAAGATAAAATTATAAAACGGGTTCCAACTTAATTGCTGACACTTTTTCAAGGAGATGCTCAGACCGTCAAACTGAACAACTTTCTCAATGGCACCAACATCGAAATCGCGAAAAAAATATCAGCTGTTCCATACAAAACTCGAGCCAAATGTATGGGACAGCTGATTTTTTTTCGTGATTTCGATGATGATGCCGTAGAGAAAGTTGTTCAGTGTACGGTCTGATCATCCCCTTAAAAAAGTGTCAGCATATTAAGAAGAACCCTGTAGAATGAATACGTAGGAGTGGTAGGCTAGCCTTCTGCCCAGAAAAACACGACATAAGAAACCTTAAAAGGAAATTAAAAACGCAAAGCCTAAAAAAATACAGTCACCCCAAACCGACAACCCTAGCCTTGATTCGCAGGAAATTATCTTTCGGATCGCATCAAAAACAGGAGAAAATGAAAAATCGTTGGGTAGATAAAGCCAAAATGGAACGGAGTAAATTACATTTGATTTCATCACTCCCGAAAATGAAGGCGGACGTCCTTGCGAAAAAGATACAGTGGATTGTGGATGTTAAGATAGATTTAATAAAAGATGTTTCGTTATGATCTTTCTTTTTGACTGTTTATTAAATTTTAATAGATTTTATACTGTAATAGTTAAAAACCAGCCAAGAGCGTGCCAGACTCGCTCATGACAAGGTTCTGTGGCCATTGTATGAGTAGGAAATTAGTAATCCGCGAGTTTCCAACTAGTCAAATTAACAACTATCTTTATCAAACGTCAAAACGCGTGCTTTGTATGAAATATTGTACTAAAAATTGAATAGTGACGTCATTGTTTTTCGTCGTCGTTTTGATACTTTTTATAGTTTATCCAGTTATTAAAAATATTATTCGAGCAACAAAATTACTGAAAATGTGAGTTTAGCGTTATTTTTAAACGGTTTATTTACTGAGCAGTTAAAACTAAAATATATTTTGTGGAGTCAACTCCCCTATTGACAAGAGATTACAATACTCTATGACACGAGGTTCTGCCATATCTTTTCTCAAAATGTTTGTTTAAAAACAATCCTTGAGATTGGGATGGATCAAGAATTTTATACTTGGATGGATACTTACTCCCGCAAGCTAATTGACATTGGCAGAAATGCAGTACTAGACAAAAGCAAAGGGGATATAATTCGAAAAGCGCACCATACAAACGTAGTCTAATTATATTTTCAATCCTAACTAATTGAAGTCAATTAAATTTTTCAGAAATAATCTAGAAACTAATCTCTATTCTTTTATCTTGTCATATTTTCGTTAAAATATACAGTTTCAATGCTAGGATTAATTTAAGATTTGTATGAACATTTTTGAGGCACTGTAGCTTTGACTATTTATATGTGGACTGGTAACGCGTGTAATTCTACTAACAAACATTTCTGCCACTTTTTGCGGGGGGCGAGGTAACTTGAAATCCGCAACTTTGGATTTTATTCCCATAACTTTAGGTTCTAATTTTGAATGTTAAAAATCATGAAAAGTAGTCTCGTGTGAACCCCAAACGTTCTAAGTTCGAAGTTATTATTTCGCAATTATAGGCCGTCTCGTTTAGTGATAAGGTGTAAAATTGAATGTAAATGCACAAGATCAATTGTGCTTTTACCGTGGCAGAGGGGAAATACTACCGCAAGGCTAGTCCTTATAATAATTAGTCAAAGCACTGTAGCTTTAAAACTATACATTTGAATAAAAATCTGGCAACACAAAAGCATAGAGATTAAGCTGTAACTGTAAGTTATATTAAATCAAAAATTTAAGAAAAGGCCGATTTTTCAAACCTTAATAAAAATCAAGGATCTGCTTTGGTGCCCTAAAAATGCTGAGAAGGCTATGTTCTTACAAAATGGACCGACAGGTTTGGTGCCATAAAAATAAATGTTTAGACGGACAAGTCCTTAAACAATATCACATTATTTTTTCTCAGATGATATCTTTTCTGCTCACAGTTTTATTAGCGTGTCATTTTAATTTTGTGTACCAACGAATTTGTTTTAGTGATTCAAATTAAAAGATTTTGCAGTTGACAGAATGAGAGAAAACAATTTGAAACTATGTGAACGCATGCACGTGATTTTTAATTACGATAAAAAGTCAAACAGTTTCGTTCAATTTTTATTTTAAAAACAAACTCTTTTCTGCTAACAATTTTTGCAAACTCTCATAAATATTCAGAAAAATATTAATTACAGACCCGAATTTATAAGGTAGTAGGAAAGTGGCTATGAAAGAATGAAAAAAAAACCGGCCAAGAGCGTGTTGGACTCGCTAGGGTTCCGTAGCCATTGTGTAAGTAGAATAAGAAGAAAAATAATCAACTTTATCTTACCTAAGAGTTTTTGAAACGTAACGATAGCACGATTTAAGGGGTTATAGGTTCAGACGAATATTTTCTTTGAAAAACGCGTTTGCCCAGCCCCCCAAAAAGTGCGTGCTTGTGCCGTATTTTCGATTAAAAAGAATTACCAAAAAGTACTTTTTATAGATTTTTTTAATGATAAACTAATGGTGAATATGTGAGTATAAATACCAAAAATCCGAAACTATTTTAAGTTCTTCTAAAACTAGTTTTTTTTTAAATACATGACAATACGTCATCTTCGTGACGATTTTCTATCGAGTGAAGTAATTCCAATCGTGTATTCAATTTATGATTTCACTAGATAAACGGCCAAATTTGACGGCCCGATAGCACAGTCTGTAGTGAACCTGCCTGCTGTGCCGAGGGTCGCGGGTTCGAATCCCGTAAGGGATAAATATTTGTTTGATGAATATGAATATTTGTGTCGGAGTCATGGATGTTTGTATCTATATAATTATGTATTCTACATATATCGTTGTCTAGTCATCATAACACAAGTCCAGGCTAGATTCTGGTACTTTAAATGTGACTAGATAATTTGTGTGACAATTTCCAAGATATTTATTATTATTATTAACTATCAAGTATACCGAGGTATGACTTTGGTTTCGGAAAATTGTATAAATCTAGTCAAAATGAGAAATAAAAGATGACTCCAAGGTATTTCGTCCTACTATTGCGCCTTAACTTCTTAAGACGCCACTTAGTTTGTTGTTACAAATTTTAATCTATTTAATAATATTTTTTCCCCCCCTTTTCGTTATTCGTTATTTTCTGTTTTTGGATTACCGCTTCTGCTGTCTTCATGGCAAATCTTGATTCAAAAGATGCAAAAATGGTAGAGTAATCGAGGTGGGGCTACAGACAGACAGACAGAATGGATGAATGTATAGGGGTTCCTTGTTTGACTACGGAACCCTAAAAATCTCTATTTGCTTCATATTGCTTGCAGCAACCTAGCTACTATGGACACCTTACATAACATATAATTTGTATAGTTAGATGTTGGAAAAAATTCAACCAAAAAATGAAGTGAGCTAAGGCCCTTTCATTAAATTCATAGTCGATTTAAATTTAATAAAGTTCAATTCACATCTAAAATATACGAGTATTTTAATGACAAAGTTACACAATAGGGAAACTAAAAGCTTACGAAATCCTTGAAATATGAATAAAGCTGTTACAAAAATAATTGTATTATTTACAGCATTAATAAAATGTTTATGTACTTCAATTTCCTTCAAATTATGACTGGTTATAAACTCAAGAATAGTGTAGGACGCCCTCGGGCCCGCTAGCGTAACGACTTGAAACGCCTAGCATGGCACCCCCGAGAAAACGAAAATAAATAACGGACAAGTGCGAGTTGGGCTACTCGCGCACCGAGGGTTCCGTACCTTACCACCACACAACATATTAGCTTACAAAACAATTTTGTTTTCTCCGGGACCTTTAGCGCGAGACCGATTCACACTTGACAGGTTTTTATTACTTTATGTTCTATTGTAGAGTTGGCTCTATAATCACACCAAGTTTGACGCTTGTATGTATTACCGTTTGTACGATAGAGCGAGAAGAAAAAACTTTGATAAAAACTAGTTTCTTGTATGAGGACCCCCCTTTAATTTTAACATTTCGACATTGTTATTATTTGTTAACAAATGCTCCGTAATTACGCATATTCTGTGAAAATTTCAACTGTTACGGTATTATTACTGGTAGCTATTATGGTTCAAAAGTTACAGGCCTAAATATTTGGACGGACGACGTAGGCTTAGTAATAGGTCCCGTTTTCACACTTTGGGTACGGAACCCTAAAAATCTTTTAGATTAAGCTCACCTTTGTACATTACGAATTATTGTTATATTAATTTATTTTATTTTACTCTTTATTGTACACACGGAAATATATATGAAAACAACATAATAGACAATTACAAAGGGCGAGCTTATCTCTAAAGAGATTTCTTCCAGCAAACCCGTGACAGAGAGAGAGTATACAAAGTGAGGCAGTCATAGTGTGCACATTTAACTAATAAATCAGTATTGAACACTAATAAATACATATTACATAAAGATACAGGTATATATACTTGTTAACGCAAAATTAACATGTTTTCATTATTTCAATAGCTCAGAAAATACTACTAGCGCCATCTGTTGAGATGCAACAGAACTACCTCTGTAATCAACGATAATTAATGTTGCTAGTCAGTTAAGTTTAATTGCATTGTATTATATCAAGTATTCACTAGCTGTTACTGGCAACATTCTCTCTCTCTCTCTCTTTCGTCGCCATTCTCACGGGACGGTCGAAATTTATAACTTTCATCTCAGAAAATCATTGTGTGGTTAAAAGGAACCTAATATATCAGTTTTCAAGATATTCAGGAGTTTTCATTCGCCACCTATTCACAAACACTGCAGGAGAAGGACCAGTCGATTCGAACCCGCCGACTTTCTCCTACAATACTTAAATACATACATACAAAAATATCCAGTATGATAAATAAATAAATATACTAGTTTATTGAAGAGAGAGATAGTGATAATTATGTAATGGTGTAATATAGTACTGTAGAACAAAATTCTAGTAATAGTCAAATTTTTATTGAAGTGCAAAAGTGACTGAAACCATACCTATTAAATTATATGAGATAACAGTCGAATTCAACTTGACGTCATATTTTTCGCAATATTACTCAAGCCCCATTTTTTGGGTTATTACTTTCTAACATTATTAACTTTTACATATACAACAAAAGGTCAGGCCGCAAAACTTTTATTTTTCGCGCAAAAACTGAGCAACGGTACTGTTTCGGCACTAGTGAAACGTGGATGTGCTATGGTTTCAGAATATGTCTGACTACCCCCTCTGGGAATATAGTCGTGAGCATATGCTTATACAGGGTGTTGGGGTAAACAGTTGCTTTACTTTAAGGGGTGATTGTGCAGATGATACTGGAAACCTATACGAAATTAGCAAAATTTTTTTGGTATTTCCATACTAAATGCAAGCTGATGGAACTTTTGTATAAAAGTCTAAATTTTTTTTTGCTAATCTTCTTATCGTGTGGGCACCAAGCCCTGGTGTCAGAGTTTTTTCAGACCACCTTACGGCCTCTGACGTGGTTATTATGTAACGACTACTACCACGAGAGATAGTAGCCGGGACCAACGGCTTAACATGCCATCCGAAGCACGGAATCGTCTTCCTTTTCAGACAATCAGGTGATTCAGCCTGCAATGTCCTAACCAACTGGGGAAAAACGCACAAAGTGACATATCACTAGGTGTCCCTCGTGGGATTCGAACCCACGACCTCCGTGCCAAGTGCTCAATGCTCCTTTTTTGCTAATTTCCTATAGGTTTTAGGGTACAATCACTTTGTAAAGTAATGCAACTGAATATGCTAAAAACAGAACAAAACTCGTCCCACGTAAACCTTTTAAAAAGTATTTTGAGTCCAAAATGCCAACCTAATTGTGTTGTGCTCTTACGTATCATTAAAAAGGACCCGAAATATTTTAATGGCGTCGCAAATTGGCATTGATTGATAATCCGATGACCCTTCACGATCGTTATACGGATTGAGACGATCCTTTTAATTTTCATTTTGTAAAATAAATGTTACGAATAATATAACAAAATGTTGATTCATTCCGGATTTAATTTATTAATTAATAACATTTTGTAGAGTGTCCACTTTAAACAAAAATGGTTTGGTAAATATAGGTATAACCAAACATTAGTCACATAAGCATAAGCATATGCTCACGACTATAATACCCAAGGGAGTAGTCAGAGATATTCTGAAACTTCAGAATATCCACGTTTCACTAGTAGTACCGAAACTATATCCAGTGTGACGAGGAGTGAACCCGACGCCACTTGTAATGGACAGTGAGTACAATACATGCCAGGTTTCCTCACTTAAAATTGTTTATTCCCCCTCTTTTTTTTATTCATAGACGCCATCTTAAAAGAATATACCTACCCTATGTCAATCTCACAATTTTTACGAATCTAAAGACATCTCAAACGTTAAAATCCATCAAGCGGTTTAGACTGTAGGGCGTGCCAAAGAAATAGACATACAAACATCTATACATACATGCATACTTGCTCGGTAGACCGTTCGTTCGTGGTCCCTCTAATAGTCCGCAGTAACTGCTCCCTGAGCAACGCTGTATTAGTCATTTTCAAAAAAAAAACCTAACGCTCCTTCTGGCGCAGTCGGGTAAAAAGTACTAAAAGGTTTTGTTATTAAAACCAAGTGTTTGACTATTGCAAGTTACTAAAGTAATATTTAAAAAACAGAAAAAGTTCGCTTTTGTACATAGTTTACTATCCGAAGCAGCTTTCCAAACAAAAATCGAATCGATAAACTTTTCTTCTAGTTAGGTACTGTTCTCGACAAAAGCTTCCAAACTGACCTGTTTCAATACTTTGCAACATTGATGACGGCA
Source organism: Agonopterix alstromeriana (assembly GCA_963924505.1). Classification (NCBI taxonomy): domain Eukaryota; kingdom Metazoa; phylum Arthropoda; class Insecta; order Lepidoptera; family Depressariidae; genus Agonopterix; species Agonopterix alstromeriana. The sequence goes on from OZ004678.1 coordinate 12,836,879, forward strand.
CAGTTCACTTCGAGTTCAATACTTTTGTAACTCAAGTAAAAAGTGGAACGAAATATCTACCTACTCTAGTCTTAGATGAAACCAAAAGATGAAGAGCCGAAAGAAGAAGATACGATACAATTGGGATGATGACTGAGCCTGGAAATTCATATCTTATAACGAATTTAAAAATAAGGCTAAATTTTATAACAAAATGATCAAACGAAATTACAATCGAATAGAAAACAAAAAGTTACAAGCGATTGAAAAACGTTTTTTATCATCTTCTATCTTTTTCACGCAAAACAGGTGTTTGTATGACACGTCGTCATGATTTGTATGCAAATACGAGGTTATGACGTCACTTCTCTTATATTTGCATCTCGCTCTAATCGTATATTTGAAACACTTATATTTCAGTTATTTTTAATGATATTCAAACATTAATTTTACTTTAGTGTTTAAGATATTATACAGGTTTTAAAAAGTAATAAAAAAATATCATCATCCCAATTATATCATAATTATGTCTTTAGAGGTATAATCTAATCCCAATATAAATTCAGAAACTATATAACCTGAACTTATATCGTTGCAAAAAATTATCATATTATCATAAAAAATACAAATATCAAAATTATCATGCGGCCTCTTTCGGGATTCGGGCTTCACTACCAACTTAGCTATCGGGCTATCAATATCCAGCCCTCCTAGACAAAGTGACATTCTATTGGCGTCGACACTAGTAGAAACGAACAAAATGTATGGATTTGACATTGGCGATCGAAACATTTTGACGTTTGTTTTCGTTACCATACGTCAAGTCCATACATTTTTTATGCTTTCTACTGTCGTTAACGCTAATTGAAAGTACTTTGTCTAGGGGACCAGTTGTCTTATTTTTAAGTGAAACCAGTGCCAGACGACAGAGACATTTGACACTGACTTTTAGACATTTTGTCCCTTACTCAACTGTCAAAGTCACCCATCATTTCTCAGTCCTCGCATTTCACAATTGCGTGTAAATGTTACTAACTAAATAGATTTAACGTCTACCTGAAGTCAACACTATAATATAATATAAATCTATGAAGCAAAATGTTCATTAAACCACTTTTTTTTATCAAAGTCACGCTATTTGTTTGATATACTTGAGGTGAAATGTGTGGTATTCGAGGGAAATATAAATGATACACCGGCGGCGAGTAAATGAGAACTGATTATTTATTGGTTTGCAACTTAATACTAACCTACCTACATACATGTAGGTAGACCAATACAACATCTCTTTCCTTATACTAAACTAAAGAAACTTAAAATAAACAAAATGTTTTAAGAATAGTAACATGGCTAACGGGACATCCAACAACAAAACTGTACATGAAATATTAAAGCAACAATCATGCTATCGCTATCTAATGATGTTGTGATCTGACTCAATGGATTGTCCTTGAACTTGAACACCTGTTGATAACATTACACCTCGCCTGAGTAGGTACATATTATATAATTCCCACGCCTATCTTCCGTTAGGAATGGGTAATATATTTATTATCGACAGGTGTTTTTTCTTAACAATAATTAGGTAAGTAGGTATAATTGTACGAATAATGGTACAGTTATTATTTATTTTAACTACCAATCTACCTTTACATCTTTTTTTATTAATATATTTAACCGAAAAAAAATGAAAAAAATTTCAGTACCTATAGATAAGTAATGCAGCAAGTTGTGTTATGACCACTGCTATCGTAAGTACCTATTGTTGTTTATGTTATGTATGTTTATTCATACACCCAAGTTTGTTTTGTGCACTTGCGTGTATGTATAATATGTGTTTGTGGCAGCTATGTGTACCTACTTAGCCCTACGACGAAGTGAGTTTATGTTGTCTTGGGGTCAGTTACTGTAAACCACTAAGTAGGTATATAGTATAGTTATTTAGATGCTTGTATTATGTACAATAGGTACCTACTACCTGGTGATAAGACAATTATACATAATTACAAGTTTGTTCATTATTTTAGAAAAATCTGTCGGGCGAACGTATTTGTCGCCCACTTCTAGTAATATATTGAGAGCCGTTTCCGTGCGTGACTCCGACGTGGTCGCGCGCGCAGGCCGACGACGTCGGCTCCGCTGACGAGCTCAGCCGTGGTTGCGCTTCCCCCTCGTTTGAAGTGTTGTTAGTAACATCATCATAGTGGTAACTACCAAACTTCATCAAATTTGTTTTATTTTTGGATTTTATTAAATGCACCCTATTACGCCGGTACGTACCGCCACTTTCAGTTGTTATCCAGTAAGAACGATCTCCGCGGGCGTGGTCCATGACCTTGGCTTTTACCCATTTACCTTTGTCATTCATACGCACCTCGTCTCCCGGTCTTAAGGGTGGTAATGTTCTTGTTCCGTGGTTATAATTTTGTTCTGTTTTTTCTATGTTTCTTCCTCGTTTTTTCTTGACTACTTCAGTTTTTACTAGGATAGGTTTTAGGGCTTCAGCGGTCACAGGAAGTTTAGTGTTAAGCATTCTGCCCATTAGAAGTTGCGCTGGAGAAAACTCTTCGTTACTAATCGGTGTATTTCTAAAATTTAATAAGGCCATCTGCCAATCCGTACTCTCGTCGCGAGCCTTTGTCATTAATTTTTTTACCGTTTGCACATTTCTTTCGGCAAGACCGTTCGACTTCGGGTACAAAGGTGAGCTAGTCACGTGATCTATCTCCCATTGTTGTGCAAACCCCTTAAATTCTGATGATGAAAATTGTGGGCCGTTGTCCGAAATGAGTTTATTTGGTATTCCGAATCGCGCAAACATATTTTTTAGGTGTCTCACCACTGCAGCTGTCGTCATACATCCAAGTTGTGCGACTTCGATATATTTCGAGTAATAATCCACGACTAACAGGTATTGTTTTTGGTCGAAGTCAAAAATGTCCGCAGCCACAACCTGCCACGGCAGATCTGGTACGGGGTGTGGACGGAGCGGCTCGCGGCGATTGCTGGCTCGATGTCGCTGGCACGTGTTGCACGCCTGCACGGTCTGCTCTATATTTTTTGACATTCCTGGCCACCATAGTACTTCTTTGGCTCGTCGCTTGCATTTCTCAATTCCTAGATGTCCTTCGTGGATTCTACTAAGCATCTCTTTTCGTAGCATTTCTGGTACTACGATTTGATGGTTGCGAAATACTATACCGTCTATAACATGTAGGTCATTTTTTATGGTCCAGTATTGTTTGACCGAGTTTTGTACTGTCCTTTTGTTATCTGGCCATCCGTGAAAATAATATTTACTAATATTAATTAATGAATTGTCTTTCGCAGTTTCTTCCTTAATTCTTTGTATCTTCTCCTGAGACACGTTTACATTTTCTAGCAGTGTGTTGACGTGTACTGTAACGTCCTCGTGAACCTCGTCATCTGATCCTGTGTCCGTCGGCGCTCGTGACAGCGTGTCTGCTATAAACATGAGTTTTCCTGGTTTGTAGTGTATTTTTAATGTATATCCTTGTAGTTTCATCAGCATACGTTGTAATCTAGCCGGTGTGGAATTAAGCGGCTTTTTAAAAATCGACTCTAAAGGCTTGTGGTCCGTTTCTACTATCACGCTGCTGTGGCCATAGACATATTGATGAAATCGTGTGCATCCGAACACGATAGCGAGCAGCTCTTTTTCTATTTGAGCCCAGCGCGTCTCCGCCGGAGTGAGGGTGCGCGCCGCGTAGGCCACTGGCCGGCCGCCCTGCAGCAGGCACGCTCCCAGCCCGTGAGCGCTCGCATCCACCGTCACCGTCACCTCCTCGTTAGGCGAGTAATACCTCAATACCGGAGATTGACTAATTTTCTGTTTTAACTCCAAAAAACTTGTGTAATGTATCTTATTCCAAACAAACTCGACATCTTTTTTTAGTAGGTCCCGTAAAGGGGCAGCAATCTCTGAGTAATTTGGTATGAAACGAGATAGGTAATTCACCATGCCTAAGAATCTCTCGAGTTCTTTCCTTTCGGATGGTACGTTTATCTCCATTATCGCATCTATTCGTTTCTTATCAATTCTCATGCCTTGAAAATTAAAAATGTGTCCTAGGTACGATACCTCGCTAACCCCAAAGATACACTTGTCTTTGTTGAATTTTACACCATTTTCCTTTGCTTTTCTCAAAACTTCATCTAGTCTCCTATCGTGTTCTTCTCTTGTGCGGCCCATCACTAGTATATCGTCAATGTATACAGTAGTCCCCTCTGTTTTAAATATTTTTGTCATTTCGTTGTGGAATATTTCTGGTGCACAATTAATTCCGAACGGCAATCTCAAAAATCTATACCTCCCAAAAGGCGTGGAGAACGTGCATAGCTTAGAACTTGCAGTATTTAATTTTAACATCCAGAACCCTTTATTTGCATCTAATTTTGAAAAATACCTGGCCCCGTTCATTTCGCTTGCCATTTCATCAAGCGTCGGCAACTGAAAGTGACTGCGACGTACGGCTTTATTCAAATGGAAAGGATCTAGACATATGCGCAGTTTTTTATCCGGTTTCTCTACTAATACTAAACTAGATACCCAATCCGTCGGGCCTTCTTCTCTAATTATGATGCCCATTTTTTCCATACTATGCAACTCTTCCTTCAAACGAGGGCGGAGGCGTATTGGAATTTTTCTCGTAGCACTAACCACTGGTGGCACAGTTTCATCGATAGATATCTTGATCGTAGTCGGTAAACACCCTATCCCTTCAAATACTAAAGGATCTATGTTTTGTTTTGATATTTCGTTAATGCGCGCTATCAGCTGTAATTCTGTACATGCTTTTAATCCAAGTAAATTATTACATTCTACATCCAAAACGAAAATCTTTTGGCTTGAAGAAGCCGATTTATATTTCAAACTAGCCAAAAAATAGCCCAGAACCGGCAGTTTGTTTTTGCTTATTTCTTTAAGTATTGTATTTGTTTTGATCAAGATATTGACGTTGAAACCGGCTCGTAAGAAACTTTTAATTGACATTACCGATGTATCAGCGCCACTGTCTAGTTTAAAATTTATTGATACATCGTTCACATAAACATTCTCGTACCATGACACCTTCGAGCCGTCGATAGAATCGAGTGATATATTATCCACGTAAAACTCACCCTCGTCCGTAAAGTCGTCGGCCGTCTCGTCACCGCATTCCAATAATTCCCGCACAAACTT